>VWZE01006839.1:1280850-1452532 GCA_013396675.1 Eubucco bourcierii | reverse complement strand
GAGAAGAGAAGGCTTCGAGGGGACCTGATAGTAGCCTTCCAGTATCTGAAGGGGGCCTACAGGAAGGCTGGGGAAGGATTATTTACAAGGTCCTGCAATGACAGGACAAGGGGCAATGGGCTTAAACTGGCAGAGGGGAGATTTAGACTAGATGTTAGGAGGAAGTTCTTTACAGTAAGGGTGGTGAGGCACTGGAACAGGTTGCCCAGGGAGGTTGTGGATGCTCCCTCCCTGGATGTGTTCAAGGCCAGATTGGATGAGGCCTTGAGTAACCTGTACTAGTGGGAGGTGTCCCTGCCTATGGCAGGGGGTTGGAACTAGATGATCCTTGAGGTCCCTTCCAACCTTACTATTCTATGATTCTATGATTCTATCTAGATAATTTTTTGAAAAAAGAAGGGCACTAGGATAAGCTTCAGTGTCTGAAAAACACTGATATTCACACCAATTCCTTATCTAAATGTCCCTGTGTGACAGGTGGGATTACATCACTCTTCAAAGAAAGAAGAGCTTTTGGAAAGAACAGAAATGAAGTTCTAGGTAGCCGTCTCAGAATAATTCTTCTGTCCACCATCTACAGA
This sequence comes from Eubucco bourcierii, assembly GCA_013396675.1. Classification (NCBI taxonomy): domain Eukaryota; kingdom Metazoa; phylum Chordata; class Aves; order Piciformes; family Ramphastidae; genus Eubucco; species Eubucco bourcierii. The sequence continues at coordinate 1,451,951 of VWZE01006839.1, read as the reverse complement.
TCAGCACAGCCACTTTGCAAGTCTTTTCCTTATGCTTTTTAAATTCTAAATAACATACACCTCTCAAAATATCTTACTACATTTGAAATTAAATCTAATTTAAATTTCAACAGTATATGAAAACTACAGTAAAAGGTGTCATGTCAGCTTTTCTACTTCTAAGTCTGCAAAGACACATTCTTACTTACAAAGATTATTTGGGAATGTGGCAATACTTGATCTTTTATTGAACCTTATTTTTCTTAGTGAGATTTATAAGCATCTGAAAACTTAGAACCAATGCTAATCTTTGTCTTTACTTAACCTGCAAATCTTATCTTTCTTTTTCCTTTGGCTGCCAACCTTTTCTTTCAAATTGCTGAACAATTGAGGGGAGGCAGAACATTTCCTTTTTTTGTCTTTCCTCTGAGTTATGGTCAGTGTTTGTCTCCCCTGGACTGGAATATTCCTCCCTCTTTGTATTCTGTTTAATGCTTATAACAGCTTCATGTTATACCTAACTCTTTTGATGTGTACGTTCCTTTTGGAAAATATATTGCATCACTGCCTGGATGCCTACAGTGTGGAGAGTTAAAATTAAGGGGTTTTATCCCAAATGAAAAGTATCTGGTTACAACTGAAGCTGTTCTGTAGTCTCATTTCAACTTTTGGTTATGCTGTCTCTTCTCAGTGGCAGCAGCTGTGTCCTCAAGGTTTGCAGAGAAGGACAAGTATCTCTTTTAGCTATGGCTCAGAATTTGTATTGGAGTCTAAATAGAGGATTTCCTCCCTTTCACATTGGAATCTCTGGTATGCTGGTTCCTGTTTGCTCAGCGATCTGAATCAATATAGTAAAGAAAATGAGTGTTGGAAGTTAGATGTGAATACTTCTGTGCTATAGGCATTATGTAGGTGATATATTTAAAAAGAAACTACCTCCCTGCCCAACCCCTATTTGAGACATAATTTAGGACAGATTTCAAGACTTTTTTACAAGAAAAATAGGCTGGTTTTCACTTGAGAATCTGGCCAGCTTTCTTTTTATCAAATAACGAATTGTACTGAATAGATATATTCTGTGATGACATTATGAACAGGAAAAAGATAACATTTGAATAAAAAAATTATTAATATTTTCTTCTGTTGTCATGCTCTATCATGCTTGATGGAACTAATGAAACTGAACACTTTCTATGCCATGATTGTTTGAATTCAAGATAGCTGACTTAGTAATGCAAACCACAAAACTTCTTTCAGATATACTCCTCTGCTGAGCCAAAATAACGCAGTTGTGAGACTGTATAGGAGTGAGAAGTGGAAGTTGAACTGATGTTTGTTATGTATGTGTGTGCATGTATGTATACACATGCACCTTTTTGGAGGTAAATGTAGTTTTTAGCAGGGATCAGTTTTTAATTGAGAGAAACAGGGCAGAGTACCAATAGGGGGAAGAGGGGAGAATCTTTTAAATCATCACTCTGATGTGGGTGAACCAAGCTTAATGTCGTTAACTGCTTATATATTTTCACATACGATGGGGAATTTTTACTTCTGAGAACATCCGTTACGTCAGCCACCTGTAGCTCAGATCAGCTTGTTTGGGGTTTGTGATTTGCTGTGAAGTTACTTTTGCTCAAATAAGTGTATAAGACAAAGAAGGCTAGCAGTTAAGGAGGTGAACCTGTTGGTTAGGGCAATAAACTAGGGTGTGCAGGATCTGTCATTTGGTCCTTGTCTATAATATCTTCCCTGTGTGATTTTTTTTTTTTAGTTTTTGAGACTACTTGTAAAATTCATGAATAGACCTCATAGACTAAGAAACACCACCTCAAAATAAAGGTTTAGTTCAGAATGGGAACAGAATTTAGATGAAAGCTACATTACTTTGTTCATGTAGTCAAAGGAAAATGCAGAAGCAGGAATTTAACTCTTTATTGTAATCAAGTCTCTTTAACTGCTATTTAAGTAACACTAACTATTATGGGACACAAAAAAAAAAAGTTTCATTTTAATGCTGTCTGGCAGTGCTACAATCAATCTCATTAAAGATAATCCTATTCTTTGGAATTTCTTAATTGCCTTTTAAAGACCATTTGTTAAATTTTACAGTCCTCTAAGAATTGAAATCAGTAATTCTGAGCCTACTTTCAGATTACTTTTTGATTTTTAAAAAACAGCATTAGTGAGCTATAAACTCCACACTGGTTATAATGTCTTTAAATTTTTTTTTTCTATTGTAATTGCAATGTGTAATTCCATTTACTCAGAATATTGAATGAATTCAAAAAAACAAGCCATGAATCTTCCTGGCTGATGCATATTACTTAAGTGTCATATTTTTTTAAGTAGGAGGCTTAATTTTACTTAAATAACAAACCACTTGAACTTTTATAAAAAAACATCTTGAACTAGCAAAGTGGAGGGTGATGGAAATTTCTGTGATGTTAAGTTTTTGGCACACAGAAGTAAAACTTCCAACATATCATTCTGTAAACTTTGTTAGGTGGATTAAGAAACATGTATTTTACAGAGCCTCAAGATCTTTATTTTTTTTTTCCTGCAGTGCCTCCTGAAGCTGTAGTGCTTTAAGCTAAAATTCTCATTTCATTGTAGTGAAAATACATTTGCCTCACCCTCCTTCAGAGCAGTGTGCAACATTTTACCCTTTGTCTACTTGTTTGCATGTACCTAGTTTTCTAAATTTCTTAAAACATAGTTAAGGAGAGCAATAGGATCTTTTCTAATGGACAGCTTTTCAGCGCAAAGATGAAAAGTAGGAGCAGTAATTATGAATCAGATGAACAGTATTGTTAAGCTTGTCCCATTTCCATTAAAATTTTGTCTATGTAAGTTGTCTGGAGGTTTTAATTTTTTTAAATTATTTTTTAGTGAAAAGGATGACATTGTAACATTGTATCTAAAACCCTAGAATTGGATTGCTTCTGAAACAGAAACATGTAAACAAGGAAAAAGACCACTTGTGAAGGAATAAAGAGTCAAAGGTGAATAGAAATATATCTGCTTTTATTAAACAGACTTTCTTTTGAGAAGAAGATACAAGTACTGGAGTTTAGTATGGCCATAAACACAACTAGGGAATAATTAAATTAGTATGCAGTAGAGTGTAACAAACCTAACAAAACCATTCTCGTGTAACCTCTGCATATACTTCTGTTCCCTAATTGTATTGTAATTGCCTCTGCTACCCTCAGATCTGCCACGTGGTGCATTTGAAAGCAGGATTCAAATGTCAGCTTCCATTTAATAAATGAAATCCTGTTTTTTGGCTGTTCTACTAACACAGTTGGAGTCATTCAAACAAATTTGTTTGAAACACTCACAGGCACAGTTATGGTCACCTAGAGAATGTGGGGATGGAAGGAAGCATTTTGAGAAGGTATTGGATTAGGATCAGCTGTGAGGCTAAACATTTCCTTTCAGAAGCATTCGATACTGTGTTTGGGGGGGGGAAAAAAAAACAACAAAAAACAAAACAGACAAAAAAAAACCCAACAAAAAACAAACATTTGACCTCAATGTGTATTGTAAAATGCTTAAATTACTACATCTGTCCAAATTTAACATAAACCTAGTATTAAAAAATCTGAGTGCACCTTGTGGTTTCCTCAATGCAACAGAACATAGAGCTTCCACAGTGACAGTACTGGTTTCTGGGTGGAAGAGGCCTACATAGTACATAGCCACACTGCTGCTAAAGAGTAGGTGAAACATGGCTTTGTCTGGTCATGCAGTGAGGAACGGTCATCCTGTGTTCCTTAAATACCTTTGTGCATCCATATAAGATGCTCAGTCTGGGAAGCTTCCATGGAATGTATCCATTTAATAATTACTTGTTTTTATTCATAATGAAGAATTTTACAGCCTGTACTCTCCATATGTGCCAACAGACATTTTCTGCTGTAGACAGTCTTCTAAGATGTGACAGACAATAAGTTTATAGTGACAAAACATTATGGAAAACTTAAAGTTCTATGGGGGCTTGAAAGGCAGTTTCTGTTCAAGAAGACTTTATTCTAAAAGCCTAAATACTTTTTAAAATCTGAGTCAAACAGTATTATTAGAGTATTAAACTTGTAGAGAAGGTGCCTTGCTTTATGTGCTCAATACACTTACATATAGCTACTGAAGAGTTGCATCTGCTTATGCCACCTTTCTCAGAGGAACCGTAAGATCCTTGCTACTGTGTTGTCCTGTACACCTACCCTCTCTCCCTTTCTAGGTTTCAGTCTCTCCCTCCCTGGCAAAACCTAGTTTGAAGCCTTCCTTATGAGGCAAGCCTATTGGCAGTGACGATTTAGTAGCATAAATACAATTAACATATTAAAATTATAAAATAATACAAAATGGAAAGGTAAATTTTGACAGAATTTGACTTGTTAAGCAGAATAGCTCCGATGTGTTGAGTGCTTCTTTTGTCCATTTATGTATTTTGATATATTATTTGACATATTACTTAAGATATGGTAGATATTTATTCTTCCTTTTACTAGTTCTAAACTAGTAAAACTAGTCTAAACTAGTAAAATCTAAACCAAAAGGTAAATGTCACTTGGGATGAGAGTCTGTTGTATTGTCTGCAAGGTCATTACATCTAATGAGCAAATGTTATGATCTCAGTAAATGTCCTTTGGTAATAGTTGTTTTCTGAAGGCATTGGTATCTTTTATATGATGTGATGATAAAACAGGCTTGCAAAGTACTGTAAATAGCTACATCTTTAACATAGACAAGTCTTGAGTATCAAGAATGAGAACCTTCAAGTGCTGCTTTGAATATCCTCTTAGTAGAAAATAAGCTTATTTATTTGGAAGAAGAAAAGAGGGGGCACTTGGAAACCGTTTGTATATTGGACAAAACTTCTGTTGCATTGATTATATAAATTCTCACCATATTTCATCACTTGTCATGCATCTCTTCTGTTTGTTGTTTGGGTTGGTTTTTTTTTTTCCCTGTTGGGGTGTGTGTTCATTTATTAATTAATCATTTAGTTTGCTCTGTGTCTCTTCTCCCTTGTTACACTATGTGATTTTACCAAATACCTAACAGACTAGCTCGTAAATCCAGAAAATAATGGGATTTATCTAATCCTTAATTGTAAAATATTTTTGTGCAGATACAGAGGGCTAGAGGGAGTTTTATGATATGAGAAGCAAAATAAGTTGTTCTCTATTATTTGTGTAAATAGTGGCCTATTCACATAAAGTAATTAAAAGTGATCATAAAGGCGATATTTTATTTTGAAGGTGGTCTCCTTCACTTTCCACCCTCCAGTTTCTAGTTGTAAGAGGGACTGCTTCACTGGTGTAGAGCTATGAAGCTAATCCTCCCACTTTTAAGATTCTGTGGTAGTTATTTTAAGTCTAATGAGGTTGTTGGGGCATGGCTTAATAGGCTGATTGTGTGCAGATGGCAGTTGCCTGGTCTTATTTTTATCTTCTAATTCTGTTGAATAGTACTGTAGTGGAAGGAAAAAATACATGTGTGATGAATGTAAAAAAATTTGGAATTGCTCTCAGAATTCGAGTTCCTTGTTGCCAGTGTTACTGAATTTACTTTCTTAGGAGAAACTCTTGGTTTACTCTGTTAAATGTTTCTTTTGTCTCCAGGTTTTGAAAGTATATTAGAAGGGCTTTATGGACCAAGGCTACGAAGAGACCTCAGTTTATTTGAAGGTAAATGAGTCAGTTTTCAGTGCACTGGTCTTAATTTATTGTTTTGGTTTTTTTTCTTTTAGTTAAAGGTAAAGTATATATATATAATTCTAGAAAGGAAATCTTCAGTTGTTTCTCTTTGTGATATTTATTTCACCATGTTCTCAATACTGTGCATAGGCAAAACACTAGGTAAAATGCTACCTAGGTTTTGTTCCTATGCAGGTAAACGTAGGATTAGCAAAGCTTTCATGAGAAAGATTTACTGTTCTGGAATGCTGCATCTCCTACTGCTTTTTTTGTTTGACATCTTTTAGAAAGGGAAGGCAAGCTGCTCAGCTTCCTATCAACATTAAATGGGGAAAGGAAGGTAATAAAAGCTAGTTTGTTTTCCTTGCAGTAGTCAAAAAAAGTGAAGCTATTTATAGTTGTGTTTTTTTCTTTTTTTAACATATTTATATATTAAAACATCTTTTTACCTGTATATAAGTACAAAGATAAGTAGAACTGTATTTAAGAGTGTGCATATATATGTTGGGGGGGTTTTTTCTGTTACCCTTTTAAGAACTAGCCTTATTTGAATGAATGAGTTTGGTTTTGTTAGGACAGTTGACAAGAACACCTGACTCTAAGTATGAAGTATTTTCCTTCTTTAGCAAAAACAAAGAAGGAAAACACAGCACAAAATTGCTTTGAAGTAATGGAAGTTTTCTGTCAAGTTCATTTTCTAGACTTAAAGAACTGTTCTTTCTGTTATCAAACCTTTAAAATATTTCATTTCTTTGCAGTTTATCTGTAGTGTAGTTTGTAAAGCATGTGACTTAGATGCTACTAGTACATGAGGCAGAGTAGCATATACTATTCACTTGCTTAGAATATTTGCTTGGAAGGACTGATTTAACTTGGTCATATTGTTCAAGGTCCTTGGTCTGTGTCATGCATAACACAGTGTTTTCAAGGGAAAGAGCAAGAACTTGAAATGTTATTTACTGGCATTTAAAGATTTTTTTTCTTTCTTGCCACTAGTTAGACTTAAACTCTTAAAAAATGTGTATATTTGGGTTAAATCTTACTTTCCCAAGTGGTACTATGTTGCTGAGAAGCCAAAGTACTTAAACTGCAATAACCACCCATAGCAAAGGACAGCTAGCTACTTTTATTTTTTATCTTAAAATTCCTATAGGTTGTATATGTAGAGCTTACCTTGGGCTTGCTTAAATGGTTCTCTTCACTTCTCGTATTCATCACCAGGTTTCTTTTCCTTCCTGCTTTGATCATGAAGCAGGTTGCAAAGGTGTCAAGTTCTGTATCTTGGCACCTGACCTTGGTCATGCTTTAAATGAGCTCTAGGCTTCTTGTGTCATTGAATCCTTAAGGCTTTCTAATCCTTTGCTTATACTCCTTTTCAGCTAAGAAGATTGACATGTAAATTGTTATTCTTTACATTCTACTTATGAGTAGTTAACTAAACTGTTAGAAAGGTTTTTCCTCTAATCATCGGATTGTGTCTATATTCTTTTCTGGTATTATATACTGGGCTTCTGTTCTCCTATGGACAGAGGAAATACAGTGCCTTGTGGGAGAAAAGCAGCTCTCTTGTTCTTTCTCTGACAGGAAAAAAACCCTCTTTATATAGGATGAAAGCTTTATTTGAAGGCCTGTTTATTTTTTATTTAGGTCGTTCTGGAATATTTATTCATATATAAAGTAATGGAGTAAAAAACATCATATTGGAAACCTAAATCTCTAATATTATTCAGGTTTTTATGAAATGAAAAAGATGAAGTGATGTGATAGATAGCTCATATTCTAATGTACTTATTAGGAAACAGTGATATAAAAATAATGGGGACAGTTTGTTCAGAATTGAGACTAATAGGTGGAAAATCTATTGGGACATTACTTCCCATAATTTTGTTACTGTAAGGATTTGATTTTTTTAAGCTACCTCATTTAGATGTAATAGACAATTATCTCACATTTTAAGAGGTAAACATGGAATCAGTTCAGTGCTAAAGATCTCTGTATTAATTTAGTTCTGTGTTACTCCTTGGGAAAAATGGTTTGGGGAAACAAAGATCTGAATGACTTAAGAACTGAAAATATGTAGTAATATTTGTTGAAATTAACATTTTTATTCTTAGAAGGAATAGGTTTAACAGCTTTGTACTAAATGACTTTGGTTTCAAGTGATGCATATTATTAATGCTCTTAACATCTCAGTCTAAACTTTTCCTCATGGGCTGACTAGTGTTGCAGGTTGTCAGCAAGTCGTCTGAGCCCAAGCAAAATAAACAAGGAGGGATGATAGTCATGAGTCTAAATTGAGTGCTGCTAGGAGAAAGCTTGTTCTGCCATCTATGCCTTGAATCTTTCTGAGTGTATGGCTGACCGTCTCTAGTTAAAAACTAATACTGCCCTTGGTATGTTTCATGTGGTAGTGGCCTGAGACTATTGGACTGGTATGTATCTGCTATCTCCTGGCAGTTTTGTTAGCTCGCTGACATATTTGTTGTCTTATGTGGTACAGGATTTATGCTGCTTCGAATGAATTTAGTGTTATGTAGAGCTGATGTTTCTCAAGGTTTGCTTTTCTGGCAACACACAAGGATTGCTCTTTAGTTAGACTTTTAACAGTGGAACTTCAGGATTCCAAGGCAGAAGAATTTATCTGAAAATACAAAAATTGTCTTGTAGATACGTGCAGAATCTCGACATTCATAAGCAGATTTATTGTGGTTGCAAGGAAAGCTCTGAAGACATGAATTTATTATGAAAGAATAGAATCATAGAATTTATGAATTTATTATGAGAGAATAATGTGGGGATTTTTTCATCTGTGGACACTTTAAAAGTATAGCTGTAACAGGCTGAGACAGCTATGTTAATTCAGCAAAAATAACTCATTATCTTTTACTCTCCAGTCAAGAAAATCGTGTGTCTATTTTTGATCATCAGCTATCCAACCTGTCAAAACTGCTGGTTTGCATCCCTGGAAGCATATAACATGCTGTTAATACAGAGTTCTGCATTAGTATTTTAGAGCTCAGTAAACTGGATTTAAATAGTAATACAGAGATACTTGGGGTACATTCTAGCTTCTAGATTTCTGACATGCTTGTATTAAATGGAATGCTCTCTGGAAATCAGGGCTTTATTTACAGTACTCTGCTATCCAGTAATTGTGCTGGGTAATCACCGGAAATTCATGAGTTCATCTTACCATTTTGAAAGGCTTCTGTCTTTCTGAAAGTTGAGCCACGTGAGACAGACAAGTCTTTGGAGATACCTAAACAATTCGATGCTGCTGACTATGTTGTACCAGTAAATGCATATTAGATTATGATGTACATTAAGAGAGTTGTAGGATATGCATTTTGCTCTCAAAACCCATTTTTACTTATTTAAAACATCTTTTGTTTTTGTTTTTGTTTTTTTTCTTCTTTTAAGACTGTGAGCCAGAAGAGCTAACTGACTGGTCTATGGATGAGAAATGTTCCTTTTGTAATTTACACAAAGAAACAGTCAGTGTAAGTATGACCATGTTATCAGCATGACTGCCCAGCATCCAATTTTTGCTCTGAAAGTAAGAATCTGATCATTGAATTTTTCAGATAGGCTAATTTTGCATTTCAACTCAAGGTATTTTGGGTATGAGAGGGAACAGGGTGGTTAGGCTTTATAGTAAATATCTTTCTGGTGGTTCTTTTTCACTTGAGAGCTCAACAGTTTAATTGTATATCTTGCTATTAGTAGGCTTATTTCTGAAAGAATTTATAATCTTCATGTTTTCTAGGATCGCGCATCAGTTATCGGTTCTTCACAGTCAACGCCTACGGAGGAACTGTCATCTCAGGGCCAGTCCAACACTGATAAGATTGAATGCCAAGCAGAAAACTATCTAAATGCACTCTTTCGAAAGAAAGGTAATAGAAGTTTGTCTTCTATGTTAACAGATATGATGTAAATCTGTAAGAATCAAATTATTTACAGTTGATTTTTGATTCTTAAGTAGTTTAAGAACTACTATTAGTTTAGAGTGGGTAGCTCTGTCATGTATCTTCAGTGCCATGTTTTCCAAACCAAAACAATTTCCCTGTAAGCTTTTCATTTTGTGTTCTGAACTGTTTCTGTTCATAAGGGGTTTTCTTGCACCACATTATGCACCTTCATTTAACTCTGTGAGTTCTCTTGTTCTTTACTTAGTGTTACCTCAGAGATACATAGATGTTACATGCTGGTTATGCTTCTTAGACAGCATGTATGTAATTTGGCAAACCTTTGAAAATGTAATCTTTAACACATAATGTGAAACTATAAAAAAAAAGTCTTACTCATCAAGGAAGTTCCTTTTTCATTAATAATTTAAGAACCTAATTTGTCCTTGGAAAATCTGAAAGGTTTTGTGCAAAAACTGAGACCTCTCTCAGTTTGTGCAGTAAACTTTGTGTGATATCATTGCTGTCCCCTTCCCTTGAGTTCATCAGGGAAAAATGTTGAGCAGGATTTCAGTTACTTTAAGGAAGCAAAACACATTTTTTTTTGTGCTAACTGCCTACCAGCTAATGTTAGTGTCTTCATGGACTTGTGACTTTCAAGTATGTTTAAGTCAATCCTTAGACTTATGATTGTATATAGAGTAAATAAAATTACCGCCTGGGTAAAGAAGGGAAAAGTGTTGAATGATTTTAAGCACAGAAAACTAAAGTGAACTTACTTTGTCTTTTTGTTCACTCATACTAAATAATCATGATACATGACATGGAATAAATTGCACTATTATGGTTTTAACTTGCTGGTGATCTCACAGTAAGCTGGGCAGGTTTAAGAGTACGACTAAGAATATTGCTGGAATAATTCATTGGTTTTTGAGGTGGGCTCAGTCTAGATAACATGGCCTTTTTGTGAAAACGGCAGAGCTGGAGTGAATACAGGAAACATGCTGGTAAGGAACTTTTATCTTACAATCTTGTTGCTCTGGTATTCACACAACAAGATTCTAAGATACAAGGAGGGCTTGTGATTCCCTGCTGATTTTTTGCTGCCCTTTTCTATTGTATGAGAAGAGAAATCAAGTCAGTATTTTGACTTTCTTGAAAAACAGTATTTTTTCATTAAGACTAGAATACTGTTGGGAAGCACTGTTTTGGTAGCTTTTAACAACTTGCTCTTTGTCCTGTCAAACGTGTGTGTAAGACTGAACTATCAGATGAGTCAGCATTACATTGTTCATTGCACTCAATTAATCCAAAACGTGAGATCTGAATTAAAATAAATCATTGCAATTAGTCATGATTGCACATGAGCTTCATTTCTGCCTCCTCTGTCAATTTGACAATCCCAAGCAGAAAATATCAGATTATATCATACAAATGTGTTGTTTAGGTTTTGCCTAATATCAGGAGGTCTTCAGTGATCTGAAGGAAACTAGAGGAACCTCAGACCTACTTAGTCTTACTCCTTTAGAGATTGTTCTGCTGTATTTGAAGTAGTATGTATGCATGTACATCATCCATACAATAAATACAGCTGCTTTGTGTTTTGAATCAACTGTGTGGAAAACAAAATTTCCAACAGATGTAAGCATATAGATTTAAAACTTTGTGTGTTACTATAATCCTAACTCTTAATAAAACATTTAAGAATAATTTTTTTTTTAGGTCATACAAAGTATATCTGGTGCCATCTGCTGATAATAATTAAGAAATATTTGCTAGTGATGTTAAGCACAGAGACTTAATACTTTTCTTACCCCAAAATACATTAAATTCCATTTATAAGTTTTATATGACTAATTACAAATGTCCTGTGTGTAGTGAAACTTTACTACTGTGAACTTAAAAGCTAATTCTTCTGTATCATGTTCACACTTAGACTAAATCTTCAGATTCCCATCTCTTCTTGATGAAGTGTCTTTTTCTCATTAGCTGTGAACTCAAGGATGAGCAGTGGTTAAAACAGAGAAAAAATATTTTTGTGAGGGGGGTTGTGTGTAGAGTTAAGCAAAGAAGAGCAGGACAGTGAAATGACTACTACTACTGCCACTTTAAGGAAGAGCATGCCTCTTTGAATAGGGGCAGTTAGCTTGTCTTGTGAGATGAAGTATTGCAGTTGTCAATGCTGTTATTTCTTAATTATATTGTTATTTTTTGCCAAGTTACATATCTTTATTTTATTGACCTTTCTGACCTCCTTCTGTTTATATGAGGATTCTTTTTTTCCAGTATTTCATAAATGTAGTTGCAGCTATGCTTGTTAATAAGAAGCTTAACTCTTTTCTAGCTGACAGATAAAAGGATCAAACATGAGATTTTAATGTTATTTTTGTTTTAAAAATGAAGCTCCCCTTTCCATGGGATCATTACATAGACAAACGAAAAAATAGGGTATAGAATTGGGAGACAAGTTTTTCTCATAAATGTTTTCATTGGCAGTGCTTTAAAAATGTCCTCAAAATTCTGTAAGGCTTTACAATAAATAAATATTTTCAATTTTATTGTAAAATTCAGTTGCTTGTATTGCTGAAATTTGCATAGGCTATTTCAAGTACCATCATAACAGTTTTTACATGCCATCCTTGATCTACAGTGGGGATTATAACCTAATGTGTAAATGAAACAACTTTTTTCTCTTTTTAGAGATGAACTTCTCAAAAGCCTGACTGTTCCATGTTATTAAAAGGCCTAAACTATAGAACTACACTTACAATTATTTTTGTTGTATTTGTTCTCTGAAAGTAATTTCTTTATACATTAATTCATAGTTTTATTTAACTTTCACTATTGCTATTTAAAATTCTTTCTTTTCAAAACTGAACGTGAACAGTCTGCAAATTAAAATTCAGTTTACCAGTGGTAAACACATTCTGGCTCCCATGCTTACGTTGTGAGCCTGTCTGCATAGTTTTACTTGCATGGTGTGACAGAGGTATAAGGTAAAGGTTCCTAATGTGTGCTAAACATGTTTTTCTATGTGACCTCCAGTTACAAATGGTTTTAGGAAAAACTCATTATATATCTGAATTAGTATGTTCATTACACGTATACTTATTACACACTTTTTTTGTGGTGATGTGATCTATCTATTTAAAGAAAAGTAGTTAAGTTTGAGGGGTTTTAATACATCTGTTGCCTGTGCTATTTTTTTTAATCCTTAGATCTTCCTCAGAACTGTGATCCTAACATTCCCCTAGTTGCTCAGGAATTAATGAAAAAAATGATCCGTCAGTTTGCGATTGAGTACATTTCCAAAAGTAGCAAAATTCAAGAGAACAGAAATGGTTCATCGTTTGAACCAGGTCTGATATGTAAAAGTATCCAAATGAACCAAACGGAAAACTCCCTTCAGGAAGAACAGGATAGCCCTCTAGACCTCACTGTGAATCGAACTCAAGAACAGAATACTCAGCAAGGTAAGTGTTTATATCGGCTTATCTGCCTTTTGATTTCATTTATTACTTTGTTAAAGGAATAAGACATAATAAAGTAAAAGTCTGAGTCAAACATCTGTGCTTTGTCTTTCCAAAGTAGCAGTCTGTAGATAAAGAGGGGGAAAATAAAATTATCCTATTTTATTAAAATAATGTTGAAGGAAGTTTGATACTGCATCAGCTTAACACTTCAAGGAAATATTTACATTGTCCTTTTAATTGTCAGGAAAATGTTATGAGAGAACTCTAGAAATAAAAAAAATGTGAAAAACCCAAGCAAACAAAAAAATACTATTGCCAAAGAAACAGACAAAAACCAAACAGACAAAACACAACAGAAACAGAAAGAAATCAGAGCAAAATATCCACAAACCAAACCAAATGTTTCCTTCCAGAAACATTTTTCATATTGTGGCATTGGAATTTCCCAGCATCAGAATACTGAGTCTAAGTCAACTCACCTGTGTCTGTCACAGGCAGCAGTGGTTCAACGTTTGTTCCATATCTGTTAATAAAGATTCTAAGAAAAGAGAGAAAGATCCTGGAATTTGAGAGCAAATGTCCTTCTGTTTGTGTCAGCCTTTGGACACTTTAAACTCAGACTGGTTAGAATGACAGAAAGAGAAGATTCATTTAGGAGGAAATTTCCATACTTCATCCTTTATCTTGTATAGATCAGTGTAACTAAGTTAATTGAGAGTAAAGCCGGACAAAGAGAAAGTCCATTTGGATACCATTTGCAAAAAGGAAATAATTTATTTTCCTCCAGGAACATTATTATTCAAAAGTGATAACTATATAAGCACAAGTGGTTTGGACTTTAGACTTGATCTGTATTAGCAGCAATTTTCAGTAAGGGTTGTGGCTGGCACATGCCACTAAAACCAGTGACAAGTACAACTTTTATCTTTCTCAGATAGAAGGGTCCGTTTTAATCTGACGATCCCACAGAACAAAGGAAAATGTTTACCTACAAGTCACATACTATATTAAAAAGGTTTTTAAGAAGTAGAACTGAAGAATTAAGTTTTTGTAAAAACTTAACTTGGTCAGAAGGAAAGTGAACTTTCTATGTGCGTACTTAATGGTGCAGTCATTCCTTGACACATCCTTTGGAGGGAGGAACTCTGGCATGGATTTATCTTGCTAAACGTACCTATTCTGGATTAAATTTTAAGCATCCTTTCTCTTTAACAGCAGAAGCAGTAAGAAATCAAGGAATTCCTGCTGTTATTCTACATGGTCAGCAGAAGCCAGTTCATATCTAGGTTTAGCAAATACCTTGTGTGGATTAAATTCCGAGAAAATATCTGTTGTGCTTTGACCTATCTCTGCTATGGATGAATTGCAGACTTGATAGATTTGTAAATGGGCCACATGGAAGCAGAATTCTTTTGCAAGGGCAATAAAAAGTACTTTCTTGATATCAGCACTATGGCCTGTTGTTTACTTCAACAGCCAGTTGTGAAGAATAACTAGTTTAAAATGTCCATGAGGGAGCAAAGTCCTTAGATGAGTTCTACTTCTCACCAAGCTCAAATAAATGTTTGATGTATGAAAGGGAAGGCAGTGAGTGAACAGGCCAGGGATGAGAATGAAGTTCTTCTGCCAACCTCAACTATTGGAAAAACCATTAAAGTTTTGTCCAAGAAAAACTTGTATGGAGAGATTGAGGTGTTTAAATATTTTATATATATGTGTATAGGGTTTGTACTTCAGTATGTCTCGGGCTTCAACAGCCAACTAGAAATCTTGAATTTAACATTTGCCAATGGCTTATCAGAGCAGACTCACACCCCAGGGTAGGTCTTTCCATCTTTCTAGTTTTGTTGCTGTGGAGGCAGCAGAGGGAACGTGTATAAACAAAGTGTTAGAACATGTAGCGATGCTTAGCACTGTACTGGGCTCAAGTTCTCTTCCCACTTACTGGGGTACTACTTCCTCGTCCAGTAACCCGGTCTGGTCTCATAGCTGCCTCTGCTTTAAGCAGGAATTTTGGTCTAGGAACCTCTTGCGATCCTTAACAGCCTGAATTATCCTGGAAACCCATGATATAGTTATGTTAGTTTTAACTTAAGTATCAGGTTTGTTTGCTTAAGTTTGAAAATGTGTATATGCATGTAATAATGATATCAAGGACGTTACTTTGGTTGCCTTGAAAGTAGTCAGTGCAATATATATAGATAGGTGATTTTTAGGGAAGCAGTCATACATGTTTCTGTGGAAGACAGATTGCTTTATCCAAAATAATAAAATTTAATAAGGCTTTTGTGCTTGCTTTTCAAATGTCTTTAGTTTTCAATCTTTTTGTTACCCATCAAATGTATGAAACCATTTGCTGATGTCTGACATTGTGAAAGAAAGATGTCAGAAGTCTTACTAGGTGAAATAACGGCTTAAAAATTGTGCCATAGGTACAAACGTTTGCTGACAAAATTTGAGGTCATCCCTAAACAACTGCTATCATCACTACTCGTTCTTTGCAGGGGATGGAGTGCTAGATCTCTCTACAAAGAAAAGCGCAAGGTTGGAAGAACCAAAATACGATCCGTTGTGTTCTGAAAACTCAGTGTCTGGGTAAGCAACGTTTGGGACTCTTTGGCTTATGTGAAAGACAATCCAGGTTTCTCTTCTCTAAAGTCAGGTTTTATGTTCATAACATATTTGTATATACTGACACACACATGTGGTTCCTATTTTGCTTTCAAAAGAATTTTTGTCACTCATAAGTGTGTGTCTATGTATATATCATATGTTTCATTTGTCTTTTTCCTTTTTTTCTGTTTAAAGAAAAGTTATCAGAACAATCACCAAACTTTAGTTCATGTTACTAAAAGTGAACTGAAAATTGATAACACATCAATAGGATAGTAAATATAAATATATTCTTTCAGAGTTTATTCAGGAAACTACAATTTTGGACGAAAATGACCGTGTTAATATTCAGATTTAAGATACTCTTCAACTAACATGAACAAGTCATGAACGATTATAATATGCTTTGATAAGAGAGAGCAAGCGTGCGTGAGAGAGAGCTCTTGACCATCATGCTTAGACTTACATCATGGTTCTGACTATGGTGTGTGGTGGCATATGGTTAAATTTCTTTATTCAGCAAGAAAAACGTTACTGCCTCTGCTGAAAGCTACCACGAATCTAGTGAAACACATAGTTTTGTTGGATTTTGTTCCAGTCCTGGCATCCTCCCATCCACTAGCCATAGCAGGACCCTTTTTGTCACCTGTACGTCTTACCAGATAACTTACTACAAAGAGGACTGCAACAGCAGTGTTTGCTGAAATTGTTGTGAAATTTGCATTTTATTAATTTGCTGATATGAAGAAGTTTTAGAATGAATTTGACTTTGTAATTAGAGAGCTGTAAATAGTGGCTAGAGTTTTTTGGGGTTTTTTTTAGAGTGTGTTTTATTTTCCCAAAATGGACCTGATTGTCAACTACAGCACTTTATCTTACTGTTGTAGAGAGCCTAGTCTTGTGTAAGTCTGGGATGTTTGTGTGTAGTTATGTACTTATTGCTGCAAATTTTCTATGAGGGGGTTGACTCTTTTATTACTCGTTTAGCGGTAACGTCACGTTTCTACTAACAAAAACTCCTTCAGGATTTGGGTATTTAACGGAACGTTAATTGTACAATTAAAATTATTACAGTGTTGCTCTGCAAGCATGTGACCAAGGGAATATAGCAAGCACATGAGAATATTATCAAATGCTGAGCTAGGATATAAAGTTCTTGGAAGGGCTGCTTTAGAAGCCAGCGTACGATTTTTGACACACTGTCCTACCAGAAATGTAACTATTTGCTAGGATAATGATTTAACTACCACATCTCAAAGGCTTAAAAGTAACAGAAGCAGTGATGTTACCGAAGCAAGGAGTATAATAAAGGAGTGGACCCTTCCCTTCCATAGCTGTGTGAGAGTCTCTCATACATCAGTTTACCATCGTTTCATTCCATCCATCCAGGAGACTACACAGACACAGAGAGGACTATGTGGAAAGAAGTGCTGAGTTTGCAGATGGTTTGCTCTCAAAAGCTTTGAAAGACATTCAGTCTGGAGCACTGGACATAAATAAAGCAGGCATACTTTATGGCATACCTCAAAAAACTTTACTTCTCCACTTAGAAGCCTTACCAGCAGGAAAGCCTGCACCTTTTAAAAACAAAACTCGAGATTTCAATGATAGTTATTCATTTAAAGACAGTAAAGAAACTTGTGCAGTCCTACAAAAAGTAGCCTTGTGGGCAAGAGCTCAAGCAGAGCGCACAGAAAAAAGTAAACTCAGTCTACTTGAAACCTCAGAATTAAAATTCCCAACAGCTTCCAGTTACCTCCACCAGTTAACTCTACAGAGAATGGTCACTCAATTTAAAGAAAAAAGTGAAAATCTACCATATGAAACTTCAAGTCCTACTGTACAATTAAAAATTCCTCAGCTAAGAATAAGTTCTGTGTCCAAACCACAGTCTGATACTGCTGGTCTTCTGGATGTTATGTACCACGTTTCTAAAACCTCCTCAGTCTTAGAAGGATCAGCTCTTCAAAAATTGAAAAACATACTCCCTAAACAGAACAAAATTGAATGTTCTGGACCTGTAACTCACTCAAGTGTTGACTCCTACTTTCTGCATGGGGACCTCTCTCCTTTGTGTCTTAATGCTAAGAATGGGACAGTAGATGGAACCTCAGAAAATACAGAAGATAGTTTGGATCGTAAAGATAATAAGCAACCAAGAAAAAAACGTGGCCGCTATCGGCAGTACGATCATGAAATAATGGAAGAAGCAATTGCAATGGTAATGAGTGGGAAAATGAGTGTTTCCAAAGCACAAGGAATTTATGGGGTACCTCACAGCACTTTAGAATATAAAGTAAAAGAAAGATCTGGAACGTTGAAGACTCCGCCGAAGAAGAAACTCCGATTACCAGATACTGGCTTATTTAATATGACAGATTCAGGGACTGGCAGCTGCAAAAATAGTAGCAAGCCTGTGTAGAATACTTGTTAGCGAATTGTTGTGTGTGTGTGTGTATGTATGTCTGTATACACACACCGTGTGAGAAGTACATATGCTCACTCTGACAGAAGACGTGAAAATATACAGTTCAAAAAAACCACATACATGCCTTTCGAAAAATAGTTTTATTCAGGGTTTTCACTGTGGACAGAATTATAGAGTCGCTCACTTAATTCTGATAGTGTGTATTTAATATAATCCTTGTATAAATAGGTGAAAAGATTCAGGTTTTATTTAGTAGTCAATAGCATAAAGATGTTTTGGGGGAAACGAGTATTTGTCATGTGAAGCATAATTTTTAATTGGTGAAGAACCACTCTACCCATTCAATAATCCATCTTATTGCGGAAATACACGACCAAGGTTTAGCAGACTTTTATACTTCACAGAATACTTGCAATAAATTGTAAGTAACTCAGATTATACAAATCAAGGGATTTTTATTTTAAAAAAAAAGAAAAGAAAAAAAAAAAAAGCGCTAGTTCCTTACAAGGAAGTGGATTTGTGTAGTAGGGTATAGTACATTCTGTGAAAGAAAATAAGTTCATCGTTACTTAAATATCCAATACAAGTGAGAAAAACATTTCATTACTAAAAATGTGTGTTTAGCAGGCATAAACTGCATTTTTTATCATTTTAAGAGGATTTTGTTGTTGGTTTAGAAAGAGATTGGTGTTTACAAAGTGTACACTTATGAAACCTGAAGAAATTACTGTAGTTATAGAACTATTAAATATGAAATAAGATGGAATACTAAGAGCATAAAATAATTTGAACTTTAACATAATTTTCCTTTTTTAGTTTGACAAATAAGGTAACTTGTAAGGTTTAAAGAGGAAGTTGGAATGCAACTTAGAGCATGTTCATAATGTGCACAGAATGAGCTTGAGAATGGTTTGGGTTTGTTTGGTTTTTTTGTTAAAACGTGCTGGTTAGTTGATGTTATGACTACTTAAAATTTATTTAAGGATTGTGTCACACTCCTACTGAAGAACCTCACTGTAACTGTAATGTATTTGCTGCTGTGACATTTCAGAACATTTTCAGTTTATCAAAATGAATACCAAGTTACATTATCATTTTTGCTAATAACCAAATTTGCAGTTCAGGGTCTTGATAGAAATACAAATATTAAACAGTGAAGCTGTTTTGAACTTTCAAGAATAGAAATTCTTTATACATTTGGTAGGTAGAAGCTAGGCAGTTCACTTTAACTTTTATTAAAAACTTAAGGGAGACCAATTACCCTCATATTGCAGTTTTTACAGGAATTTCAAAGCATTCCCATTGGACTTTATATCATATTTAATGTGTTTTTTGTGTAATATCACAAAGTGTATGTCTACATATGAAGAACAAAGCTTGCTTCATATATTCAATACTGAACATGAGGGCACTTTTCCTCTCAAAGTAATTTTTTTTTCTTTTTACATCTAACTTTGCATAGAAAAAATACTTTTTTTCAATTTTTATACATTTGGTGCACATGCATACAGTTTGTTTTTCCCCCCACACTTCAATTTGCATGTGTATGTGTTAACTACATAAACAAAAGGGGACATTAGATACATATGTGCCACACCAGATAATGTGATTTACAGATAAGGTTGGCATTAAACTCCTTGCAGAACACATTGCAATATTGATGGCAAAACCTAGCCCGTATTTATTAATGCTACTTAAAAATAGCAATTTCTGTTTTAACACAGAATAGTCCTTTGAAACTGCACCACCAATGTCTCAGTTCTTTGGTCTCTCAGATCTATACTGAATCTTATTTCAGTGATTAAGGTTTACTTGCATATTACAGAATGAATCCTTTTTTTTAAGCAGAACTCTGCTTGATGAAACAGCAGATGTCAGGGTCATCTTTCATTTTTAAAAGAATTAAGCCATATTTTGTGAGAAGCAGATGGATTAATTTGCAAATACATCCCCACTGGGGGAAAAAAAAATGAACAAAAACCTTAAATGCTTCAAAAACTGTCTTTATACAGTTTGACTTGCAAAACTTTTGGGCTTCAGTACATTGCCTAATATTTGTACCACACTGATGTTTTCTACTCCTCAGACAACGTTATAAATTTGAACCAGAAGTTTATATTGAAGGCAAGTGACAGTACTCTTTTTGTATCATTTCAAAGATGACCTGACCAAAAAAAATAACAGGATTCATAAAATCAGGGATCATTTTACTATTGACTTAACAGTACTCAGTAGTTTTGTATGTAATATTATAATTAATTTTCAACATTTTAGTACTTGTATTTATTTTTTGGTCAGAAATAGTATATTAAGATATTTTTTGATAGTTTATAGATGATACTCAACCTGTAAGTGTTTTAAAATAACAGAATTATTTGTTTCTAATTATTAGGCTAATCTTTGATTATACAACTAAGGAAAGGCAGGGAAATGTGTAGATTCTCCTTCCCCAACCCCTCTGTATTCCACGAAACATCATTCAAATTACACATTTTGAACTGTTTTATAAAACTCAGTTACCAGTCACTACTTAGTAATTGACAATTTCTGACAATTCCTGTTTCAGCAGAATTTTAAATGAAGGCGAAAGCAAACCCTAGATGCTTTCTACTTATTTGAATGTTTCTCAAGTATTTTATATTAAAAAACAGTGCCTCTGTTTTTAGAACTACTGCTCAGTAAAGCTGTTAAAACCATTTCTGGTAGCTAATGACAATTTTATATTAAATTGTATATTAACTTTAGTGAGACTGATTATTTTTTTTCCCTTTTTTTAGTTGTTTACAGTACAAATACTTGTATTTGTTTTTTTAATTGCAGTATTTCCATTGTCGCAGTAACTTAGTAAAACTCTGTGGCTGCCTTGATTATTTTTTTTTTTTTTCTTTTTTTGACAGATTTTTGTTAACAACTGATTTTTAGGCAATTAGTTCTATTTATGCATAAATCAATTGCACTATAATTCATGAATTATTTATTACAATATTTTCTAATGAATTCCATGTATTTGTCTTGTGTTGTAAATGTACTGTAATTCTGTTTTCTTCTTTGTGTTGTTATATTCCTAAATCTGATTGTATGAATTTAATTGTTTAGTTAACGTGTTTCTACGTTGTAATTTGTAGTAAAGCACTTCAATGCTTTTGCACATAAATTTACAGCACTGATGTGTGATTGATTTTTGCTCATTCAGTTAAAAAGGGGGAGGGGTGGGGGAAAGAAACAAAGCCCTGTACACTTGACTCATTTGACTTCTGAGACGCAAGTTTATTGACAGTGGCATAAGAACAAGAACTGTACAAATTGAGTGCACGATGACAAATTTACTGAGATGTTGATATGTCAGAAATAGCAACTTTAAGGAAAGATGACTTCTCTGAATTGGTGCATCACTCAGAAATGGGAAGAAACTAAGAAAACTAATTTTGTGGCAGTTTTCAGCCTAAGGTTTTTAGCTGTTTTAGATAATATATAACTTTTTTTTTTTTCCCCCCGCAGGGATTTTATTTACTTAGGCAAGTCAGAAAGCAAATGTTTCTGTAAGGAAATTTTCCTGTTTCTATAATAGTTCTGTGCTGTTCATGAGTACTCGAACTTAAGTTCTAGCCCCAGTTTTGCTTCCACTCTCAGTCTACAAAGAAACTGCTAGATTTTTCTCTCTTCTCTGTGGCTGAGACAAGAGGAGGGAACACCTAGGGAAGGACTTTTGGGAATGTCGTCGTAGAGCTCTTTCCTAATAGTGTCTTTGATTTGTGGAGGAGGCAAAATCTACACAAAATAATGAAGGGCTAGTGCTTATCACCTCTCTGCCTTTGTGATGGTTCTGGACTCTGGTCAGATCTCACTCTATGTTAACTGCCCCTGCCCTCCATCAGGGAAATAATGATATTCCATGCTTAACTTCTTTTTCACTGCACTGAAGGTGCAGGCCGAGCAGTGCATATTGATCCTTTCACCTTCCCAGCCCCTCCCTACATTTTCTACCCACTCTCTCTAGCCCTTTTTTTTTGATCTGTAGGAAGTTTAAGGCTGTTCTGTGAGGGAGACATGCAATTAAGGAATTAACAATTCTTCCTTCTGTGAAATTAAGCTTCGTATCTTGAGGATAGTCCATAAACTACTGTGGGACAGCACAGATGTAAAGTACTATAGGAAAGAATTGAAGGAAACTGAAATAGAATTCCATAATTGTGTTAAGAAGCTACTAAAATTAGTTTGCTTAAATACATGGACATATCTGCAGAGGCACACTTAAAAGAAAATCTTTTGGTTTACTACTTGAATTTACTTGCAAAATGTGCTTTCACAAACTTGGGCAATCTTTTGGAGTGCATTAGGTAGTGTTAGAATAGATGAGGTTGTCTGTCAGCTTCAGAAACTAACACACGCTAAGGGGAAGCAGTTAGAGATGTTACATGAAATGAGGTGGGCAGGAAGGAAATTGTGTTAGGAGAAGGCCCAGTATGTCTGTGATAACCAGGACATTGCTTCCTGCAACAGGTTGAACAACACAGCAGTTTTGAGGCCCTTGGAAATTCTGGTTATTGTTTTTTGAGAGGGCTTTAGAATTCTGGAAGTTTTTTCCAACAAGGAGCATATTTTAAATAGCAGTTATGGACTTAGGTTTTTCTACAGTTGAAGCTTTCCTGTGATACACGTTACAACTCTAGACAGGCAGAAAGAGATCTGGCTAGAGATTGTCTAACCAGTCTGTCCTATAGCCAGCTTTTTAGCAAACCAGTACTTAGCAAATGATCTGTGATGTGGAAACAACAAGGAGAAGAGCTAGTACCGTGTTTGGGTTTTTTTCCTATCTGGCCTTTTAAAACATTAATTAAAATGATGGTGGGGAGGGCAATTAGTGTTTATCCATAGTTGTATTACTAGAATAAGCTTTGTTTTCACAACTGTAGTGATACATTTCAACACCTTGAGACTCCTGAGTTTGGACTGAGACACACTCAGATTCTTCTCAGGGAAGTGGTGTTTCAGAAACAGTTAAATTCTGTCAGCGACATGGCCTGGTTTTACTTCAGAATGCAAATGCAAAGAGGGTTTGTTTGGTGGGGTTTGTTTTTCTTTTTTTCTTCTTAAAACTTCAATTATTTCAATTTAATCATAATTACAGTTTCAACTAATACCATCACAACTGTCTTAGGCTTTTATGAGTCAGTATTCTCTAGATGCTTGATTTTGAATGTGTGCCATTTCATACTAAAAATCACAGGAAAAGGAAAGGGCATGAGAAATTACTAAGGATAGTTGGCTTTAGAGTCTGTGTGGGACAATAAACATACAAATGTCTATGTATAATTTCTAGCAAGAAACCTGAAGCTGTAAAATATTACTGATACTAATAACGTTGAGTATGAGCTAATTAATGAATGAATGAAACTTTATATAAATACAGCACATTAAATCTTACCTGTTTATTCCATGATCAGTACAGCTCTAAACCCAAGCAAATTGTTTTTATTTCCAAAGCAGGGACTTAAAACAGAAAAAATTAGAGGAGGCAATAGGACAAAAAGTTAGTGTCATGTTCAGAGTTTGGTGATATGTTTAAACAAAATATACTTTTCTAAAACAGAATTCTTCTAACACTTTCTACTCATGCAATTGATTTCAGTAAAACATTTGAATTAGATGTTAACTATCCATTGATAGTTGCTGTCCAGCATAAGGATTTTTTATTTAATTGAAGAAATACCTGTATTAATTTCTACCATGGAAAACTTTTCAGCTTTTCAATATAAATGATTGATTAGGTAAGTAGTGACATTAGTTCAAGTAATTTATAAGAAAATAATTAAGTAGTTGTAGTAATATTTTATAAGTAACTTTAATATATTTTAGAACTACTGCTCAGAAATCTTACTTAGCTATAGATCTAGCCTGTATTTGAGATTTAAAGGAATTTTATCACAGAAGTTTTTTATTCCAGCGGTGATGATCTGTTTCTGTTTGATGAAGGCATCCATGTGTGTGTGTACGTGTGTGTAATTTACTGCAAGGAGGAGCCTGTGATACACCACTGCCATTTATTTCAAAACTAGAAGGGAAGCTTTATTTGCAAAGAACAGGAACAGCAGCAAATGGCAATTTCTCCCATATTCTTTCAGTCTGTTAAGTGTTCTTCAAAAGTAAAAATGTTTTCAGAAGGATCTTTAAGAGTTTCCTGAAGAGCTTTCGATACACTTCAGTATATGACAGGAGATATGGTTTGGATCCATCCTTGCCTCTGACACAAACTTGAATTATGTTACCACTCTGAGTGCTTCAGTTTGTGAACTGGAAGTTAACCGTAAGATTCCCAGGCTCTCAGTGAGGTTTGCCTTCCTCAGTGACTACAGCAGTTTGAAATATCAGGAAGCTAACATCACTGCAATTACATTTAGATACGAGAAGCTATGCTGCAAGCTATTCTTTTTTTTTTATCCCTTGATTTCTTCCTGATTATTTATCTTATGGCAGGGCTACCACTTCTGTAGATAAGATGCACATCATTGCCAGTGACACCTGCAAGTATGCTTGAATAGCATAGCACAAATAGAGCAGAACTGTTTTGCAAACTTCAGGGTTTTAGGCTTGAGTTTAACCATTATAACAAACATTAGCTCTGGTGTTTTACTGTAATTTATATTTTGTTTTGATTTGTTTTCATTTTCAGTTCAAGCTCAACAGCTGATGCAAATTCAGAGGAAACAGCTAATTTG
This sequence comes from Eubucco bourcierii, assembly GCA_013396675.1. Classification (NCBI taxonomy): domain Eukaryota; kingdom Metazoa; phylum Chordata; class Aves; order Piciformes; family Ramphastidae; genus Eubucco; species Eubucco bourcierii. The sequence continues at coordinate 1,427,132 of VWZE01006839.1, read as the reverse complement.
GAAAAAGGAAAATCAACATTAAGCAAAGTTTTGGAGTCTTTTTGTTCATATCACTGGCAACAGACTTTGGCTATGTTAAAATTTTTAATACAAGATGAAAATGTTCCTGTAGTTTGCAGTTGCAAACAAACACATTTGGTCCACTCTGAAACTCCCAGTTCCCTTACTGAAGAGGATGTTCACGTTTCATTTTGCAATTGCAATGGACATGTGCTGACAAAAAGGTGCTGTTTACAAAATCAAAGACCCACCCCTTGTTTACCACCTCTGTCTGTTTGTATTAAAGATTTCCATTCTTTGTCATGCCAAGCTGTAGCAATTGGATGTATTAAGACAATGGTGAACAAAGCATGTAGCTCTCATAAATATTGTGCTGAGCAGCTGCCAAATTATGACAGGCCCTCTGTGCAAACAGCGTGTGCATACTCACCGAAGGACTGCGACCTCTTGAACAGCATTCAAAACTCAACTAGATCTCGCAGCCCATCGCCACCTCCACTCTCACCAGTGCAGAGTAAAGAATTTGAAACAGCAGATGGATCAGTTAGAGATTTTCCAACTTTAGACAACAGCAAGCTTGAAATATCCATCAACCAGCCTCCATCCCTCTCGCCAGCTGAGGGAAGTGAAGGAGAATGTGAACATGAAGGTAAAGCGCGCGGAGGAAAAGAGACCAAATATTCAGCTGCAACATTGCTAGCGACAGACCCTGAGAGCAACAATTATGTGAGAAACTCTGCAAAGGCTGAGAAAGGTGAACACTCTGCCATTGTTCAAGATTTAATGGACCGCATTAATGAAAGGTTAAAGTCAATAGACACTACAGACCTAGCAACAAATCTTGTAAAACTTCCTAGCAGTGACAGGGCCCCAGAAAATGATGTCAAATTAGGAGACTTCATAACCNCATAACCTCTCTCCTGCGCAATGCTAAGGCGAGTGATTACAGCTTTATGGAATTACTTCACCAGCACGATAAGCAAGTGGAAAATAAAATTATCCAAACTAGATTCCGCAAGCGTCAGGAAACTTTATTTGCCATGTATAACCCTCCTGATTCGCCGTTCGTTCGCCGACAGTCTTTGCAAATCAAGAGGGAGCTTGCCAGCCTTGATGAAACTCTTGTAAGAAAAAGGTTAATGTCTGAGAGAAATGCAAAGAAATCCACAAAGACATTTGATAAAATATATCCAAATAAAAGACACAGTTTTGCTGTGATAGAAGAGGAAGCTTTGCAACGTCTTGAAAGCAATCCGTGTGTGAACTGCCAGACCAAACCAATGTGCTTTCCAGCACACCAAACAGAGTCTTTCAAACTACCTCTTACCCATTTTCAGAGCAGCTCTGGCTTTCTAGTCCTTTCAGAAAACAGTGCTACTGCAGCCAGCCAGGCCAAACTCACGAAAACTCAAGGAGGTTGTGCAGCCTTAAAAGAGACTGATCAGATTCCTCTCAAGGATGAGAGCAAAGGAATCTTGGGTAGAACTAAACGTAACGTTGTGCCTCCTGGATGGTACTCTGTGTATGTCACAAACAATATTCTGTTGAGAAAGGCATCCGATGCAAAAAGGTCTTTAGAAAGTTTGGAAAAAATGAAAATAGACAAAGATGCTCATGCTGAAAGATGCAGTGACATAAATATAAGCAAAATTGTCAATGATGCAAATCTGCAAGTTGTCATAGAGCGCTTAGAAGATACAATAAACTTAGCCAGAAAGACTAGCACTTCATTACTGGATAGTTACAGAATAAGCCAAAAATTCAAAGATAATGCTTATGAACAGGTTCTGAACCCAGCTGCTGCTAGAAGAGGCTTTCCTTTCACTCTGAGTGAAATGGGATGCACAGGACAAAGCTTCCTTCCACAGTTACATGTGCCAAGCAGCAGTGAAATCAAAACTCTGTGTGTGACAGCGAGCAAACATGAAATGAGTATAGATCAAGAAATTAATGACAGGTTTTTTAAATCTCTGACCTTTGATTCATCCAGTTCAACTTCCAGCAAAGGGGACATGCATACGACTTCTGCAGCAGGGGAGATCTCTTGTCCCTTAAACTACTCTAGTCCTATTAAGCTTATGTTTGTCTCTGAGGTTAATAGTAGTGAAGGAGTCAAATACACTCTGACATCTGCAGCTGCATCTTCTAAAGGAAGCACAAATACTTGTTCATTTCAGGGGCACTCAAACACTTTGTCAGACAAACAGCCCGTGGGAGATCTTTCTCATGCAATCTGTGTCAAGGATTGTGATTACAGTGAAAATGAAACCAAGGAGAAACCAAAACATGTTTATGAGGAAGTGATTACAAGCTCCTGTCCAGCTGATCAAACTAACCTAAATGACTCAAAACAAAGTGAGGAAGTTCTGGAGAAATCAAGCAGTAGCAGTGAATTAATTTTAAAAAGAAAACCTGGTAGACCAAAGAAAATAGGTCCTCAAGTTGTGAAGCAGGTTAAGAGACCTATTGGGCGGCCTCCAAAACCAAAAATAGATGTGACTGAAAGCACGGAACCTAGACCTGAACTTAGCAGTGATGGTAAAAGTACCAAATCTGATGCAGCAGTAATGGGAGAAGTTGACGGCAACAAAACCATTACTGTGACAGTTGTCTTTGGCAGGTCACGAAGAACCAAGAGACATGTTTCTGAAGGTAACCTGAATGTAATTGGCATTCTGCCCACACAACACGTAGATTCTAACTTTGCCAACGGTCACAGCATAGCACACAGCGCAGAGACTGAGGATGCTTTGACTCAGATGGTAAAAGCCTTACAGAATTCTTCTACTGACAGTGAAGTCTGCGGTTATGACTATGTCAGACCTATCAAGAGCAACCTGGCATCACCACATCCTTGCAGCAATGTTATACGGCCAATTAAGAAACCGTTAACTACCATTCGAAAGCCTGGTAGGCCAGCAAAAGTGAAAATCTCTGGCATATCTGTGACCATCAGCAGGGTTTCACCTCAGGAAAGAAAAGTGAGTATTAGCAACTGTTTGCCTCCTTTACAACAGCAGAACGCGTTAGAAAAGAACGTACCACAGGAGAGAAAAAATCTGCTGTGCAATAACATGGGTCAAGTAAAGAGCATGCAGAAAACTTCTAGAGAGGATGGATCCAACGGTGTCGTTGCAACAGTGTCAAGGAAACGTGACATTCCATTGAGACATTCCGCTAGAGACAGAAAGCCCTCGCTGCATTTTTTGCATTCATTAGCATCTTCTAGTGCATTTTCTTGTAGAAGTGCCTTACTGCATAAATCTTACAAACTCCATTTGAAAAAAGCTAAAGATCGAAAGGAAAAACTTAGGCAATCGAACCAGAGCACAGCATCCAAAGATACCTCAGAACTGAGAAATTCAGGGCACGCGAAAGTGGCTCTCAAGGCTGGTGAACTCGGGCCCATTAGCGAAGTGTCATTAGATCCCATTTTTTCATCTACCCCCTCTCTCAGGTGGTGGGCTGCTTCCACGCCGAGTGACACTTTGTTGGAGGAACTGAATAACAGATTTGAGCAGATTACCAATACCTGGTTGCGAGTGGGGGGAAATGAGTTTGAGAAGTGTGTATGTGAAAAAAGGGATCCCGTTGAACGAGACTGTAACGCTGAAATGTCAAACCCTTTAGATTCCTGCCTTGTAGAACTTGAAACATCACCTATAAAAATGCTTTTTCAGAAAAAGTGTAACATGAATGAGCTCTGCACCTGGTTTATGCAAACGACAGAAACACAGTCTCTCTCTCTAGTGAGAAAGGCAAATGCTCGCAATCCTTTAGAAGTAGTTAGTACTAGAGAGATAAAGGTGGAAGCTAAACAAGCCGATCTTAGTACTTGCCCTTTCAGAAAGCACTTTAAAAAGTTTGCACTATCCTCTCCTTCAAAACCAGCAGGGAAATTACAAATATTACATAACATGGTGAGGTCTCCAGTCTTAAGCATGAAAAGCAATTTCACATTAGCCAGGTTAAAAAGAAACGAATTTAAGAAGTTACAGCGTGATAGGTGGGGGCAGCCGAGAAAGCTCTATAATCAGACTCCCAGAGGCTGGAAATCAAAAAAGAAAAATTTGCAGTTCTTTTGCCAGAACCAGTTGTTTAAAAGTACAGGTGGGGAGACCAGTGATGAAGTGCCCAAGCTCCAGGAAAAAAACACAGTAGAAATCCAGCCTGCTCAGACTTTGGTAGAATCTCAGAGTAGCCTTTTGCCAGCTGAAAATGAAGCCAGAGATGCATTTGTTCAACAGATGATGGGATCCTCTGACTTTAACCCACATCCTGGTTTAGCAAATATACTTAAGTCACGTGCAGAGACAAATGGAACAATTTGCTGCCAGCGAAATGTTAGAAAAGAACAAAGCCAAGATAAACTGTTTCAAAATACTTGGAAAGCCAAAACTTTTAAAGATTGTAGGATATTTCTGAGAAAAATCAACCATGTCGAGCAGCACAATTCATTTAAGATAAATAATGTCATTTCTGCTCCTGAAGCTGTTGAAAGTAAAAGCAATCAGGCCTGTATGGAAGATAAAAGACATCCTCTTTTAAGGTCCCATTCTACTAAACAAAATGCATTAAAGAAACAAGAACCTGCAGTGAAAACATCAAAAGGATCTAATTCTTCTAAAGTGACTGCAAAGCTGGATGACCAGTTTCACAGCAGAAAATTTAGTGCTGTAAACCATGATGATAACCCTGCTGGTAGTTCTGAAGTTCTTATCAGAATAAACAAAAGAAAAAGCCCACAATGGGAGACCACTGACACAAACATAAGAAAAAGACATAAGAGACAATCATGCAGTAGTGGACAAATGGCAACTTATTACCCAAAGTATCAAGTAGGTAAGTTCCTGTTCCCCCCTTCATCCTAAAATCACAAACTTAAGGGATTGGAGAAGTCAAACAACTAAGCACTTTGGATTACTTTTTTTTTTTTTTTTTTTCCTTGCATGATACTCATTATAATTTCAGAGCAGCCATGAAAATAAACATTGTGTAGCATTAGAATAATTTTTAAAGTGCAATTGTAAAGCACATATTTTACAGGTATCTTTCAGCCACAGTAGGTGTGTAACGTTCTATTACAGCTATAGTACACCAAGATAAAAGAGCCGAGTAACGTAGTTCAGGCAGGCAGTAAGTCAAGACCCAGCGTGTCTGAAGTCAGCCACAACTGGTTATTGATTTCAGAAGGAACTGAATTTTATTCCACTGTAATTTCTCATATTGTGAGGAAGGGTAAATTATAAAATGAAGAGGAAATTCAGTCTGTTAAGGTATAGTTGCTTAAAGAAATTGTCATTGAATGATTTCTCCTATAAATCTGTGATGGGTTTATAATTATACAGTTGAAAAATAGTGCTGCATACTTCTGAGAAGTATTCATTCAGAGATCCGTTTTAGTATCCACTCGGTGCCAGCTCAAATCTGCTGACTAAAGGGTTTGCACATGAAATTCAAAAGTTTAAGTGCAAGTACAATATACATAGTTACTGTGCTAAATGCATTGGCTTGGGTTCTTTCTAGACTAGTGTGAAATTAAATGCATTTTTCAAGCTGGATATTTATAATGCATTGTAATACAACTGTGATCTCAGAAAGGCCATTATATTGCTACCAAAAGGGGGTACACTGGTGAAATAGTTTCCTCTGTTGGGTAAAGAGATCTCCTTAAAAGGATGTCTAAGTTCATTTCAAGGAAATAACTAAGGTGTGAAATACTCACCAACTGAAAAATTATTTTTACAATAGGAATTCAATTACTGCAGAAGTATTCAGTTGTAGAAACAATGTGGTTAGCTAATTGGATTACGACGCCCAAAGAATAAAAGAGCACTTTAAAGTACCAGAACAAGTTCTTAAGTCCCCCTTTGTATTCTGTACTGTAGGAAACTATCCCTGATAATAAACTGAAAAGTTAATTTAAATTATAGTAAAACAATATTATGGCCCTTGTACATTTTATTTCTTTTGTGCTTTATGTGATATAGAAAATTCTTCATATTAAGCTCCTTCAGTGTAACCTTGCTTTTCCTAAGTACAGCATTTCTTTATCTTTAGCCTGTTAGTTTGCATTTCTATTCACTGGATTGAGGCCAAAGTAAATGGAAAAAAAAAAAATCTTTTTAAGAAATTCAAATCTCCACGCAAGATTGCTGTAAAAAAAGCCATAACTAGAAAAGGAAGAGGTAACATCTGTCTGTTTCTTTTCACAAGTTAAGAAAGAGCTCTCTCATACCTTTTGTAATTTTTACTGTAGTTGAGAAAATTTTGCATTCAAATTATATTTCTCATGAAACTTTTTTCTTGCTATGGCAATGTAAGCCCTATTACTGTGCTACGGTCTCATGTTAGTTTTAACTGGGACTCAGTGTTATTTACCTGATAACTTTCCTCCTTCAGTTTTGGATCTTTAGGAAATCTGATAACTATTTTGATATTTTACATTATTTCATTTACAGTTTTTGTTATTTTCCCTTTTACTCATAGTTTCTCATATCAATCGTTGTCTTTACTAAAGGTGTGACAGCAAGTTCATTGATAAAAGAGTTGTTAAAAGAGAAAGAATTGCAATGCTGGGATTTTCTCCTTACTTGTAACCCCAGATCTTTTTAGGGGTACCGCTAGCAGCATCAGGGAATTGTCTGACATAGAAAAGGATGTTGTGTTTTGGCATGTTGATTCAACATTGTGTACTGTCTGCACTACCAAGGAAATCCTATAAATGTTTTCAGTCTAGAGTGTAGCTGCTGGTTCAAAAGCAAGAATGTGATTTCTAGCTGTGCATGCTCACGTTTTCAAACATGATCCCTGCATCTGGAAGTTCAACACACATGAAAACATCATTATTCATTTATATGTTCCTTGGACTGTGTTTCTGTTGATGTGGTATCACAAACTGTATCACTGTTCTGTCGCCATGCTTGAAACGTTCTCTTATATATGCACATTTATGGTCAATATTTAAAGCTTTTCTTCAAGTTTTACTTATCTTGGTGTGTTAGCAAATACTCACGAGAGGTGTTGTGATGCAGTTCTGTCGTGAAGCTTTGTGGCAGGTAGGCAGGAATGTGTTATGAAATTTTGATGTGTGCTCAGTTTTTGTTAGAAAGCAATTGAGTTCTTACAGCTCAAGGCAGTATCCAGCAACCAGGACTAGCTGTGTACTCGCTGAGGCACCAGAAGAGAGATCACTTTTTCATGCTGCCTGGTTTATTCAAGATAAGGTGGATGGTAGATCCATAAGCTGTTTGTTACTACTTGATTTCTGAACTGTTGCTGATGTGTTGAGGGGCAGCTCCCTTATACTGTAAACCTATGTTCTGATCATTCCAATTTCTTTAGCAACACCGATATGTTATTGACTTCTGTGAAGGCAAAGAAAATTAAACCCCCATGTTTTCAGGAAAGCATTCATCTTTGCTTTCCTGGTTCAGTGCGTTCTCTCACAACACTGAGGACCACATTCACATGCTTTGGACTTGGCCAAACTAGATCCAAAACGGCTTCAAGAGGACTAAGCTACAATAGGAGACAACTATTATAAAAAAATAAAATGGAACACTGTAAAAGGCTCCTTTTGAGGAACTTGCAATGTTCTGAGTATTTTTAAATTCTGCTTCAGAGAATTTATCACAGATGCAAAGGAGACTGGACCTACTTCAGCAGCAGGCAGTACTGTGTCCTGTGATGACACCACCTACCTGTTTACTTATCCCTTCCTCTGAGAGTGGGGATTCATACAGAGAAGCTTTTTACAATCAGTTCAAGTCACTTGAAGCTAGGGTATTTTCTCCCTCTGAAATCACCTTTTTCATTTTCTCCCTTATGATTTGGCTTTTTTTTCAAGCAGCCTGGAGTCTTAGAGGAAAATCTATTGTATTTGCTGGCAGAGAATATGCATTTTTCGATTGTAATTTCTCATCAGATTTGAATGCTATTTTTAAATGCTATCGCTCAGCTCAAGTTGGTGCAGTACTTATAATGAGAGCTTGATGTCTTTGTAATCATTTCATAAACTGGCTACAGGAGTTAGGAATCTGAACTGTGAAATCTTGATGTCTTTATGAGGCTAAATAAATATTCTCTTGATTGTGCAAGTAAAATAACATCTATCTTAATATCACCACAGCTGAAACTCTTCTTAAACTTGGTTACCATTCATTTTCTTAAAATTGGGAGGGGAAATGTCGTGAACTCCTTTTGCTCTTCTCTACTGCTATGGCATCAGTACGCCAGGATTTTGCTTATTTTCCCTATGACAGTGCAATCCAGTAGTGCTAAGGCTATCCAGCATGAGTTGCTTTCCTGATACTGTGGCAGATCAGTCTCACACCAATGAGCCAGTGACAAAACCAATTATTTTCAGCAAGTTCCTTCAGCTTTCCCTTTCATTATTATAGTGGTTTGAGCTGCTTAAGTCACCATAGAATCAGCCAGGTTGGAAGACACCTCCAGGATCACCTAGCCCTATCCAATCAACTAGACTAGTTTGATAGAGAGGGGTCCCAATCAAACGGTAGTTTGGGTTATGCATTCTCCAGAAACCCACAACAATGAAGGAGCATTCTACACAGTAGGGAGCAACTTGAAAACATGAGGTTAGGTAAAATGCAAAGAAGACTTATTGCAGCCGCCATTAAATCTGCTGATTTGGAGAAACCTTTTTCAGCAGCCAGGCCTCAACTCTTTCCACAAATGTTTTTCATCATAAAGTAACTTAGCTTCAGGTGAAGTTTCACCTGTGATGCAGAGCAAGCAGATAGAAATGTTCTTGTCTGGCAACTACAGTTAGGAAGTTCTTTTTCACAGCCAGCTGTAAAACAAAATAGGAAAATGAATAGGAAATGTAGGAATGGCTGTGCTCAGTAAGTGAGGCAGTTTTAATGCAGAAAGGTAGGCTTGAGAGCTACTTGACTATATGTGTATAATAAATCCAGATTCATTTAATGAACTTAATGGTCTCTCTCATTCTCCTCCCAGCAACAATAGGAGGTGTAAGACCACAGTGAAGATACTTAGGGAAGTCAATCTTCAGATCCATTTTGTCACAGGTTCCTGTTATCTAAGGCGTAGGTTTCACAGATATGCACAGAAGGGAGAGCCTCTTCTCACTGTGCCCTGTCTTAGGACAAGGGGCAATGGGTATAAACTGAAGCATAGGAAGAACTTCTTTACTGTAAGGGTCACAGAGCTCTGGAACAGGCTGCCCAGAGAGGTTGTGGAGTCACTCTGGAGACTTGCCTGGACATGTTCCTGTGTGACCTGCGCTAGATTCTATGGCCCTGCTCTGGCAGCGGGGGTTAGACTTGAGGATCTCCAGAGATCCTTTCCAAGCCTTAACATCCTGTGATTGTTATAGCTGATATTTTATTGACATGGGCTTGCCCTCAAAGGTGTCTGTTTCAGCCTATTGATCTCAATTACAGATTCTTTTCCTGTACATTAAATGGGAACCTCGCTGACAAGTCTTTGTCTAGAAGCTTTAAGAATGCCATATCATATTTTTCTTATTCCAGAAAAATAGTCCCACTTAGATGATCTTTTCTGATGTTTTCCATTTAGAATGGAGGCTGAATTTTTGAGTAAGAAAAAAAAAAACCTACTTAAATTAGCATTACTTGCTGAAATTCAGCATTATTATTGGGGTATAAAGTTCAAAATATTCAGTAACAATTAATTTTAAAAACTTAATAAATGGATGTGCAGTGCAAGTAAAAAGACACTTAAGGTATCCATTCTTAAAAGTTCCAGAGATGTATGTTTGAAAAAAAATCTCTTGTATTTCTTATTTGTTGCTGAGATATTTCATATTTATCAGTTTAGGACTCACAGATGGTTTTAAATTAAGTAGTAGAAAGCTCAGAAAAGGAAATGACTTATTTGTAAATTATTGTTTGACCTTCCTTAATTCAGAAGTCTGGTAGGTTATAAAGCACCCAGGGACTGTCTGTCTCTGAGATGGTCTCCCTCCATAACATAATTGCATCTGTAATGCCAAAAAAAACCCTAACAAAACAACCACCTTACTATGAATTAGAGATTTGAGATTAATCCAGCTCAAATGGCAAGACTGATGTAGCTGCATTCATCACAGCACTGAGACGGCAGCAAGTCTGATTAATTTCTTTTCTTTGTTGTGATTTCACTTCCCTTTTTCTGCAGTGAAGTCGCAGTTTAAACTTTTTCTGTTGCCTGCGATCTGTTTAAGGGAGTGAGAACACTTTCTGTAGCGAGCTGGGCAGAAAGCTGTGGTACTTCTGTGCACTCTGAAACTGTTGTCTTCTCAGCCACTTGCCAAAGTTTTCCCTGAAAACGTATGCAACATGCTGTTTGGGTTTAACGTTCTGCTGTGTTCTTTGAAGATGTGTTAGTGATGTAGAGGGTGCAGCAAACAGTCACTGCTACAGAGTTTTGTCTCTGTGCAAGCTAAACTTAACAGTGTAGGTGTTTCAATGTACAGCTTCAGGAAACAGCTACCAGTAACTAATCCTGTTTCACTAGCATGCCTCAAGTGTTCTCCACATTCTTGCTTAGTTCTTTTTCTTTGTATGTATTGTATGTTTGTATGTATTTCATTCCTGTCTTCTTTCCACCCTCTTTATTTTCCCTTCAAACCAAGGACACATTTCTGAGTTAATTTCAAGAGCAAAAGAAACTTTTCCTCCATAATTTCAGTCTAGGAGTAGAGGCTGGTTCTGACTTCTCAACCCTGTCTTTTGTCTCCATTCAATTCATTCCCCATGTTGGTCCTGCCGTGTGTACTGTTTTGTCTTAGTACTCCAGCTGTGTTAAACTTAGCTCTTACCTCTGATTTTTAAGACTCCTTGAATATTGCTTATATCACAGCTTGCTTTGATCTAATCAAGTATGTCATCTATTGCAGGACATTTCTTTCTCAGATTGCCAAATGGGATTCTATCCACTCAGCTTTAAAAAAAAAAGTACTATTTCCAATTACAAAAATCCATTTGATAAATGGAAACTAAAAAGTTTCTTTGTAGATTTCTTTGTTGTTGCATTTTGGCATTGTGGAACCAAGTTTATATTTTAGGGACAATAAATCTGGCTCTGCCTGCTTGCTTTACTTTCATTTCAATGCATGCTGCATTATCAAATCAGTCTCTGTTGGAAAGTTTGCTGAGGCTGCTAGAGTTGTAGATTTTACCCTTCATACATTCCACTGTTTCCTTTTCTGGGAAATGTTTGAGTAGTGTGTTCAGAGAAAGAATTTCTTCTGCTGCTACAGTTTTACTATTTGTATTCAGCATTTTTGAAACCTCTGCGAAAGCCTCAAGCCAGTGCTATGTAGCATGACTGCTCTTACACTTTCCAAGCTATCAAACTCCACATCATCAGTGGTGATGTTTAACAAGTGCAGTTGGCAGTAGTTTTGTCAGCCAGGAGCTTAAAACCAGTTTGAGCTAGCTCTCAGCTTGTTGAGAGGGGATGCTCTATCTGTGGAATAAATGTTGCAAAAGATTTAGAGAAACATAACCCTTCAGTGATACTTCCATATTTATTTTACAGCATACAGGCACACACTGTTTGATGGTAATCTCTTAGATAGGAAAACTCGAGGAGGCACCTGACAGATAAGAAACATTTACCCCTATTCCTGCTTTTTCTTCATGGCCTTGAACATGTCATAGATGCAGATTAACTAAGCAGGCCTATGGATTTGAGCTTGCCAGAATTTAAGTTTATTTTTATACAGTAGGTGTCAAATTCCTGGTTTTTTTCCTAAAGAGGGTAGTTCCAAACTGCACAGAAATTAAGAAGATTAAGTAAGGACTTTCTTTTTGTGCTTGGGAGCCTATAAACTTATGCAGGATTGCTCTTACCTACTCCTGTTTAAAAAAAAATAATCAGTATTTCCATTACAATAAGAAGGATTTGGGTAAATAAAGGGTAGTGTAATTAAAGAGGAAGAAGAGGATCTGAATTTTCAAGAACTATCACTATTTTCTCATAAAGAGAATTTTCTACAAACAAAGACAAGTTTCTTCTTTTCCACTTGGCTTTCAGCACTGGTGGCCTGCCTTCAAAGTCACTAGTGAAGGGAAAGGAATGGAATATACCATGGCTGGAATTTCTCTTTCATGTTCCAGAAGCACCTGAAGCTGACTTCCACAAATCACATGCCCAAAAAAGCTGATTAGCTGTGTGAATAAACCCAAAACATTGTAATTGCTGGAATAGTAAACAGATGGATAAAGAATTGGAAATTCTAACCTTAATGGAGATTCTTAGATAGGATCCGTAATTGCCTGTTGTCCAAGAAGTTGAAGGCACCTCCATCCTCTTAATGATGCAAGCATTGGCAGTGGAAAACTCCAGGAGGACAGAACTGAGATACTCTACAGCCTAATTCCAAGCTCTGCCAAAACATTTCACAGCTCCTGCTAGCAACAGGCTGTAACCTGCAGATCTTCCTAGCAGGAGGGCTACCGTATGAAATACCTCTTTCTTTTGCTGGGAATGCTCCGTGCACCTTTTGTAAGCATAGCTGACTCAGAAAGAGTTGACTTTCTCCAGCCAAAGCCATCAATAGATTCTACTTAAATCTATTTAATTCTGTGCTTTAATTACATTTTTCTGCTTTAAAATACTATTTAAGTACACCAGTTTTGTAGCACTGGCAGCTAGAAAGTAAAGCACTACAGGTTAAAAGCGAGATGAAAGGCTAAGATCTTCTTGGTTAATTAATACATTAATGCAGATCTCTAACCATAATATTTTGCACTTCAGTTTCATCAAGGTAAATTTTTGTCCATTACCTGAGCTTTTTATGTTGATGTTACCCACAGAACTAAAAAAAAAATAATAATCTATTCTTTTTTTTAATGTATTCTCTTAAAATGCCAAACTCTTGAGTTTTCCCTGAGTTCTTCAATAAAGAGCTAAATTAGTGCAAGACAATTACCGACCTACTCCAGTTCTAGTTTTGCACATTCACTTCTGCCGTGTGCACCTTGCACAGAAATCTGTACAAAGACTAAAAGAGTAGGGCAGTCCTTCAGAGCAAAATACTCAGCAAGTGCTGTTCAGCAGCATTACAACACTGCTGAGGTCACTTGGTGGCCAAGCCATTGGGAAGGAATGATGATCATGGCTGCATCACATCCTGCTGTGCACTCTTATGCTAGCAGTGTTGTCTGGAAAATGGACCCTTCCCAGCCAGGATGGTTCCTGCTTTGGTTTAAACAGAACATGCCAAATCATTGGAGAAGCCCAGACCTTCAGCTTTTTCTGTCTGCAGGCTGGGCAGCACTAAAGAATGTTTATGCATCTGCTTCTTTGAAGACAGCAAAAATGCTATTCTTTAAAACACGTTGCAGGTGCAAACTGAAAAGGCATTTGCAATTTCTTGATTTCCAAGACATTTGTGTTCCTTTCAGATAGGGACACTCTCCACTGAAGCAAACTCCAAAAAACAGCAGGCCAAAACAAAAACCACCCAAACCCAACAACAAAACTCAGAACAAACCACCATTCCAGCCCTATCTCTGTTGATTCTGCAAAGTGTTTTAAGGTTTGTTACCTGTCCATGGCTGTAAAGCACATAACCAGCAGGAATGAGGAAAGCTGCAAGGCTTTGGGAGTCAGTCCTACCACCATCCCATATACATTTAAAATATATATATACTGCTTAATCCCATGGTCCTAGGAAAAGGCTTTGTGTCTCTGCACACCAAGTGAGGCTAAAGGTTCAAGTCTGACGAGGCTCTAAAACCAAGACAGCAATCTTGCTGACTGAAGTCTTCTCTGTCACCTGTGCTTGCACTGTTTCCTATGGGAAGGAAAAGATCAGAGCACCGAGAGCATATGCAAACCAGAAAAGAAGGAAGGAAGAGGGTACAAGGCAAAACAAGACAAAAGATGGAGGCAGAAGAATGAGGACACAGGGGAAGGCAGAGCATGGGAGCAACACTGCAGTTACGGAGGGTTAGAAGCTCGGGTTAGTAAATCAGGAATGGCTGGCGCACAGCCTTTCTAGAGAGCTTGCATCAAAATGTCAGGAAGAGAAAACTGTCTTTCAGATGACTGGTTAAAAATAACAGTGACTAGTCACTTCAGCTGTTACCCAGCTGTCTTTCCTTCTTGCCAGATGTAAGGAAAAGGTTTAACCAAAGTCAGTGTTTTAGTAACAAAAGCAAACATGGTTTAGGTTACCATCTTAAAATTGCTGAATGTCTTCAGCTAGACTGCATCGGTGCCAACACAACACTTCAGCAGAGTCAATCCACAGTACTCTGCACCTAAGGCTCTACAATGCAGTAAGAGATGTTGCTGCTTAAACATCCTTTTGATAGCCTAGATGTCCTGATCTGCCTAGTGATCCCCACAAAGGACTGAGTTCCTTTCCCTTGTTTTACTTCATTTCATGGGTTTGAAACTGTGTACATGCATCTTTTCATGGCTGCAGTAAATAATGTCAACAAAAAACCCACCCCAAAATCTCAACCAGTTCCTGCTCTCTGGTTTGACAGCAGTGAGCCTGCAGAGCTCACCCCTTCCTTTGCAGCTCTGGCCTAGGACCATCTCTGGGACTTTGCAGCACCTCAGCAACCTCAGCACAGACAGCCCTGGTCCATTTTCACACCTCAGAGTGCACCACAGTCAAGTTCAGTCTGGGTGTTTCTGGAACATAGAGCAGTAAAACAACAAACCCAACCGACAGTGTGTGCAGTCTGCCACCACCTCATCTCGCCTCGTACCCATTTGCTTGCTGGCAGGGCAAGAGCAAAGTGTACTAAACTTCTTCTCATTTTTTTCCCTCTCCCACCCCTGCTTCTTTCCTCACAGCACACTACAAGTGAAAGTCTCGGAGCCGCAGAATTCAATAGACACGAACACAGGAAACGAACATTTGAAGTCCATAAAGATGTGCCTTAATCAGCCCACTGAGTGGAATCTGAGTTTTTCAGCAGCATCTCTCGCCAGCTGTAAAGTTTTTAACCAAAATCTCAAAACTGATGAGAACAAATAGATTGCAGCTGTTCTTGCACTATTATTTTGTACATTGTNTTTTTTTTTTTTTTTTTTTTTTTTTTTTTTTGCTGAATACTGAAAGCATTTATTACATTGATCTTGAAATTATCTCGTGTGATTTGGCTTTATATTACTACTAGTATTATTCATTTTGATGTACTATTTTTTAAACATGAAAAATTCACATCTGACCATCATGAAATTCTTGCAGTACAAAATTTCTATCAGAATCAGATGTTCCCCTTTAATAGTATTGTGATTTTTTTTTTCCCTCCTATGTTCTTTAATTATTATTTCCCGACTTTATTTTTGTGCACGAAAGTTAATATATTATGTAATTTGTGGCATAGGTCACCATGTAAAGATTTATGGTAATAACAATTCAAAAAACTCTGTAACAGGTGGAGACCAACTACCTCGAAGCAAAGCAGTGAAAAGGTCAAAGTTATCTGAGATCTCCTTCGCAAATGGATTGAAATGTATCAAACAACCAGTTCGGTTCTGCAGTATGATTTCATCTTCATTTCTCTTGAGAACTTCTGTGTGACAGTGCTTAATGACTGTAAATGTCTAAAAGAAAGGCCAAGCCTGCAGGAGGAGCTCTTAAAAGATTGTCATTCAGCAAATCTGTTCTCTGCACTTTTTGAGGTTTCTGCTAAATGGTCTTTCTTCTCCTTCGGTTTTCTGACTATGCCTGCCACCAATTAAAATGGATGTAAATGCTCTCCCTCTTTCTTTTGTTTTCTGTGTACTTTGGAAATTCAATGTAAACATCACATTTTAAAACTCAAGTAGTAAATGGTTGTAGCTGAGGACATTGTAGACATTCCATGCTTTGATCAGCTTTAGCAAGGTTCATGTACTTCATTCAGCAAAACTTTATTATTAATAGAACTATAACAAAAGTGTTAGAATAAAACCATATGATCTGTTTCTCTTTTCTGGAGTCATACATTCAATAGCTGGAGAGGAGGATTTATAATTCAACTTATTAATAGCTTATCTGTCCTTTCCTTACCAAGAAGTCCTTCCAGAAAGATGTTTCCTTGAAAGACACTGTATGGTATAAACCAAAACTTTTAAGGAGTCAAAGTTGTCATCTTACCTAACAAAGCGAAGGCGTCTATAGAAGTGTGTTGGTTTCCAGGTGCAATCCAGGACCTGAAAGGAAAGGTTGTTGTGAATTTTGGTCTCAAAAGACCCCTCAAGGATACCAAGTCACTGAAGTGTCAGACAGTGCAGAATGTGATTAAAAGAATAAACATCTATCATCATGCCACACTGTCCAGAGGGTCTTTATATATTTCAGCTATCTGAAGCAGTCCAGGTACTAGGAGGCAAGAAAGCCAAGAAGGTTCCAAGCAACCTCTTCCACCTGACCTCAACATGTGCCACTGCTGCTTTCTCCTCACACTCTTGTCAGTTGCAGCTTGGGCCCATTGGTTTTTTTTGTCTTCCCATCGTACAGCAACATCAGCCTGGCCGGTATCAAAAACAGCATCCAGGAGGAGTAGGGAAGTGATTGTGCCCCTTTACTCAGCCCTGGTGAGCAGCAGCTTGACTACTGTGGTCAGCTCTGGCTGCTGCAGTATAGGAGAGACAGATTGTGGAGCATGTCCAGAGAAAAGCAGCAAGGCTGGTGAGGGGTTGTGTCGTGCAAAGAGCAGCTGAGTTGTTTAGCCTGGAGAAGTATCTCAAAGGAGAGTGTGGTTATGGTAGTGAGGCTGGTGCTGCTCTCTTCTCCCAAGTAACAGATTGAAAATCAACTGAGAAAAACATACATACTTCAGCCTTTTGAACTATGTTGAGACAGATACTGTCTCTCAAGTGGCTGCACATGCACAAACTCAGTAGAACAGAAGTTGGGGATTTGAAGAAAAGAATTCTCAGAAGAGGGAGCTCAGGACTTCAAAGTTCTGTTTTAAAAGTTGAATAAAAAGAATCAGTTACATAAGCTACCAAATAGCAAAATGTCAGCAGAAAAGTGTTGTGGCATTTTGTGGTTTGACAAGTTTCCACAAGAACTGAAAGGCAGGAAAAGAAACACAATCCTGTCTGCAAGCTTGAAAATTTTAGGCATTATACTTTGGGAATGCTCCTTTTCACTTGGGTCCCTACACCAGTTCTGAGAAAGAAAATTATTTACAGCATGTTTGCCTATTTTAAATGCAAGATCCATAGGAAGCTACGCTCACTGTCACCAGTTGAGATGCCCAAGTCAAGCAATTCACATGATTTTTTTCCAGCTGCTTTGGAAATTACCTATACTGTGATGAAGACAAACATGATTGACAGAGCATTTCCAAACCAAAACACCAGCACTGCCAGAGCAAATCTGTTCAGCCACCAGGGACTACCTGTGTACACCTTAATCATCTCTCTAAAACTCATGCTTCTAGAAATGTCATTAGAAAAAGCTTTGTGAACTTCAAAACTACAAAGCAATCAAAACTGTACCAAACTTCCTTGTAAAGTATTTCGGTTTTGCCCATTTTGTACTCAAGTATTGCTTATTTTGTACCACAAATATTTTTATGCTGTTCTAAAAGCACATTACTGATTTTATATACCAAGGTCAAGAACCATAGCTCAATTCCCAGCTTAGGTTTCCAAAAATCAGTAACTCATTTTGAGATCATTACAAATAAAGCTGACACACCTGCAGGAAGCAGAATTCAACTGTTTCCATTTTATGTTAACATGAACAGTAAGGCCTGGTCAGCAGATGCAGAGACTAATAAGTGAAGAACATAGATGCACTGAAGGTACATTCAAAACTGCTGCCATCACAAGCAACCACTTGAGGCCAAATATTCTCTCTGAAAGTTAAACTATCAAAACAACTTTAACTATGAAGTACCTAGCATCAAGAGCTATTTTCTTTGCAGATCAAAAGCATTCTTCTTATGAAGTAGCCCACACACCCCTCAAAAAAAAAAAAGTATTCCAAGTTTCGTTCAGGTTTTAATGTCTTTATTACATAAATGATGGACTTCATACTGAGAAACTCACTAGAAGTATCTCATGATGGACTTCATACTAAGAAACTCCCTAGAAGTTATCTCATTTTAAAGAATTGTAAAGCTCCCAGAAAAAATCTAATATTATGACCATAACACAAAGAGTTAAATATGGCTAACAACAAACCAAATCTTTTTCAAGTCCCATGTTTAACTACCAGCATTATTAGCAAGGGACACTTTTGTCTTCATTCATCTGCTTCCCTGTTCAGAAGTTTGGAAAGATTCATCCTTGTTTTCTCAAGTGCTATTGTTTTTGCTCGTCGGGAAGGCCTTGCACTTGACGCTGGGGCAGGTTCTGGCATTTCATCAGCTCTGCAATGTAAAACGTTTTAAAGTAAGTACAAGGCAACTAAAAGCAAACAGTTTTTATATTAATGAACATGAAATATGGACTTAAAGTGCAAAAGTACTTCATACTAATTATAAACTTCTTTTTTGAGAATATATTAATGTTCTTCAGGTGATAGAGCAATGGCAGTAAAGATAACTAACTGCTGGCAGTTGCAAAATGAGCAAAACTCCTAAAGGATTAGGTGGTATGGAAATGAACACAGCAAAAGCAAACAGGGCTGACTGACCCTGATCACCCTGAAGCCTGTGGATTACTTGCTTCAGAAAGTGATCACAGCTGAGAATTTCACAGATTGGTTTAATGCTTATATCCCACAAGACCACCAGGGAAGGACTGCATTGTGTATATTCACTTACCAGTCCTTTCTAGAAGCTTAACTACATGTTAAAAAATAACAAAAATGGAGGGGGGGAGGAAAGAATTTTAATGAAAACAAATTTTGATTCCTCTACAGAACAGTTCTTTAGAAAGGTGAAGAAGTGACTGGAAGAGGAATAATGATGTAAGCCAAAAATCTAACTCTGTGAGAACAGCTGTCAATTCTACACACAAAAGGTATGTGAAAAACAAACCAGAAAGGCATTACAGGCTCTTAGGCAACGATGATAAAATGTGATGCTGTCAAAACTGTTGTTTCCAAAGTACCAGCTCAAATTGTTTTCCCTCTATATTCATCTGTGTACTGGGGATAGAGGATATTAAAGATGCAGGTTTGGGGATAGTAAACTATCTGCATTAGATTTTCTTGCTCCAACAGGTATGAGGGTTTTGATGGTGGAGAGAAGGGGATTACCTATCGCCACTGCATTTTGCAGATGTGCCGGTTTTCCTTCTGCTCGCAGACTTCGCTTCCGTTCCTCTCTGTTGTCCTAAGTATAAGCAAAAGTCTCTTTTCATATGACATCATCATCTTTTCTTAAACTAGCTCTGTATTTTTCTTCAGTGTTTCATACTGCATTGAAACAAATATGCAGCAACTACACACAAAATGTGATGACAAAACAAAAACCAACAACAAAAACCCCACAATATCCCAGTTCTCCCAGAACACCTTATGTTACTGGATATGGCTGCAACCAAATTATCTTGAACTCCTATAGTCAAGCTTTTTCTTTTTAAATCTCTACTGTTCAGAGAGGCCAGCAGCACAAGATTTGCCATTTTAATCTTTTAACAGATAACATTTCAAAAACTACAATTGAGTACAAAAACTGAATGGATTTTGCCCAGAAGTTAGTATGACATCATCTCATCAAAACCAACTGGTACTGTAGCCAGAAAAAACCCTAGTGAATACCTTTGCCAGTTTTATTTCTTTTGGATTTTGATACTGCAGATGCTTTACTTTTAGCTTCATTAACTGGAGTATGAGGAGCATTTTCACTGTCTTCTGTTAAAGAGAATAGCACATGATTATCATAGACAATCAACTTTTTTGCTTCATCTTAAGTACCAGTATTTTATATAACAACCAAAATTTAATAAAGACAATTTTAATGCCACTTCTTCCTTAAACTAGAAATCAGTTAAGGCCAAAAGAAAGCTTAAAATGTCACTCAGCTGTAACCTTGCCTCAACACAGGTCAGTCACATGTAAGTTATTTCTGGCAATTGTTTAGCCCCTTCCATTGTGTTGGAAGTCAAGCAAGCAGGTCTTAAGATCATTTTGGCTTAAAGCCCTGACATAATCTGGTAGAAAATATGAACAAATAATTCAAAGAAATGTTAAAAGAAAACCTAAGTTGCATGTCAGTATCTTTGCTTTACTGCTGTAACTGAACCTAAAAAAGGTTTCATCCAATTAGTTAGACTTTCTGAGCCACCCGTGCAATGCACACTGCTAAGGCACACGCAGCTGTGTAAGCTGTGCAGGTGGCGCAAAGTCTTCCAGCTACTTCCACTTCAAACTCTTAAACAGCAATAAAAACAAATCTTGCTCCAACATAGGAACTTGTAACATGGACAGACTGACATCAGCACTAAAGAGATCAGCTATATACTGCTGTGATGGAGTCTGCACAAGTACAGGTATGGCAACTCCAAAGTCTATAAACCCTCCAAAGGACTGGTTTCCTCCTCCAAGTTAGTGAGTTGCATTCTAAAGATAAGTAGGCACTAGTACTCAGCAGATACAGGTGTGCCAAAGAGATGAAATAGTCCTTTTTAATACTGTCTGTGTTAAAAAAGAGCTTTAACCTCTGCTCAGCAGCTCTAAGATACAGCACAAGTTGGACTAGAATAATACGGAGAGTCAGAAGGTACACTTATACCTCCCCTGAATTACCTTCTTCTTTCTGAAGAGTGTTTTCAGATAATGTGATGTTAGTTTCCTTCCTTCCAGAGAAGTCTGTTTCCTCAGTCCTTTCAGAGTGATCTTTGCCTACATTAGGACCTTTGGTCAAGTTCATCTTCACCTTCTCAATAGCTCTTTGACACAGTTTATCTTTCACTTTCTGGAGAAGAGAGATTTAATGTTAAATGCGACCTAATTTTACAATTATTTCTTCAAGAGATTAAATTTATGCACTAACTGCATTAGTTAAATGTACTACACAAAGGGTACAACCTGTGATATGAAGATAAGGCAAGCTGAAAAGAGAAACTCTCTGCAGCTCCAGGCACTGAAACCCCAAAATACCTTTTTTTTTTTTTTTTAAAAAAGGAAATCTAAAAAAACATTGAAGTGACTGCATAGCTCCCTCTGGATGGTAAGCCTATAGCAGATCAGGATTCTTTTGAACATTTCCATATGCCATTATCTTCCTCAATCACCCTCCCATGTTTTACTTTATTTTTCCATGTTAATAAAAGCATCAGTGTAAAAGCTTTCACATCACTCTTGTAATTCCCATGTATCTGAAATTAAGTATCTTTTTCATGTTGCCTAATGAGCTACAGTTACACTGTAAGTTTAGGCATAAAATTTCATCTTCAGTTAATTATTAACAGCTAACTAGGATAGACTTTACATATAATTTTATTTTAATGTTAAAATAATGAACTACACCAGAGTTATCAAAAGAGCTTACTGTACTGAATCGTATCAGGTTGGGTACATAGTAAAGCCAGTGTGAAACTATAGTAGCTGAAATCACAGAACTTCCAGGTCTGGAAGGCACCTCAAATATCATCCAGTTCCAATCCCCTTGCAGTGAGCAGGGACACCTCACATGAGATCAGGCTGCTCAGAGCCCTATTCAGCCTGGCCTTAAAAACTTCCAGGGATGAGGCTCCACCATCTCCCTGGGCAACCTGTTCCAGGGTCTCAACACCTTCATAGTGAAGAACTTCTTCCTAACATCCAGTCTGCATCTACCCACTTCTAGTTTTGCTCCATTCCCCTAGTCTTACAACTACCTGACATCCTAAAAAGTCCCTCACCAGCTCTCTTGTAGGGTCCCTTAAGATACTGGAATGTCACAATAAGGTCTCCTTGGACATTGATTATACAGTGACAGCAATTCAGACTGAATGACACATGAAAAATTGATTTTTCAAGACTCTTTAAAAACAAATTTGAGTCACACTGTCACAGTAAACAAAAGACACATTTTTAAGCAATTGGAATATTAGTTTGCTAATAATTAAAGAAAGTAAGAATCATCTTGTTTAGGTACTACCTCTAGTATCTTATTGAGCAGAACCAGAAGACTCTCTGTGGAAGAACTACTGAGTTCTAGGGAATTTAAAGCTTTGGCATAAATACGAACATCCAGTGCAGTTGGGTCCATCAAGATTTCATTGCAAAGCTTCACTGCTAAGCTGTCATGCACTGTCAACTCCTGCAAAGAAAAAAAAAGTAGCTATCAGAGTTCACAGGAAACTATTTACGAAAGGCAGCAATGAGATCACTCCTACTTGAGCAGCTAATGACTAACTGTACATTTTCCTAAAATGCAGCATTTTGAGTACATATATAAACTGATCTATAAAAAGCCCAAATCAGAACGTTAGCCATGGTGCAAGTTCTGACCAGCATTTTAATTGTGAGAGAGGGGAAACTGCAGAGACATGGAAGTCAAGCTACATGATTTCATTACCTGAAGAGTCGCACATTTAACCCAGCTTCTGAGACGAGGAATGGATCTCAGAGAGGCCCAGACTGCCAGCACTATGTGAAGGGAGGCAGTTCTTAATCTCCAGACAGTTTTCCCCAGTTTAACACACTGTACCTGGTAGTCCTGTGACTTTCCAGGCTGAGGCTTCAGTCCACTTGGTCTGGTCAGGTCCACCAGCAGTTCAGAAACATTGCTGATATCTATTTCTGCCAAAGGTGAAGTTGCAGGAGCATTGAACAGTGTTTGCAGAGTTGGGAAGTAAGCTTCTTCAAAGCATTCCTGGTTAGACCTGTTTCAATTGAGTCAAACATTAGTAGCATAATGAGACAAAAATAAACCTTAATTCACCCCTAAGTTTTTTCTTCGGTGATGGAAGTTCACAGACTTATTGCAGGTCACAGCCACGTGGGAACAGCCAACCTTGGTAGAGACACCCACCAGCAGGATCAAGATATGAAAACTGCTTCACAGAACCAACTTTAAGTATGAGCACATGATGTTGCAAGCAATTTTTAAGTAATGCCTCAAGTTCATCTTTAATACTGAAAGCCTAACTGATATATACAGGCACATTCAGAAATTAATTTCTTTAGATCTTTTATTTAGATTTATCTTTCTTCTCCTCATTCCTCCTTCCTGCTAGAATTTTCCTTTGGGGATACTTTTCATTGTGTAAGAAAGGAAGGAAGCCTGGCAAAAAAAATGTAGTGAACAAGATTTTTGTAAGAAATACTTGTGCAGAAAAATAATATATAATATACCTAATTTAAATCTTAACCATATTTTAAAAAGTCATCTGCTTCGACTGGCTAAAATCACTAAGAGCAACTGAAAAGTAAGTTGTAGATTTTTTTCTTGGAGCATATCTCCTTACATAAGTTCCCAACCTTTATCCACTACCAAAACAGAGAAGCAATTTTTGAACATGCTGTGAATTTAGACTAGAGTATTCTTTGGGTAAAAAAACAAAACCAAAACAATAACCAACTAGCCTGCTGCTTTGATATCTGCTGGGCACCAATTATTTTCCTTTGAAGCATTCCTGCTAGCTACATTTCATTCACTTCAAAGTCTACCTGTAGTACTCAAACAGCATAAATAAGTAAAAATCATCTTTTTTAATTAATCTTTTATTCAGTATTTTGAAGAACAGTTTCAGTTATAGGCCTAGGAAAGGAAATAAAAAAAGAAGGCCATAGGGATAAAAGGGAATTAATGAAAGGTCCTCAGAATAATCATAGGTTGAGATGATGCATGTTCAAAAGTAAAATACACAGAAGGATGAACTGGACCTTTAGGTCTAATGGGCATTGCTATTTCTACTTGTGCAAGATCAAGAGGTTCCTAAAACTGCTATACCAATGTATATTTTCACATAATAGTTTTCAAAAGCCATACCTAGTTGCATAAGCAAATAAAGGGAAGAATACTCCTAGACAGTGTCTAAGCTGAGCATCTTCTTCAGTCATAGGACTGTACCACAACAAGATCAGACGAGAAAGCAGCTTGGCACTAACCAGCCTCCCAGAGAACATCAGTTTGGCTATGCCTTCTGCAGCTACTGTCGTAAGTTCTGAAGACTGAAGAAAAAGACTGATCATAGTCACAACACACCAAACATTATATAACAGTAGCCTACATGCTGTTTTGCCAGTCAAGTCTGTACATTCATGTATTTGCACCTGCACAGAACTCAAAGCTCCAGGTACTGTTAACCTGTACCAGTGACAAAGCTGTGGTCGTTCTCTGGGACAACTATTTTAACATTAGACCATTTGTTTCACTTGCATATCATGGAATATTCACATGCAACCTAATAGGATGGTAAGCCCTCTGCAAAAGCAATTTTAAAACTAAGGCAATTCTGTAGTATTCCTTACCTCACTGTCTAAGAAAGTAGAGAGAAGCTGCAGGAGACTGTTTACTGTAGCAGTGGTTTCTTCTTCCTCATTTGTTTCACTTTCTTCCTTAGAATTTTCAGTTTCAAGTATATCTTCACCTTCAGAGTCATTGTCCCTTCTGGCTTTAAATGGCTCAATCCCAAACAGCAGTAGTTGATCAAAGATTGCCCTTAAAGCACTGATCTTTACCTGTATATAATCTACTTGTAAAGCCTAGGTTTAATAAGGAAAACATAAACATCACTTTACAGCAGGCCACCAATGTTAACATGAAGCAGAACAAGATTTTTTTTCTTTAATAAGACTGTGAAATTTGGGAAACTTTTGATAATACCTGGGACAGATTTCAGACTTTATAAAAAACAATCACAGTCACATTTTTGGTTTGGTTTCCCACTGAAGGCAAGCTTATGGAATCCTACATCTTCTCTTTGTTGTCCTTAAGGTGCAATAGCATAAGTACCACACTAAATTCACCCAAATTCAAAAGAGAATTCAAGACCTCACAGATAAAGAACTACAACAAGTTTCAAGACAAGAGGTGACCTTACAGAGGAAAGGCATGCTGCTACCCAGGTACAACAGAAGCTCGAATATTATTAGACATCAGAAAAATATACCAAACCCACTCTCCAGATTCAGATCTTTAAGACATCTGGAAACATCTGGTTCTCAAATGTAACTCAAACATGTAACTCCCCATATTATAGTCATTATATGCAGTTATCAAGAACAGCTTCTTACAGAAACAATAGCAGTATTATTGAGTAAGTCACAGAGACCACAGGTCTATTTCCCATCAGACATCTCACCTGTAACAGCAGCCCAAGCTGTTTCCGGGCAAATTCTTTATTCTGAAGGGCACAGCAACCCAAACACAGAACTGCCAGATTTCTTAGAGCTGGATGGACACTGGTTATGGCAGGAAGTATCTGGAAGCAGTAATACTAGACTTTGTAATTGAAACACATACTTTTAAAATAAACAACAACAAAAAACCACAAACAAACAAAACCATTACTTTAAAAACGTGCTTATCCTGAAATTAAAAATAATATACTTTGATACAGGATTGGAAAGTGGTAACTGCTATATTGTGCTTATCTTGATTAAAAAGCAGCAGCAGACTGAGTGTGCTGTTTGAAATAATCAGCAAAATAACAACAAAAAAAAAAAATCATGTTTTGCTTTGTGTGTCTCTAAAATTTCACAGTGAGTGATCAACTGAATTTTGTCTGAAGACAAAAATTTATTGAAAAAAGTCCCACACTCCAAAAAACCTCCTCATTTCTTGATAGAAGTGGCATTCTTGTGGACAAACAAAACCCAGTACCAAGGTGCAAGATGCAGATGCCACTTCAATACACTTTGAAAAGATGATGGTAAGAATCCACAGAAGAAAAGCCTAAGTGCAGGGTGAATGCTACAATGGCATCATTTTACATTTCTGCATTCACTAAATCATTCAAGTTTAAATAGCAACAAATAAGATACCCCAAATCATGGATTGTGTAAAAATCCAATACAAAAACAGGATCTTGGAGAAAGAAAACTGAAATAAACAACAAATGTGAAAATTAAAGAAAAACTTAATAAAAGAGTTCTGAGGAATACATCAACCCTAATCAGTATTTCTAAGACTATTTGTATACCTCTGGAGGAGGTTAAATGTGGTTCCACTGCTTTGGCCGATAGAAAATCCAAGTAATTCAAGTACCATCAAGGGCAGTAAGTAGATACCTAAGCAGCACACTTGGCACAGTGCAACTCAGCAACACCCAACACTGTCAGACATTAATCAGATGTTAACTATATTCCTGCTTTACTTTAGTATCTCTCTGGCATAACCATTTCTGGCACAAGAACTCAGAACAGCCTATCCTGACCTCACCTCCAAGACACTATGTTTTGAGAAGGCTTAAAAGAACCACAGACAGCACTATAGATACATTGAAGTGATTGTGAAATCATCACAAGCGGTCCCACCAGCACCTAAACACCATTTATGGTGCATCTATTTTTATTATAATATGAACATTATTTATTGCTACATACCTGAGAGTCAATGATTTCTTTAATGGTTGCATCAATTCCTTTTGAAAGGGACATGATCTTCAGAAGCTCATAACATATTTTCAGACACTTCAACAGTGTTTCAGGATCATCCTTCAAGTGGGTCAGGGAAAAGACAAACTTTATTAATACAAATGGTGGCTATGGTAAGGAGCACAGGGATATTAATTGTAATTTTCTCTACACAAATAAACATTTCCTGTCCACAACACATTCGTTGTGCAGAGATATTAATCAAAATCTATTTATAAACTATGATGAAGAGAGATTCTGGTTCATGTTTTCAGTTAAAAGTGGTAAAAAAAAAAAAAAAACAAAAAAAACTTTCTAAAGTTCTTTAGTTACTCAAGGACAAAAGAGCAGTCTAACTGCATATAATTTTTTGGCAGAGGATAACAGCTTCCATATGTGCAGAAGGAGAATACTTTTCAGTTTTAAAAATTTAGATGACATAAGATCAAACTACACTTTCTTCAAAACTATGAATAAACATCAAAACATAACCAGCACTTGGGAATACAGGAAGGGGAAGAGACCTTCTCCACACGGATTTCTTTGATTTCACGTTGTTCTGCTGCTTTTATCAGGTCATTCTTCCTGTGTTCCAACTCAGTTATTTCCTCTTTTAACACTGATGCTTTATTAAAATCCTGCAAATTAATGCACGCTTCCAAAGATTCTTTAGCTTCATGAAGTTTCACTTTTATTTCAGCCAACTGAAATACAAAATGAAAAGAAAAATAATGTGATGCTGTAACCTTCCCTGATGAAGCTAGCCAATAATACACTACTATATAAAACTCTTACTAGATAGATATGCTTTAAATTATTTTTTTTTCTTGTTAAAGCTGCTTACCTTAACCTCCTGCTTTCTTATCTCAGCAGCATCAACAGGCTGTTCGACTGTAAGAATTGGCTCACGAAGTTCGGAGATGATTTCTGCAGTCTGTGACAGTATACTAGAGCCATTAGTTTCAGCTCAGATGTCAGATACTAAGCATTTAACTTTTCAAATTTAAAATACCATCTTTCTCAAAAAAAGTACTGAACACCCATGCAACCTTAACAACTAATTCACTAGAAATAGAGCCCAAATTTGACAATATATGGCCTAATCATGGAAGCCCAGTGTTTCCTACTATTTAGCTAGGTAAGCAGGAAAACAGCAGGCTATCCATGAGTAAGTTATGCAGTTTGTATGCCAACACTGCACAAGGGCACCACCTCCTTCAGGTCTCTACATGTATTATAAAAAGCTACTGATAAAGAGTAAGGTTTTACATCTATTTCAACTTCAAAATACAAGAATACTATAATTTAAAATTCTGTAATCCCCCATATGTAGTATAAGAAGCCATGTAAGCAATTAAGCTAAATACATGCATAGAACTAGAAGCAGAACTAGGCAGAGAGTTTTTCAGTTGGTTAGGGTCAGACTAGTGGTCAAGACCCACTACTTTTATAAAAACTGGGATGAAACAAGAGGAAAACTAAAGTCTAAATGATATAGGATAGACTTAAGTTTGATTAATCCTGCACCAGACCATCCCTGTTGAACTTCCTCTCAAGCTGTACCAAATCAAGGGAATATACTGAATCAGTGTATTTACCAGAACAACAAAAATGCACACATTTACCATTACTATTGTACAAGCCCAGGATCACCATAGTGTGGTAATCATAATCATGTAACAAACCTTTATCTTAGCTTTACCCACTGAAATGAAGTTTTTCAGAAGTGGTCTCTGTCCTTAAGTCCAGCATTCATTTAAAAAACAGACCCTTAATCTTGTTCAAGTATGTTAGGGGTTGAATTTAAATATTGATGCTGTATATGAAAAGTCTACTATAAAAAACACTTTTCTTATAAGGGTTTTTAAACCTTTGTCAGGCTATCTCAGCTAAAAGGCAGGAAAAGAAATCTGAAAGCTGGAAACAAACTATCTTCACTTTCAGTGTTTCGGTTAAAAGTGTTTGGATCTCATACAACAAAGGATTCTGAAGCAGACTGTCCAAGTGTCAGTTTTCCAATTTAAGGCTTACATTTGCAACACCAGACAAATCTCTAAACAAAAATCTTTAGACAACTACAGAAGGCAGCTATGCTTAAAAAAAAAAAAAAAAAGGAACAAAAGGGGTGAGGATGTGGGACACAGTGGAGGGACATAAACACTTTTCCTAAGTAGTAACATTTTAACTCCCAATATTTCTGATACAAAGCTTAATAAAGAATGCTTGCTATATGAGGAAGGTAGACCCTAAAAAACAATACTCTTGTAGGATTACTTACAATTTGAATCCTTTCGTCATCATTTGTAATTAGCTTGAGTAATCTTTCCCCAAGTGAAGATATAAGCGCTGCTGAAGTTGCAGGTAGAATGAGAGCCTTTTGTAAAGTACTCAACAGATGCTTTCTATATTCCAGATTAAAAAATAAAAACAATCTGTTTGCTTATTCAGAAAAATAGAAGACATCAGAGTTGATATTTTACCCACTTTGAGTAGTGTGATGGAAGTTTTACATTACAAGGAAAATTTCTCTAGAGCTACATTAACTGCTGAATAGATTTTATTTTTTTTTAAACTTAGCAATGTTTTTCTTTTCTTAATTTTGCCTGATTTCTCTTGGTTAGAAAAAGCTGCATTTTTTCATCAGGTGCCACTACTGTCTAGTGGAAGTTCCTACCAGCAGAAAACAGCCAGAGTATCAATACTGCAGAATGCCTTCCCAGAAATAACCTGGCTGGAAACTGAAAAATAAAAAAGCACCTTTCCAGTTAACCTATCCAGCCAGTCTGGCACTCACAATGCATTCCACAGAGACTGAAATTATTGCTGGGTTGCTACCATCATAACTGCAACTCTTCATAAAACACCTGTGATGGTATGATCTTTCAGATTTATTCACTCTAATTACTTCACATCAAAACCTTGCTCAGATGATAGGAAGGACTCATTTAACAAAGACCAATTCAGTTTGGAGTGAAAAACATCTTGTTACCTTTTAGGCCTCAGCCAACTAGCTTGAAAACAAACACACAAGCTACTTAGTACAATGGAAGTGCTGAAAAGTAATCCATTCACCTCCTTTTAATTTTTTATATTACATTCCAAATAAGCAGTCTTGTAATTCCATAATCTCAATAATACATTATGAAAACAACTGATTTTTTTTTCCTCCCCAAACAATGCTGTAGCTGCAAAATACTCTTTTCCAATGAAAGCAAGCAGATGATAGTT
Organism: Eubucco bourcierii; assembly: GCA_013396675.1. Classification (NCBI taxonomy): domain Eukaryota; kingdom Metazoa; phylum Chordata; class Aves; order Piciformes; family Ramphastidae; genus Eubucco; species Eubucco bourcierii. Next base: position 1,397,491 of record VWZE01006839.1, on the reverse strand, counting down.
GGCACACATTTCCAAAGAGACTCTGCTTTTACAGCCAGCTTTAGAATTGTATTTTGTCTGTTTGACCAAGTTGTTCTCCTTGCAGAGACTCTATACCTGTCTACAGGCATGACTGCTATAAGCTTAATAACACAGCTTCTATATTGAAGTTTACCTTCCTCCTTCTTCTGAGGTATCCATGCAATCTATGATAAGAATCAGTTGCTGGCCAACAAATTCTTTTGTCATCAGGTTTTCAAAAAAACTGAAGTCTTCTTTTTGTTCTTCAGTAACAACTGGTATGTTTTGAAGGTAACTGAATTGCAAGAGAACAGATAAAATTACATCCATTTTTTTACTTCTTTTCACAAATTACCTAAATGAAAAAAGTATCCACTTCTTCAAGCTCTAAAAACCTCTTTTTGCAAGCTCTTTGCAAACACACAGCAACCTGCGTAACAGCAGCTGCATTTTCCAGCTAATTCAAGAGAATGGACATTCAAAAATATAAGTTATAAATTTGCCTTTTACAATATTGGTTTAAAAGGAGTAAATCCTCTTGAAAACAGTTTTTTTTAAATTTCAAAACCAACCAACCAAAACACAACACAACAGAAAGCAACAAACAAACAAAACCATCCACCAAACAAGCCCAAAATCCCACCAAGAAAAGCAATAAAAATCCCAATATTGTTCAAGCACAACTTTGGCTTTGGAGGAAGTTGAATAAAAAAATTGTACTTAGAAATATATTATATATAAAAATAGTCAATTTTAGTGGTAAGATACTTATTTTCAACTATGACATACCTAAATAAATAATGTGCATATACAGCTGGTTCTGGCAACACCTGTTCCAGTAAATCTTCACCTTCTTCACCCTTTGATTTGAGATAGTGACAAAGGCATTTCCAATGGAACACATTCTCAACTGTTAAATCTTCAAGTGGAATCAGTTTTCTAAACAAAAATAAATAAAATATCAATTGTTTAGTAAAATAGGATTGAAGACAACAAATGCACAGATAGGTATAATTTCATAGAATCATAGAATCAGGTAGGTTGGAAGAGACCTCCAAGATCATTCAGTCCAACTTACCACCCAGCGTTATCCAATCAACTAGACCATGGCACTAAGTGCCTGATCCAGTCTTTTCTTGAACACCTAAAATGAAAATAAAAGCCTGACAACAAGAACGTCCTGAGTGAGGAAATGGGAGCTCCTTGAGCCTCTCACACGGCATTTCTCAGTTTTTAAATCAAGGCTGTTCGTACCAGTTTGCAGAAAGGCTCTTTTCAGCCATTCAGACCTCCTAAAGCAATCACCTAGGTACTTTATGACATTGTTATCATTGTGCAAATCTGGAAATCTAAACTGCATTCATTAAATTATTTTTCAGCTTCTGTTTATGAACTATTTCATCTGTTCTTAATACAAGACCTTCTCACATAATATGTGGCTAAGAATCACGGCATGTCAAATGCAAAAAGTAATAGAACTGCTTTTCAGCATCTCTGTAAGCTCACCCTCCATTTACTAGTCACAGGCCCCCACTCCTTTTTACCACAGTAGTGCTTTCCATGCTAACCATGGCATATAACCTTTAAGAAATAAAATATTAAGTTGTACATAAATTCTATCACAAATCAGGAAAGATAATACACTCCAGTATTTTTCACTTCCTTGAATGCTATTTTACTTGCAAACTATCAACAATTTTTTCTTTCAGGTCCCTCACACATACAGAAAATAAGAAAGGGAAAAATTCCAGCAGCATATAGATAAAATCTGTTCATTTGATAGCTTCCCACTGATCTGACAAATCTTTATTTAAAGTAAATGTAACAGAATTCACAGACTTCAAAAATCTAAGCATTTATCATACTGATACTGGATCACGCAAGTTGTAATCAGAAACATCACGTAAGAACAGGCCTAATATTTTCCATAAATCAAATAACATGATTGCAAGCTGAATAACTTCACTCTTCACTCACTTTTCTAACTGTCATCAGCCTAACAGATCTGCTGCCTAAGAAAACCAACAAAACAAAACAAAAAACAAAGCACACTATTATCCCAATGTCTCAGAATGGAAGCCTCATTTTATGCAGAATCCAAGTCAGACTGACAAGTCTGTAACTACCTATTTTTTTTCCTTTGAATTTCTTGGATGAGGCCTTGAGTAACCTGTACTAGTGGGAGGTGTCCCTGCCTATGGCAGGGGGTTGGAACTAGATGATCCTTGAGGTCCCTTCCAACCTTACCATTCTATGATTCTTCAGGTATTTGCACATTTCCAGAGGCTGCAAGGCAGTTATTTCACCATCACTGATGCAGGCTCACATCTCTAGCTTTGCAGTGCAATCTGTGTAGCATCCACTGATTTCAAAACATCTGTCATAAGCTATTACTAGAAAGCAAGACACTTCGTATGACAACAGTATGCATTTCCCCCCAAAAACCAAAATGTTTTCTTATAAATCACTTTTTAAATCAGTGACAAGGGAGGCATCAGGGCTTGCATGACAGAATCAGTCTTTTATCACAGGTAATAGTTACTCTGCTCCCTCATTTATATATAACCTTTAATGTACTATGTTTATACAAAATATTCATCTTTTGGAAATTAAAATTTATCTGTGTACCTGTTATCAAGACTTTTACAGCTCTGAACAATTTCTTGAAGAGGAGATAATGAGAACACAGCATCTAGTAGTTGTGTGGCCACTTCTGAGCAGTTTTCCACATCCAGTCGATGAAGCAATTCTAAAACATTCCCTTCAGTAAACTGTAACCAGGCTTGAAGCAGTTTCTTTTTCACTACCTCCCGAACAGCACCTAATAATACAGGAATTTAAACAGTCTAAGTGTTAAGAGTCAAAAATACTACTGAATTTTAAATATACTTTCACCAATAACTCTTCTTTAAAGGGATTTTTGGAAAGGAGTTCCTAAAGAGTTGACCTAAACATTACCTTAAAGAAAAGAGAAAAAAAAAAAAAAAATCCACTACTACATTTTTGAGAGGAATAAAACCCACTCCTCTATCCTCAAAATTGTTATATCTAAAAACAGCACCCTGATAAAAAAAACAAACTTTAAAAAAATCTACAAATCATGAATGCTTATAGAGGAAGGAAATGTTCTAAGGTAGCATGGTTACATACTTGCTCTGTTTCAGACATTTAGAATAGGCCATTATAGTTCATAGAATCATAGAAAGACAAGGTTGAAAGGGACCTCAAGGATCATCTAGTTCCAACCCCCTGCCAAAGGCAGGGACACCTCCCACTAATACAGGTTACAGTTCTTTACTGTAGTAGTTACAAAAATAATCTAAAATTAATTATGTTCAAAATACACAAAAATAACTACATTTTTCTACTTCTGTGTTTAATTACAATGTTGCTTAATAACTGTAATAGCACTTGGTGCTATTTTAGAGCTCACTGGTTTTCAAGTTTTTGAAGCAGTCCAGTCTTTCTCTGGTTTGTGTACTCTAAGGAGATTGGAAAAATAAAGAAGCAAGTAGAATTTCTTGTGCTTTACATTTCTTAGTACCTTTTTAACTCCTTATTAATGCCATCACAGCTGCCACACAGCTCTCACTCAAAACATCAGAAAGTATTCTCTCTTCAACATTCATATTAAGATGTATGTCGTCTTACCAGATCGGTCATTAAATCCTTGTTGCAGCAATTTTACTCTCTGTGCTATTGACAAAGCTCTCATGTGAACTTTTTCTGCCAAAACCTCAAAAAAAAAGAACACAAAACACCCCCCACAAATAAAAACAACGTTTCTGCAAATGGTTACAATTTAATTTCATAATCAGTAGTTTTAAACTCTTTAGTGTTACCCATCTGTTAAGTCAATAAAAGCCTGTACCACCTATATCATTAAGCATTGCATCAATACATTTACAAGCAGGGAAGAATATGTAAAATATGTGCAGGGAAGAATATGTAAAACAAAGTATGAATAAAGATGACAAATAGCTCAGTAGCTTCAAAGTTCTGCTTGAATGCAACACCTGGATGTGAAAACCTTTAAGGCTCAAAGAGCAATGCATATCTGTGTGGCCGTTTGAGTTAGATTCCTACCTCAGACATAAAAAAAAAAATACAAAAAAACAGAGAAACTTGGAGGTGGAAGCTGTGAGGCGAATATTCTGGGGACAGGCCATATAATGGCAACAATGGATAAGTTAATATAATTTCATTGGAGCATCAAGAGCTTTATGTCTGGAAGCACAGTTTGTACTGTCCCCTTGCTGCTTTGGCTGCTTCGCCTGCGCCTCCTATCTTCCCCTGCTGCTGTTTTGGCTGCTGTTGCTGCTTTTGCTGCCGCTTGACCCCTTCCCCATCTTCCCTCAGGTTATTATATATTTGTAGTAATTGCATTTTTTTTTTTTCCCCTATACTGTTATATTTAGTTTAAACTATAAAGAAATATGTTTGTTCTTTTTTTTTTTCTAACTTCATAACAAAACCAAAACAAAAGAATACGTGTAGTGGTGAGTTTGTTCTACCAGGGGAGGGATCCACCCTAACCTGGTACAATCTGCAAAATGACAATGTACTTTTCTTTAAGTCCACTAGCACAGATATTCAGTTTAAAGAAACATAATTTAATCTAAGTTGAAAAGCAGCAGAAGATGGTTCTATGTGGAAAAAAAAATGAATATTTTAACATTTTGCTTAGGATGCCTGCACAAGAAATATACATTGTGGAACTCCTTCCTGCCCTTACCTCTACATGTAAGCGTAAGTAATGGTTCCTGCCTCTCAGTTTGGAATACCAAAAATACGCCTTTATGCTTTTTTTTGTTGATGGAGGTTTGTTTGTGGTTTTGTTGGGTTGGGTTTTGGGTTTTTTTTTCTTTCTTTTTTTTTTTTTTAACTTTAGTATTGCTGTGATCCTGACTTAGAACTCAGCTCTTCAGGACCACTCAGTGGAAATTTGAGTTATGTATACAATCTGTTGTTTCCTATCAAGCAAGTTCTGCAAGCAAGTCCAGGGATTTGAACTTGAAAACTTGTATTAAATCACCACCCCTCCAAATTCTGGTAAGTGAAAATAAATTATTTAAGCATTCTTAGTATTTCACCTATGCAATTTAATCAAAGATTTAAAGCTTTTTTTTTTTCCCCCCAAGCCACTCTTTGAAATTAAGTGATCCACTTTACCTCATATGACAGCTTCCTGACAGCTTCCTTTACATCCATAGTGCGGCCTATGATTTGTGGCAGAGTTCTTGCTGATGGAGCAATACATGACAGCACTGCACGCCTCACTTCTGAATTTGAATCTTTCTCCAGTAATGTGGTGTAAACTGAAAGAGAGTCATGTCTATGCACAGCTCATACACATTCAGGGAACAATTTATGGTCACAACTCCAAGATTTTATGGCAATTACATACTGAGCTATGATCTCAAAATTCAACAGCAAAAGTCGTATCTACAATCCTACATAGGATCTTCAGTTAACACCAAAAATCGTGACTTCAGATCCACCTATAAATAATCACTTTGTCACTTACTAGAGAACTAAAAAATAACAACAGCAACAACAAAAAAAACCAAACAACAACAACAACAACAAACAAAAAAAAAACAACCCAAACCAACCAACCAACCAACCAACAAACCTAAATGCATAGGTCAATGTCAATAGCCAATTTGCCTCTTATAGGGCAAACAGCCATAATTTGAGACAAAATTAGATTTTCTATTACTGTTCTGTACTCCAAGGATTTGCTTTTCTACTATTTATTTCATAGCATAAAAGAGAGTCTTAAGAGCGTAAGAACAAGCATGTATCATATCCCCACCCCAATTCACAACACGCCATTATTCTCAACATCCTTCAACTCCACTCCATTCATAGAATAGTTTGAGCCTTGTATCATTTATCTGTCATTTAACCCCTGGCAGATCTGTCTTTCAAAAGAACATACACAACTCATATCTACAACTTTCCCTGGCAAAGATCTCCACAGCTTACAAACTATGACAAGAATATCCTTTAAGTTTTGTTCACTCAGTGCTTTAAATAAATAAATAACTAAATAAATGTTTTAAAGCATTTTGAAGTGATTAAATAAAAAAACAGCCTGCAGTACTACTTACTATTAACAACAGGACAGTTTCCATCCTTAGGATCTTGAAGTCTTGACAGGGCCAGAACAGCCTGGATTCTCACATTTGGGAATTTATCGTTAAGTCTAATCATCATTGCTTCATTAATTTTATCAAATAAGTCATCATCAATCTGGGCATTCTCTGGCATACTTGCCAAAATCTTGTTAACAAGCTGACATGTTCGAAACCGAACTGCATGGCTGTTGACATTGTGAGACTTCAGAAAGGGGGGGAAAAGAAAAAATACTCTTACAATCACATCTTTCTCATTTTCAACAAAAAGTCTATTAATATGCACATGCAAATAGTTAATATTCTATACAGTACATGAAGCAAGCACGCCTGGACTTCAAAAGCTTTTCCCATCTAAGTTTAATTAGCCACAAAACTGGAAAACAATTATGGTCCATCATCTGTATCAGTGGCACCTTAGGTAATTAGCAATGCCTTCACAAAGAAGTATGCTTACCACGGAGTGTAGGATGCAGCACATTAGCTAATTTACCACTCTGTCTCCATAAAACATAAAAAAAAATTAAGCTATTAGCAATGATAAGTGATGCTAGCCTAATCAGTACCCTCCACAGCAAAACATTAGTTTAAGAAAACATAATTCTGCTTGCATTTGCATGCTGTTGGAATCATTGGTGTTCTTTCTGTACACCACTTGCAATAAGCAGAAAGAAATACCACATATGCCAAACATACCCATAGGAAAGAACTTCTAATATTTTTATGTATCAAAGAAACAGCATTACTTTATTTTCACTATTTCACACCTATAGTGAAGCCTACAACACATCTGATGGTCAAATAAGAAAATCTATTTCTCACAGGCCTATCTTTTGAAGTTGTTGGAATTTTGGGTGGGTGTGGTCGTTTTCCTGAGGTTGGGATGCAGGAAAAAGCTTTGGCTTTGCCTTACTTTTGCTTGTTTGAGTTCTAGTCTGTAGGTATCACCTCGAGCACCAGCAAGTTTTCTCCACTGCATCGTTTGCATTTCTGTCAGATATTTAATATTACTGTACCTTAAGTAGAAAGTCAAACACATAATTCAGAAGCGAGTTATCTTCTGCCTCCTTGTCACTATCCTCTTCCTCCATTTGATAAAATGAAGTAACAAATTTAACTACAAAATCGATCACTTGTTCCACTGCTGGCTCCCGCCGGTAGATTACCATAGCATACTTAAGGAAATGGATGAATTTTTCATTAAAATCTTCCTTATCTCCCAACTGAAAAAGAACAAACCACAACAGAGCTACTCAGTTCATCTTTCAAAAGTATATACCACTGAAAATAAATTGTTGTATAGCTGACAGCTTCCATTTAAATCTTTAAAAAGCTCAAGCCAGCAGTTAGGGCACAGCCGCTGCTGTGCACTGTCACGGAATATTTTGCTTTAGCTCCATGGGAAACACACATCGTAATCCCCGGGCTCCGTCCTTTACTTTTACCTGCTTTACTTTTACCTGCTAACGAGTTTCAAAAGGACAATCGACATCCTCATGGGTTATTATCCTGTGTCACGCCTACTTCTCGGCTATCCAGACACTGTCCAGCAACATCATTACTACCTGCCGTGCGCTGTTCTTGCTGCTCACGTTCACAGGAGACAACCGCGTACAACAGTTTAGCTTACGGCTTGTGGTTGCATTTATTTGGGTTTTTTTTAAGCTGCAAGGCTCTTCTTAGGTATGCTGGCCTCAATACTCGTTCTGGGAGACAGAGGGCTGAAGAGGCTCCTGCCCTCGGAAAAAACGCGGAGCGGCTGCTGCCCACACTTTCCCATCAGCTCCTCCCAGCCGCTGGCACGCCCCAAAGACAGCCGTACCTCATCGTAGGTGCTCTTCAAACTCACAACGAGCTTCGCGTGGTTCTGGTGAGGCTTCTGGGCCTGCTGAAAGGCTTCTTTGATTTGCAGACGCTTCTTTTTTGCTTCCATGGCTGCAGAAAAAGGAGACGGTCACGTAACAACTTCCCTGCTCAGAGCAAAACCGCCCGGAGAAGGCCGCTCCCGTGCAGCACCCTATGGCAGCGAGGCCGCTCTTCGGGGCGGAATCAGGGCGAAGTTCCCGGCTCACAGCCACCCGACCGCCACTCAAACCCGTCCCGCGGCCAGCAACCGCCGCAGCTTCAAACTCGGCGCGGGGATCAGAGCCGATCTCGCGAGAAACGCCGTGGGGCGCGTGCCCCTCTCCGCGCGCTGGAGGCGGGGCGGGCCCAGCCTTTTAGCGGGGATGTACGAGGGGGTTCTGCGCCGCCATCTTGGCCTGAGTTGGGAGAGGGGTGGGGCTGTTGCTGCTGGTTTGCGGCCTGCTTTGCTTGTGCCTTCGCCTCTTGGGGCGGCTTATGGCAAGAGCGGTTGTTTCAAAGCTGTCTTGGTATCAGTCCTGAGGTGGCCGAGGAGGAGTGTCCGGCAAGGGTATTTAAAAAATGCATGTTAGCATAAAGTAGTAGAATAAGCCTGGCAGATTCCTAGTACTGCTCTCAGCCACCCTCCCAAAGTCCTTTCTGGACGTGATCATGCGGGAACATGAGAACTGATCCGATTTGCATCGTCTAAGTTGGAGCCTTATACCAAAACGTCTAGGGTATGGAACCAAGGAAGCTCAGCCTGTGGCTAAAGGTAGTGAAAGTCCTTTGGAGAATGGTCATCGTGTGATATATGAAGATATAGCTTTCACACAACAAGGTATTCATAAGACTATAAATCAGAAAAACAATAAGGTAGCCGGTGGTGTTAGGAGTACCAGGGGTGTCCTTGACTGAAGATAAGATGATACACTGAAGCCAGGAGGATCCAGGAGGCCTCTCTGATGTTTAAAGAAAAGACAAGAGGGCAAGTTGGTCTTGTAGAGAAGCCTAGCTGCCAGTTTCTATCAAATGGGCTCAGGAGTGGGGCGTAAAGGGATTAGCCGTAGTGCTTAGAACATGTAAAAGTATATTAATGAATATGTATAACGCTAATACAATGTTACCTAGTCCTTACCCTATATAAGCATTATTATCTGCTGTTAGTTTGTGATTCTAGCAATTTTGTTAACTTGCTATGAACCCAGCACTGTTTGCCTTTATTTTATAGTAAACCTGTTAAATTTTAGAGTGAGTTCGTTTCTCACAACCTGACTACATTTTGAGTAAGATGTTTGTGCGTCTCAGAGCCCCGGGTCTTAAAGTGCTTAGTAAAATCATCATTTGCCTCTAAAAGAGCCCCAGCAGGACTTGCCCTGAGGCAATTTCAGTTTGGTTTCCAATAAAGATACAATACATTCAGAATTACTGATAAATGCTCTAACTGGGGAGGGGAAAAAAAATAAAATGAGCTCAAGTTAGTAATTCGTGGGTAGCATCCAACCAAGTCAGAGGTGCAAAGTCTTCATAGTGGTGTTAATATACATGAAATAGCAGTAGCAGCAAAAATTAAATTGGAAAGTTGAAAGTACAATTCTTACCAAGAATGAACCCCTCTCTTAGGTGGAGGAAGAGGAGTACAGTCTCTCAGCCATCTCTGGTAGAACTCCAGTTTATTCCCCCCACAAAGAGGTATTCCTCTCGTATTTTTTTTTTTTAATGTTAATAGTATTTTTTGTGGTTAATTAGGCAATGGTCTTTGCTTTGTCCTTCAAAATCAGTTCTAAAGCTGTTTGGTTTTGCTGGTGTAGCTTTGCTTTGTTAGCTTAACTGAAGCAGGACTGTTCTACCTTGGAAAGACTCCCTCCAGCTGCCTGGCAGCCTGGCTCAGTGCATCTCTGTTCCCAGTAATAACAGACCTTTTCTCTGCAAGCATCCCAGCCTTTCTCCCGAAGTGTATTAAATGAATCTGCATTCCTGTTACATGTCAAGCTGAGTAAGAGCCCCACGTCTATGAGACAAAAAATGCTCAGCTACTGTATCTAGAGCAAGATATGTTTGCCTATTGTAAAGTTCACTCTTACCTATTTAAAATGCTGTAAACAAAGGAAATTATATGCACTAAATAAGCAATTAAGTAACTAGTTACTTAGTTGCTAGTTGAACTACCTCAGATGAATCCAACTTGCAGACTCTGCTTCTTACTGAAGCATTCTTCTGTTTTCTGTCAGCTGTAAGGGAGGTTGAAAACATGGACAGCAGGGATACTAACTTGTTGGAATGTATATTTGTCTTCTTTACAGCCTGAATATTTTACTAGTGGAAATTTCACCTAAATTTTCAAGCATTTGTTGTGAACCTAATCTTTTCCCATAAATTCTTTGAGAATAGTAATAAATTCTTGTGCTGGTTTGAGGCTAATTGGAATATTTTAATGGAGAAAATTATAGGCTGTGAAAAGAAAACAATGATGATGCCTGCTTCACTCATAGGCTTGCTGAGATGGATAAGAATAAGTACTCAAAACATAAATAGCATAGTCTCTCTGTCTTTCTCTGGGAGCTAGTGGGTCTTCTCCTCTCTGTTGAGTAACCTCACTAACCACTTTCCTTCTAACGCCCCCTGGCCGATCCTCCAAACTCGCCTTGCACATAAGCCAAACCTTGGGGTGAGGTAGAGGGCTGGGGAGAAGGTGGAAGGGTGGTTGGAAGCCCCTCCTGGGGTCTCTGATTTCTGGGAGGGGTGTTGTGTTTCTGTATTACCTTTAACTTGTATATTTCTGTAAATATTCCTGTGTATTGTGTATGTATCTGCTTTTACATTGTGCTAAGATNTCCCAAGCCATCACAATTCTGTATCTTATTAAGACCACGAAAGTTAACCAACTCCAGAGACATGTTACAGGTTACAGAATATCTTGTGATACAGGGAATGATAACAAATGAAAAACAAGGCAGAGTGGAGACATTATGAGCATGTAAATTAATGAGAGAGTTATAGACAACATTCCAAAATGCAAACAGATGTAGTTAACTGTTGACACTAATAACATATTTGATGTCTGTATGTGTCTGGGCCTAAAACAAAACAAAACAAACAAAAAAAAAATCCACAAACAAAAAAAAAAATGTATGTGCCTGATTACCCCAAGTGATGGCAGTTATTTAGTTTGGCCAGGTGACATCAAATGACAGTAGGTTAAATAGCTGTTATGAAGGAGGATCATTTTACTAAGGAAAAAAAACAAACCACCTAACAAATGATCTACGTAAGCACTAGAGGTCAGTCTTGTTACAGAGCTGAACCTTCCCAGGGTTTTCTTGAAAAAGCAGGTCTTTATCAACAAAATAATGGAATTCTTTTCTCTTCACAGTTGTGTCAAGGATTGTGGGGTATGCCTTGTCAGACCAGATAACTGACAAGAGTAGGTCATTATGCCCTGGTCATAGAAAAATATTCAGTCACAGGCAACAGCATCTTGGACATGAATACTAGTGAATGAAGGAACAGTACTTTGTCATTCCTGTGTGCAAGGCTCTCATACCTTTATTATTACCTTGCCTATTAATGTTCTGTCTGGCCTCAACTTTTCTTTCCTGCTTAGAATTTCTCAGCAACTGTGACCATCTTCATTTTCCTTCATGGCTTTTATACTGTGTTTTTCAGTCCATCTTAATTTTCTTTCTCTCCTGGAGTGAAGATTTTTTTTTTCCCCTGTGGAGGTTTAGAGTCCCTCCTTCAAGAAATTCTCTTACATCTTCCCACTCTTTATCCCCATTGCCTGCAGGCATTCTTCTTCTGCCCTGATGTTTTTCCTTTTGGAGTGTTTATCCTTAACAGCACTTTGATCTCTTTTTGTGCTCGCTGAGGATTTCCCTTTTTTTGCTGAGTATTTTCCCTTTTTGCTTTTGCCATGGATAATCATCTTTCCCTATTCTGATAGTCTTGAGGAAGCTCTCTTTCAAAGCCACTCTAGCAAAGTGGAAGCTTCCTATCAAAGAAAGGTAAAGCATTGCCAGAAATTGAATTTGGAACACTGCCTTACCTGCGTGGAGGAAGGGGGAAAGCAGCCTCATATCGCCTGTGACAGCCAGCCAGCCAGTATGAGCTGAGAGGGGCCTTTGGGCCTGCTCAGTGGGGTCTCCTGTACTGGGTGCAGTGACAGTGTGTTGAGCAGCGCTCTTACCTGTTCTTTCTCCCTTTCCCTCTTTCCCACCTCTCTGACTTCACCCTGCTTTGCCACNACCATCAGGCAGATATGGCTGCCAAAGTGTTTCAAACAAACACAAATTGCAACTTGGATTTAGATTGGGAACATCGAGGTGAACTGTTCTTAGCTCGGTGGGCCCATGATTCCTCGGGACATCAAGGTAGAGATGCCACCTACCAATGGGCACGAGATAGATCAATTGATATATCTATGGACGCTATAATGCAAGTTATACATGACTGTGACATCTGTGCTACAATTAAACAAGCCTCAATTTGCTTTCACAAGTCCACTAATCATTTTCTTATTGTATAGCACTTTACTGAAGGATTTCTCTCTGAAGATCCCATTATCTTCATAGTTTTGTGCCCTTTTTTTATGCCCTTTCTGTGCCTTTTTTGTTTAGTTGGTTGGTTGGTTTGGGGGGATTTTTGTTTGTTTTACCACACACATCTAGGTTTGGGGTTTTTTGTTGTTGTTGGTGGTGGTTTTGTGTGGTTTGTTTTGTTTTTTAAGAGAGGAACAGCTTGCATATGAAGGGAAAGCAAACAAAGGAAAACAACAACAACAAAAAAAAAAGGTCTGTAAGCTGTCAGTTTTCTTCTGGCATCTTTCCAATACCTTTATTGTGGCTGAGGGCCACTGGCCAGTCTCTCTGGGTAAGGAGGCAGCCCAGGTCCTGGATTCCACTCCTGGGCTTGACTGTGCACAGTGGAACAAGTGCAGAAATGAAACAAGGTTTTCATCACTTCTTTATTGGCCCATCTGGACTTTGAGAGGATTGCCAGAATAAGAGAGTTTATGAAAGATGCCAATGCCGTCTTCTCCGGTGATCTCAGCAATCCTCTGGCAGTCCAAGAAGGCAACATGACTTGATCTGCAGACGATCTTGCTAACAGATCCCCAGTAGCATCTGTGCTCCTGCCTGTGTGGCTGGCTCAGCGTCTCCTGCGGGGAATTTGTATCATCCAGCCACTGGCATCTTTCCTGGCGGAAGCTCAGCCATTTGAATAACAGGGGAGGGAAAAAAAATCCGAGTCAGGATGCTTGCACATGCTGTTCTCGGCTTCCTCGCCTGGGTGTTGTGCTGAAGGACTGGGACATCTGCACAGAAGAGCGAGCGGCAGTGGCTGGAGCTTGCCGTGTTTGAGGCTGAAGTTCCTCCAGCACCGAGGGGGTTTGACGGCGTGTACCGCGCCGGGGGAGGCCAGCAACAGGGACGGGACCGCAGCACTCGGAGCGTACACAGACAGTCTTGATTAAAATTCAAGCCTAATGGCCTCTAGCATAAACAAGATTCATCAGCCCGGGACTTGCAATGGCTCTAAAGCCGCTCGCAGCAGCTCGGCAGAGGAATGCAGTCAAGAAATGCACGTGAAAATGTGCAAGAAGATCGCCCAGCTCACTAAGGTAAGTCTCACTTGCAGCCTTCTCTGGGATATGGGGCTACCTTGGCCGAGGGCGGTGAGACTGACTCAGAGCTGCCTCCTCTGAGGTCTGAGAGGAGAGGAGAGAAAACTGGCTGTCTCTTACAAGGCGGGTACTGAAAGCCTTGATGTACACGAATTTTCTTTCGAGCAGTTCCCCCGCGGCTGCTACACACCAACCTTCGCGGGTTGCCTTTGTGGCTGACGGTTGCCGTCTCGAATTTAACCGCTCTAATTACTGTGCAACAATAGAGAGAAGAGCCCGAGCCCAGCGAAGAGGGTAGGGTTTGTCAGCCTGCTGCTCAGAGAGACTGACAGTGTCCGACTTTCTCTCCTGAATCGGGAAGAAGGCAATTCATTACGCTTTACAAATTCTTGCAATGCTGCAGCTGAACTGTGACACTAAAATACAATATTACATGTGGTCTTCTATTTAATTGTCCCTCGTGAATAAGCAGTGACGATTTAAGTGGCATTCGTGAAAGACAGGAGTTGGAAAAGAGGCAGGACTAAATTACGTAGTATATTGCAGTAAAACTTTCAGTCAGTACCGAGCTACACTACAAAATATTATGAAGGTTTTCTACACCACATTAAGAAATAAGAGAAAATCTGTAGGAGGTGGCAGTTATTTTGTCAGCTGTTTTTATTCTGCACCTCTGTCAGTGAGAAAAACAAAACAAAGCAAATCAAAACAACAATTTCTTGCCCTTGGTTACTAATCCAGCTTTTACATGTTCTGTAACCTCACTGCAGTTAGTAAAGAAATAAATTAAAGGAACACTGACTGTGACAAAACTGATTGAAAATGCAGGTCAAACAACAGGAAATCATTCAGGTGTTCAAGTCAGAAGGGCTTACTAGTTGCAGTGCCATTCTCATCTAGTGATGACTGTATGTGATAATGTATATCATGTGTGAATATATATACAAGTGCTTCCTATGCTTACACATGTACTTGCTGTGTTATATTTACTGTACCATACTAATACTTACTTTACTGGTGCTTTGCTTATGTGTTTGTGTAATAGTATTTGTACACAGTGTGATCCTTTTGCCCATGAATGCACACATCACTCTTCAAGATACATTCTCATTCTGAAGTTATTGAAATAAAACTATCCAAATAAACATCAAATTTCTTTATTGTTTTGAACACATTTTTGAGCAATGAAGGCTGAGAAAATTCTTAAAGAGAAGCACTTTTTAATTGATAATGTTACTGATACTGTAGCTATAGTGAAATGTAGATGAAAGGTGACTGTAAATTAAATGTGTGAAGTTATTCCCTTGATTTCTGTCTGGTTCTCACTATCTTGGATCAGTTTTGTGCACTAGTTAATTTAGTCTGTAAGTATCACTTAACCCACAGTATTACCTTTTCTTACAAAAAGTAATACCTAGGTCTCTGTTAATTGATAGCTTATACTTCACAGAAACAGGAGTTCAGAAATCACCAGCTCCTTCTTTCTGGATGATCCATTTCTCAACAGCAGTGTAGAGCAAGTTGAGATCTATATATGTATGTGGGATATTGTGAGTCTTAACAAAGGAAGAGTACCAGTGCAGGGAAAAGATCGTTACTGGTAAAACATGATTAGGAACCCTTCCTTCCTTCAGGGAAAATAGATGTAAAAGGGGAGCAAGTGTGTTCTTCTTTTAGAAGCAGCAGCATAGGCAGATGTTCCTTAATGACTTTTTCTGGAGCAGTTGAAAATGTTACACACACAGGCTGCTTGTCACCACCAGTCAGCAGGAGGTTTATTGCCCCTCAGCTCAGTCAGCAGGGTAGAATATATCAACATTATTTAATATGCTTCAGTGTAAAATCAGCCAGATAAGAAAACCCACTTTCATTAGTTATTTAAGGAAAGATGTCTGACTTGCACAGAATTATATGACATATGTGCTCGTATTTAATTTTATTAGCTTCACTCTGTGCATTGAAATTCACAGAATTAGCAAGTGGCCTAGTAGGTGTGTGAGGGCACAGACTCTAGTGTGTTGCAGCAGGGATATATGTTAGATCTTTTAACCTTTCCTAGCCTTTACAAAGTTGCTGATTAAGTTTTAGGAATGAAACATGGCTTTCTCTGGAAGCACCTGTCAGATGGGCAACAGTAACAGGGCACTCCTGTTGTCTACTTCTGTTTCTAGTTGACATATGTGGCCTTTTTCATATAGGTTAAGTTTATTGACCTTATTTACTATGCTGTGTTCACAGTACTCTGTAACCAATGCTTACAGTGGCTCAGATGAAGTACAGTTAGTTGTTGTGCTACCAGAGCTCTCCTGTGTGCTTGAGGCTTTTTGATCTCAGTTCTTGAGAGACTGTATTCAGTATTCTGCAGAAATGAAGCAAAATGGAGCAACATAAAAACTAGGATCATGCTTTTGGAGCAACTCTATTTTTCCTTTAGGCAAGGAATGTAAAAACTGGTTTCCATGTAGACAAACAATCTTTTTATTATGCTGCTTACATTACGTACTGACAAGACTAGCAAAGTCAGGCATCGATATCTCCATGCGCTTTACTTGAGGATATATTTGCTTTCATGATTTTTAAGTACCAAGTTTCTATCCAGATTTCAAAGCTAGCATT
Organism: Eubucco bourcierii; assembly: GCA_013396675.1. Lineage (NCBI taxonomy): Eukaryota > Metazoa > Chordata > Aves > Piciformes > Ramphastidae > Eubucco > Eubucco bourcierii. Next base: position 1,381,270 of record VWZE01006839.1, on the reverse strand, counting down.
ATTTTTGCCTACCAGCTGACAGAGATGTACAGACTAAGATTTCTTTAACTTGTTACTGCCATGTTTTCTTTACAGGACTAAAAGGGAACTCCTGCATCATTAAATCCATGTGCAATGTCATATAACTGTGTTGATCAACTGGTCAAAAGCTGTATTATAGCAAATATTTCTCTCAGAGAGTAATCCAGAATGTCTAGAAATTGTCACTGAAATGTATTCAAGGTATGAAAATGACATTTAAGTGGTGGAATTAAATTTTTACAGTACAAATTTGTAACTGGCTATAGCAAGTTTGCAGAAAATCTGACAGCCTTAGTAATCAACAGCCCAAAGCTACTTTATAATGGAAACTCTACACTACATTCAGTTCCCTTTTCCAAAGAACCCTACTTATCATATATATAGAAAATGTTGTGTGTTTTACTACTATATGAATTACAGGCTATAGGTACTGAAACACCTAGTGATCCACTGACCGTGCAAAAAAATTTCCAGGTTATATTTTTTTTCCTATTCTACTTTTTCTTCATGGATAAGGTATAAAAGTTCCCTTTTAAGTGACACTGTAGCTGTTACCTAGTTTGTAGATACCAGTATTTTACAACAAAGAAAATTGTGCTTGAGTTAGAAGTAAATGCAAACTCATCTTAAGACATCCTCACTTAAGTAGTCTAAAACTGTGTATTTAGGCTTTTGAACACTTCAGCATTGTGTATGGTACTTTTTCCACAAAACGTCCTGTTATTTTCCCTTGAAGTCCTGTCTTCATTAAAGTAAAAGAATGTCTGTGTTTTATTATAATAACTGTTACACTGAGGCATAGCTGCCTCTGTTGCCAGCTCTGCAGTTAGATCTTAAACACATTAGCAGTCTCACTGTAACAATTCACTTGTTTTTCCTGCCTGTACACAACCAGAATGTGTCTGTGTGGTGCTGAAGACCACTTAGCCTTTACCTTTAGTAGGAACAGATAGGCAAGCAAGTTTTTTCTTGCTTGTGCTTAGAGCCATCAGGAAGCATGTGAAGGTTGTTAGGCCAATACCAAGACAGAGTTAATTTATCCTGCCTCCTGCTGGGGCACTGTGGTTCAGGCTTTCTGTGCTGGTCCAGATTTGGCATTTTTGTTTATGCCGTATTCACTTGTCTTACAAATGGCTTGGGGGCAGCAGAAGCACATAGCCCTATCACTGAGAAAGTACTACCTTTATTTAGTAAAACACAGACTGATTTCAAGTAGGATTATTTTTATAAGTTAATGACCTCAGTGAAATTAAGGAAGATTGTAGCTTTTTCAAGTAGTTGTCATTCAGAACTTTATATAACTTGGCCTCTAGGTACTGAAACACAGATTCAACATAAAAGAGGTTACTAACAGAGAAGGCTCCTAATTGTCTTTGGAAGATTAGGTTGTCACTATGCACTGACATTTAGAAGGTTGTATAAGAGCTGGCTTTAATTATAAATATGTGATTATAGATGAGTATTTTGCTTGGTTTTTTTGCATTCAGGAGGAGAGAACTACTAGAATTTGATAACAAAGCTGTTAAGAACTGTAGCTGTTACTTTTAAATATTTCGATAATGTTTACATGTTTTTACTATGATGTTGATATACTTCAGTATTTCATAAAAATAATGAATTATCTTGAAACTACAGGACAGTTCATTGCCACTCCATTCTTGGCAATGCACCTTGCAGTCCTTAGCTCTGATTTTTAGGATAAGGAATGTGTACTGGAGAATCGTTCAGCTCCCTGCCCACTTTAGCACCCAGATGTGTGAGTGCAGTCAGGGTATGGCCAGGGAGCAGTCATGTCAGAGTAGTGACAAATGCCTCTTGCCCATCCAAAGAAGTCATGGTTCATGGTATAAACATGAGACTTGTGGAGCTTAAAGCTTTACATTTTAATGATTACATTAAAAATTAAAGTATAATTAAAAATTAGCATAAGCATTAATATTTTGATTAGGCCCTTATCATAGAATGCTTTAACTTGGAAGGAACCTTTAAAGGTCAGTGAGTCCAACTGCTCTGAAATGAGGAGCGACATCTTCAATGACATTGGATGGCTCAGAGTCCTGCTATGTTTATTCAGACAAAATCAAATTTCCCAAACTGTTTCCACTTTTTCTGATGATAAATGATAACTTTTATTTTAAGTGATGATACATTTTCTTAGGTTTGATTCAATTTTAAGAGGTCTCCAGCATATGCCTAATATGCATATGCTGAATGTTTTTCTCAAATGGGAATATGAGTAGTGGCTGTATTCACTCTGGATCCACTGGGTTAACATTACGTGAGTACATGAATGTGATGTTATGATGTGTATTACTATGTGGACCATTAACTATATAACATGTTGATTCTGGCTCCCATAGTACTACTTTGAAAGGGCAGAGAGGAAGAAAAATATCATTCAAAAACTACAGTATACTGAGATCCATCTGAGCCAGTAGCTTATCTCTGATGGTGCCCAGGGAACCAGAGGAATATGGCCTGCCTCTAGTGCATTTGTATAAGATGTTCTCCCTGCCTCCAGTTATTTGTGCAAGTTGTCCAGAGACTACCAAGTATTGTAGTACTTAATAGTCATGTCTGAATTTCTCTTCAATTAAGTTTGTTCAATCACTTCTGGAATGACCTTTTACTGCTGCAGACTCCTGTGACAGGATATCTGTACTTAATTGAATACAAGATGATATACTGTTTTCTGTTTATTTTAGCCTGCCACCTCCTAGCTGTTTTGTAGCATTCTATCTATTATTCCTGTATTTCTGTTCAATAGTGGTAGAAGAACAATAAAGAATTTCCACTTGAAAGTGTATGCCCTTAAACTTAATCTTCAAACTAGAGTGCTGAAAACTGATTCCTCAGTATCTTAACCTTCTTAAGAGATTAACTTTTTAGAGGGTTGCTGCTCTGTACTTTATGAAATTTAAGCCACTCACACATTCCTTTCACTCCCTACCAAGTATAGCTACTATATTCCTGTTCCAGATAGCTTATTTAAGAGACTAGTTATATGAGATGAGGCTGAGGCTATGTACTGGAGGAAAAAAAACAATAAAAACACCTTGATAAATATAGTAACTGAATTTATGACTACCATTTACCAGATACTTCCATTTCCTATGATTTTTCTTGTTCCATAGGTGATATATGCCCTGAACACGAAGTATGATGAACATGAGGCTAGCATACATGCTCTGAGAGAGGCTCATGAAGAAGAAATTCAGCACATTCTTGCTGAGACAAGGGAAACAATTCTCCAGTGCAAAAGCAAAGCTGAAGAGGAACAGCAGCTGAGAAAACGCATCCAGGCCCTTGAAATTGAGGTAGAACAACACAAGAGACTAAAAGAAGAAGCCTTGGCAGAGTTAACACTGTGGAAGAGGCAGGTGGAAAAGAGGGAGACAAGAACAGAAGCCAAACAACCACAGAGATTTCTTTCTAAAGACATTGTAGATACCAGTGCAGACTTGGAAAACAAGCTTCTACATTTAAATCAGGAGTCTGATGGACTCCTAAGTGAACACAAAGCATTGAGGAGAGCAAATTTTGATGAAAAATACAGTATGGAAGGACAAGCTCTAATAAATGAGATGGAACACATGAAGACTGAGAACCAGAGAGCAACTGAAAAATATACTCAGAAACCCAGCAAACTACAGGCCACTTATGAGACAGAAAAAGAGGATTCGAAAAATGCTGTGCAGCAATCTTTGGTAGAAACAAAGGAGCATTGTCAGCAAAGAGAAATGGAGCAAAGGAAGAGCTCAGAGGCTGAGGAGGTTTTTTTGCTACAGCAGGTAAAGAAGCTGGAAGCAGACCTAGAGGAGAAAAGCCAGAAGATAAATGAGAAGAAGAAGCATTCTCAAAAGCTTAAGGAGAGAATACAGGTTAAGTATGAGACTGTGATCCTTATCTCTGCTTATAAAAGTGCAAATTATCAGTTATATTCAAACTACATGGAAGAAAAGGTCTTTTAAGTATCATATTGAGTCAAATGCTTTGGACTAAAGCAGTTTTAGAGGCTTAGAGGAGAAATAGGAGAGATACAGTGCTGAGAGTTTTAAAGAAAGAGTTAAGATGATTAGTAAGTCATTAAGAGAACTCTTTGAATACTAGACTTTGTATTCCCTGGAGGAGGAGTGAGGTAAAATTTGTTGATTGAACAGAGCTTTACCTTTACTGCTCAGAAGGTATCAAGCAGGCACCAGTAGTAGCAGTGAGTATTTACAGAGTACATATGAATATGAACAAGGTAAGACAAGAGACCTGAACTAGCAGGTTAGGAATCAAGTGATGTGTATTGTGTGACTCTAGCAACAGTGGCATTTGTACCATGTGACGTTTAATGACATGTCCTTTACACCTATGAAATTTCATGTGTTGAGCCATGAGACTTTCACCATCAGTTCTCACCTCACACTTTGCCTGTCTACCCTGGCTGGTGTATATCTCATACATTTACAGCACAGCTCTGCAGCAGCTTTCTGCTTAATTGTATCATGTAGCAGACGCAGTTTCAGAGGTTGGCACATCACGGGCAACCTGCCAATCAGCTGCATTTGGTACATAAGGTCAGAGTGCTGGAGAGACAGTGACAAACTGTGCTGAAGCCAAAGCACCCAACAGAGTCCTCAACAGAGTCACTTCCTTTTAATACTATTAGTCCTTCCCACAATATAAACTCACCTACCAGACCTGTCCCCAGCCCTGTGACAGCAGTCTTGAATATTACCGAAGAAAACATATTGAAGGTCCAGACTTGGAGTATTTCAGAATAACAATTGCTCCTGATGGGAAAGAATATTTATCTCCTTTAGAGTTGGAGTACCCCAGAATTGTGTGGAGAGCAGGGTCACTTCAGTCAGCTGTATTCCTTCAAGACAAATCTGACTGTTTTCACCATTTACCCTCACATCTTGCCTCTCAGTATCATTTTGCTGATGGTGCAGAGTTCTGGGCTTCTTCGAGGATATTATTTGAGGAAGTTCAGTCTTCAATACAATCACTACGTTTTTGTTTCACAAAGTCAGCAGGTAAATTGAATACACCTCCCCCAACATTAATCAGATTCCATTCTCCCAGTGTGCATATGTGTAGCAGAACAACCTCATCTGGCAGAGATTGAGATAAGCCATTTTTTAAGACTGGGTTAGGGAAAACTGGAATCTCTGTAGAAGTTAAAAGTGAGGGGGAAAGGAGAAAAGAAAGATCCTGATTTCTGTGGGTGCTTGAAGTAGCATTCAGGAGGAATTAAGAATGGGGATATAAAAAATTCATGCACATGTTTTATTCTTCTGTTTTATCATATAAGAAATACAGTCTTACAGAAACAGATAATGTAAAACATGATAGGAACTGGAAATGAGAAAGTGGTGTCACTAGCAATTGAATTTCTAAATTCAGTACCAGCTGGATAAAACTGAAATATTTTCTGAGAGATGTGCTCAACATGTACATTTCAGATCCTCAAAAGCCTATGGAATGAGGCTGATTTGCATACCACTGGAGTATATTGCCTTCAATATTTAAAGTGATAGTCTCAGATTAGGATAAATCTGAAAGAAGGAAAAGAGTTAGATACAGTATCATGTTCTGTTTCTTTCCAATTTAAATAAAAAGGTAGAGTTTTTATTCTTCCTGAATTGGCTATTTCTGATTCCACCATTATTAAGTGTTTTTTTCTCAATCCTGTGGACGTTGGCACACTGGGAAACAAACATTATTCAGTAATGCTTCTGATCATTAGTAAATACTAGCACTATTAGTAAATACTAGCACTCCCTGGATGTGTTCAAGGCCAGATTGGATGAGGCCTTGAGTGAGCTGTACTAGTGGGAGGTGTCCCTGCCTATGGCAGGGGGTTGGAACTAGATGATCCTTGAGGTCCCTTCCAACCTTACCATTCTATGATTCTATGATTCTAAGAAAAGCTTGAAAGATAAAAATACTAACGCTTAAACAAGATTAATTTTCTGTTTTCTCCTTAGTGTATGCCAAGAGGTTTGAGACCTTTAGGTGAAAGGCATCACATTAGTGCACTTTCGTTATTGTTACTGTGAAGAAGAGAACATAAAGGACAAGAAGTCATTAAGTCTGGTCTGTTCAGTCTAGTTCTGGAAAAATTCTGGCATATGCCAGAGGTAGAAGGAACAGGATTACTTTTAGGTTTTTAACTACAGATAGTGTTAAAGATAAATTTTAACCCATGAGATTTTACTCAACATTCACATATGAACAAATGGCAATTTTGTCTGAGTGAATGTTGTAATATTATGTTAGGCATCTGGAAACTGTGGCTAGAACCTCCAGAAATAGAACATTGAATAGAGTTCAGATTTTGCCTTTAGTACAGACAGAAAAGTCTGTAGGAGCTGATTTTTCTAGTGTTAGGCATCTGCATTGTAGCTTTTGTTGCAAAATGTTTTTGTTGCAACTGGGAAGAAAAACAACCACCAACCAACCAACTTATTAATTAACTTTTAGCACAAATTGTCATGAAATTAACAGAAGTGTGTCCTGTTCCAAGATTATGATAATCTCAGACATCTTGTAGATGATAGCTTTTTGTGACTGTTCACTGTACAGTGATGCCTACTCCATCTGAAGGAATGGCTCCACATTACAAATATTCTGGCAACAGAGACAATTTAAGGGTATGAAAAAGTTAAAAAAAAGCATTTAAGCCAGCTCTGAAGGTGAGATGTTTACATCATGGAACTATACCAAGAGAGAAAATGACCATTTATTTTAAATGACATAAAAAGAGCATATGTAATCAAAGGGGTATTGTGCATATTTTAGGATTTGGAAGTGTGGCTTTAAGGAACATGATAAATCCTGGGATCAAAATGTGTAGAGAAAAAAAAAGTAGAGGAAGAGCTAAGTGTAGTCAAAGACAAAAATGCACTTCAAGAGAAGAAAATCCTGCAAAAAGCAGATAAAATGCTCATTGATGTTGTTCTGAAGTACTTCTCATGTTAGCATTCACTCATACTGGAATTTCTGCAAATTATTAATGCCATCAAAATGTAAATTTTGATACCATAGAAGATATGGAAACTGTGGTGAACTCTCAAAGCAAAGCAGTTGAAGTAGATGAATGGAAACATCAAATAGCACAGCTGCAGCAAATGGTAATAAACAGAGCAAGAGCAGCTCTGAAGTTATGCAAGAACCTAACCAGGTGGTTTGCTTTCAAATACTCAGAGGCATGCCATACCAAAAGTACTGAAATCAATGGAATTTTTCTTGTAAGATTGATGGCTTTGGGGTTATTCTGTGGCAGTCAGTCCTGTGAGATTCCCAGATCTTTGACTCGTCCATTGCAACACCGTGTTGCTTGTGTTCACATACCCAAAGTACACAAATTGCTGCAGTGCTGGCAAAAAAAAATTACTAACGTCCTCGAGCTATAGCAGGACAGAGTGTTTGATTTCTTCTGTTACCAAAACCTTAAAGAGAGCAAGGTCCAAGGGAGACTTTCGCTGTTGAGGTCTGGTCGGAATGCTGCCTTTTCAAGGTTGTTTTGTTTTGTTTGTTTGTTTAATAATAGAAACCAGTTCTTCTGAAAAGCTAATACTCAGTACAGTGAGGAATGTTTGTATCTTGAGAGTTCTTTCTGTACAGTGTCTCCCCTGAAACAGTTGTCCAACTCTGAGTCTTTTCCTGCTTTGTTTAGTTCTCCTAGAACATTGTTATGGTAGCACTCTGGGAAATTCAACCTGGCATCAGAGACAAAACAAAAGCAAAACTGGGTTTTGTGCTTTTTCAAAGAACTAAGGCTGTCCTTGAGGAAGCCTGCATGGTTGGAATTGGGTCACACCCCCAAACTCAAACCAGAACAGCAAACTGCCATTCCTAGACTGTGGAAGAGACATTCAGCCTCAAATCAATACAGTTCTATCTACATTTAACTAACATAAAAGCCAGTATTTTTCAGTGGAGTACATCCAGATGAAAAGCATATTCCCTACAAAACAGACTACTGCAACCCTAGAATCCTACATTGGTTTTATGGTATTACATAACTGGTGGGTTTTAATAGAAGACTGTGAAAATTGTGGCTCTTTAAAATGTGACTCTTTAAAAAGAGGAGATGAATAAAAGACAGAGAGAATTTCCTTTGTAAAGTAAGCATCCATTCCATAAGAAAAAGATTTGTCCAAAGGAATTGCTGTTAAAAGGGTTGGGAGATCTTGTAATGAAGCACACAAAGGAAATCAAACCAGTCTAAAACTTCATGGAAGTTCAAAGAAAAAAATTACAGAAGGTAGGAATTCTATTTATAGATGCTCCAATTCATCTGGTTTTAATCTTATTGGTCACAGTGACATCATTTGAATTATCCTCACTGGAGGCACTTTGAATTAACATAAAATGAAAGGATTTTTTTTGCTATGGCCTTACTGGGAGAAAAAAAAAAAAACCAAAAGAAGGGGGAAGCGAAGCTGATGTATTTCTGTGAAAAGCTCCACAGGCAGGAAGGTGAACTTACCCTTGATGTGATAAATTACCTTCTTAGCAACACTTACCCTTGCGTGCTATGCATGTGACAGTTGGAGTGATTAATCTAAGATCCCTTCTGAAGAAAAATGCGTTGTAGGTGTATTCCAGTTTCTGACTTAAATTTCCGTGGATTGCTGCAGCAAAATCCTCAGATACATTGATTTAATCAAAATTTTGCGTTGTTTAGGCAGAAGATCAAATTCTTCGGAGTGTTGGTAAATGGCTTCAGAGTGCAGGTTTTGCTAATAAAATGATGACATGTTACAAATACATGCATATCTATGTCCTTACTTCACTTTAGTCTGAAACAAAGCTCATCTTTCCATGGATGCAGACAGGTTACCTGAGCAGTATCTTTTCTCAGCATGCTTTAGGTGGCTGAGTTGTATTTTTTGCTGTCAATATGCATAAGCAGAGATTTGCTTTAGAGGTTTTTGAAAGAACATCACTTTCAGGAGAACTGTGGCTGGATCCTTTGGCTACTGTTGCAATCTGCAGTGTTTCTGTGCAGTGGAAACCTAAATGTGAGCTGAAATCTAGTCAAATAGAGGAAAATCTGGAAACACATGTTTTAAGCTCATACTTTAAGGCACAGTGAAGCTTACAACTCAGTGTGTGCTCAAGTGGTTTGCCAAATTTCAGCATAAATTAAGGATAATTAAATTAAGGAAGAATTTAGTTTATGTCTCCTGATGTACCACTGTGTTATATTCTACACAGAAAAAAAAAAATGTTTAGAGCACTGCTGATCTAGTGTTCTTTAGACTGTTTTTGATGCTGACAACATATTGCTACCCATGCTCCTCACTTTTAATGCTGCTGTACATTTCCAAGGCCATCATTTACTTGAAAATAATCAAATCACTTGCTGACAAGTTTTCAGGTTAGCAAAAGCATGCAGCTCCTATTACTAATCATTAAGCTCCACAGGACCTTCTAGATTTTGGAGTAGGAAATGTGTTAAGTGCCTTAGAGGAATTCATTCCTGCCTATGAAACTATTGAAGTTTATACATTTATGCAATCTCATTTCTCAGAAAGGAATCTGTGTGAGTAAATTATTTTACTCAATGGTCTGCTCCACTTATTGCATGTCTTTTTATACACACACACACACACACACATATATATATATATGTATGTTTGTTTTGTTTTTTAACTTTAGGAGCTCCAGACACAGCTAGAAGAATTTAAAAGAAAATCTGAGTGTGAACTAAAGCAACTGGTGAAAGAGAAAGAAATCCTAACTGGGAAACTTCAAAACTCTTCTCTCGAGGTAAACTGTGCATGAATGTAACCCAGGTAATGAAAGGGCTTTTCAGTTTTCCTCTCACTGGAGACATCTTTTGTTAGATTTAAATCATATGTGCTGCCATTCAAGAAAATGTTCAGCTATTCAAGAATATGTTCAGCTATTCAAGAAAATATTGAACTATCATTCAAGAAAATGTACAAGGATCCTAGATAGAAATAATAGAAATTACCACTCCTGAACATCTGTCAAGATTTTGACAAGCCTATTTATGTTGATGAATTTCATGCATCACTCTTTGGAAATACACTAAGGTGTTTGGGTGAGGAGTTTGGCTGTGTTAGAGTTGTACAGTGACTGATTGTTCATCTGTATACAGAGTTAAGTGAGATTAGTTCTTACTTACAGCTCTTGTTGGCTTTCTGAGTGTGTGTATGTGTGTGTGTGTATAAAAGGGCCTGCTTACTTGCTCCCTTGGGCAAGACAATTGAATGGGAAAAAAAGATTGAATGGGTAACTGTTTCTGTTCTGCCTGCTTGATGGTAAGGGTGGTGACTGAAGCACATTGAAATGCACAGTAATTTCGTATATTGGTAGTTAGATTTGCCTCCCTCTATGTTCTCAAGGTCAAGAAGGAAATAGAGAAAACATTGTGATCCCAAAGTAGCTTTGAGGTTATTATACCTTATATTCCGTTCTCTACTCCAGTTACTCCTAAGTCATAGAATCACAGAGTTATAGAATTATTTAATTTGAAAAAGACTCTTCACTAAGTAAAGTTTCTATTTCCCAATCTAAGAAATACAGAAATTAAGTGTAGTTCTTAATGTTCTTGAAGTTCTGGCTGAATCCTGGGTTTCAGTTTCACTCCACATATTTGCATGCTACCATTTCCTGCAGAGAACTTCAGCCAGTCCAACCTGTGTTTACTTATCCAGAGTGATTTCCTTGCACCTAATACAAAATGGGTTCTCAGAAATCAATCATCTTTATTCTTTTCCAAATTCCCTTAAATATATATGTTTCTACAGCAGGTCATCAAATTAGTTATTGTGAAGTCACAGATTCAGGACAGAAAAAATCATAGAATCATAGAATGATAAGGTTGGAAGAGACCTCAAAGATACCTAGTTCCAACCCCCTGTCCATAGGCAGGAACACCTCTCACTCTAGTACAGATCACTCAAGGCCTCATCCAACCTGGCCTTGAACACCTCCAGGGAGGGAGCTGCCAGAACCTCCCTGGGCAAGCTGTTCCAGTATCTCACCACCCTCACTGTAAAGAACTTCCTCCTAACATCCAGTTTCAATCTCCCCTCTGCCAGTTTAAACCCATTGCCCCTTGTCCTGTCATTGCAAGACCTTGTCAACAGTCCCTCCCCAGCCTTCCTGTAGGCCCCCTTCAGATACTGGAAGGCTACTCTAAGGTCTCCTGGAAGCCTTCTCTTCTCCAGGCTGCAGAGCCCCAACTCTCTCAGCCTGTCTTCATAGTAGAGGTGCTCCAGCCCTCTGATCATCTTTGTGTTCCTCCAGTATCTTAGAATCTAATAATGCTCCCAAAAGGGAGGAGGTACTCCCTCTGAAGAGAAACTTTGCATTTCTTTTTACTCTCTAAGTTGCTTTCTGAATCAATTGCTTGACAGTGTTGCCAGGGAAGTCAAGAAGTACAATACTTTCCTTCTATAAATATGTGAATATTCACAGCCAAGAAGCTACAATTTACTGTACAACATTATGCTTCACTGAGGGCATGATTTCCATCTGGGAACCTTTGCAATGGCTCAGCCCAGAGCTTCCGCCTCAAAGGTTAGGCAATGTGCTGTTACTAATCCAGTTCTAACCTGGGTACAATTTCAGGTCTAAAAATATCTTCCTTGGCTGCAGAAGGCAGACTTTGGTTGGGCTGACATAGCTAGAACATTATGCAGAGTAGACAGAATCATGGTAATTTCATCTCTCCGGGGATGCACTTCAAAGAGGTGGAATTTCTGTATCACTAGGACCTGTTTGGTCCTGTGGAAGGGAGAATTCTATGAGTTGAATGCTAATGCATTAGGAGTCATCCAGTTCCTTGCTTTTTGACTACAGGGTCTCTTTAAAATGTGTTAAAAGGGCTATTCTGGAATTAGAAAGTACATAAAATGGAAGCACAGGCGTCACCTTGTCATGATGCATCTTTGAGCAATGCTAGCACAGCAGTCACCAAAACTTTGATGAAGATCTTGTAGGTACCTCCAAAGAGGAGCAGTAGAGATGTGCCTAGTGTGTTCACACCTGTCCCTCTGGTGAGGAATTGCAGTAAGTTTAGGACCTTCCCTGTGAACTTAAATGCATTAACTATCAAATAAGCCTAAAGACAATAATAAACTATAATTTCATTATTTTGTTGTTACCTCTTACTTCATGCCACCATTTTGAAACATCATAGTGTAAGTAAAGTCCTGTAGCACTTGAGTGCCTTATTTTAACTCTCAGAACAAATATGCCCAATTGTGGTGACTTTTCTGTAGTACATCAAAAGGCAGTTTTAAGTATTTTCTATAAATTCGTCCTCTAGCAATGCACTGAGAAACTCAAATCTTCTTAACAGATACAGAAAGTCAAAATATTCTCTCTGATTCCAACATGAGATCTTGCCTTTGAGATTTCACAATTCTCACATACAATAAATAAAGGAAGAGGAGAGCAGATTGAAGGTAGACTTCAGCTATTCATAGTGCTTCCAAGCACAGTGTATGAAAACAGTCAAAGCAGAAGTCACATGGGAAAGCCAACTGTGATGGCTTGCAAGGCCTTATACCTGCCCAGTATTTTTGTCCATGGGCTATCAAAGTCTTTCTCAAGATACTTGTTCAAAAGAATTAAGCCATCCTTCCAAGGAGAAGGACCATGATTATGGTCAGAAAAGAATGAGACTTGAAAGACTTTTGAAATGTTTCAAAACTTATCTGTCGTCTTTTAGTAACAGTTGATCATTTTTCTTTACTTGGAAGACAGTGGGAGTCTTAAGAGCGAGCAAGTGCAAACTTACCCCTGAAATTTGAAACAGTTCAGCAGTGCCTAGAAAAATACTGCTGCCTGGACTTTATACTGTGGATAGGTTTTAGTTACATCTTTAAGACCACTTTATGCAGTTCTGGTGGATAAATGTGAATGAATAATGATATTAGAGGTACAATTATTTCAGTAGATTTTATTTTGCAGCATGATGACATTGTAAAACAGTGCTGCTGGTCTGTTAATAGTAAAAGGAGCTAAATAGATTCTGGACTGATGTGAGTTGGCATGGTTTCATTGGCTTAAATGCTGCTTTACTAATTTTACAAATTGAGGATCTGGCTATCTGTTCTGAGGTAATGAAACACAATAAAATGCCTGGGCATTGCACAGTATTCAGTGAAGGATTTGCACTAGTGGATTTGAAAGCCCTTTTAACTGAGATAGAGGAGGAAAAAATGATGGGAAATGTTTTTTTCTTAACGTCTAATTTAAAGTTAGGAGGAGCAAGATTCATGAGAGTGTGTTTGTATACCTGATGTATTTTTGTGGGTATTTTCTTCTAAGTTACTGAAAAGTAATGTTTTTAGAAATAATTTTCCATGTAATTTCTTGCTACATTATATTCTCTGTTGTTACCAATTTACTGCTTAGCCTGTTTCTAGCTTGTATGATCTTACAGTATCAAAGTATCACAGTATCACCAAGGTTGGAAGAGACCTCAAAGCTCATCAGGTCCAAGCCGTTACCACAGACCTCAAGACTATACCATGGCACCAAGTGCCACGTCCAAACCCACCTTGAACACCTCCAGGGACGGTGACTCCACCACCTCCCTGGGCAGCCCATTCCAGCAGTCAATGACTCTCTCAGTCAAGAACTTTCTCCTCACCTCCAGCCTAAACTTCCCCTGGCACAGCTTGAGACTGTGTCCTCTTGTTCTGGTGCTGGTTGCCTGAGAGAAGAAAGCAACCTCCTCCTGGCTACAACCACCCTTCAGGTAGTTGTAGACAGCAATAAGGTCCCCNCAGTGCAGAGTCCAGGGGGAGAATGACCTCCTTGCTCCTGCTGGCCACATTATTCCTGATTACATTTCAGGACAGTAGTGCTTTGAATAAATAATTGTTCATGAAGAGCATATAGAAGGCTAATAATGTTGTGACCAGAGCTGAAGTTTATATACACTCATTTCATCTTCACTACCTAGACAAATATTTAATTTTCAAATGAACTATTCCAAGTGACATTTCCCCTCTTTTCATTTTTTCTGCCACAAAATATACAGCCTGCTCTTCTGGCTTATTAAAAAAAGACAAAACCAAAAAACAACCAACAAACCACCTCCAAAAAAACAAACCAACCAACCAAAACACAACAACAACAAAAAAAAAATCAAAAAACCAAAAAACCACCAAACAAAAACCCACCATCAACAACAAAACCTCTCAAACTGCAGCAGCTCTGGAAATGAAGTTATAGTTGGTGTGTGGCTCTGGTATGTGCCTATTCTTGGAGTGTATCCAGGCCACAGATAGATCCCCTGACACAGACACATTAAAGACAATTATGTTTTTCATTAAGAATAACATTTAGCAATTATTCATCACTAATTTGCTCAGACAATTTTCTTTGTATTTACTTGAATGACACAAATTGTTTATAAAGTAATACAACGAATATTTCGATTTCTAGCACTTGAAAAAGAGCAAAGTAAAAAAACGTGATTCACAAAACACTGGGTGAAAGAATGAGATGTGGTTTGAAAATAAACAATTTGAGAAAAATACTTGGTGGACAGCAGAAAGTATATGCAAAAAGGATTTCATTCTGATTCTTGCATGCAGCAAGCATCTTGATATTTTTCATAGAGCAACACAAGTTCATAAAATGTACTCAAATGTACATAATTCCTCTCCATTGTGAATGCAGCCATTAATCCTATCCCGCTGACTTACTTTTCTGGAAGGTGAATCAGCTGAAGCAAATATTAGATCAACAAGCAAATAATTTCAAGGAGTCATTAAAGAAACATAATCTACAGTCCAACAAAGAAAAAGAGAAGCTCTTGCAGGATCTTCAAAACACCATTAAAGAAAACCAGGATGTCAAACTGCAACTGGAGGCATCGCATCAAAAAGTCTTAAAAATGCTGGAGAAAAGCAAAAATCAGGAGCTCAAGGTCAGTTCACTACATATGAGTAGTGAAAAAAAAAAAAAAGTAGTTGTGGAATAAACCATATTAGTTAGAGATTAATATCTGAACTCAGTTATGTCCTGTTATCTTAATGGTGAGTTGCAGTTAGTTCACATATTGAATTATTCTGTTATTTTGAAACATCATCTTCAAGTTGCTTTATTTTTTAATTTTAGCATTTGAACTTAGACCACAGTGTGAGGAGAATAGTTAAAATAATATAGCCTACCCTCTACAGTTAAGCTGTGCTGAATGCAAGCTCCTTTAGCTATGCTCTTGCTTCAGAAATAAAAGTGAATTCCTAAGTGTATTATTAACAGGACTCAGTTTTATTCATTTTCAGCCATTATCAATCTATACATAAATATTTTAAAATAAGTATAACAGACCTGTAGGGATGTGTGTTGCCTTAGACACCTTCAAGAAATCGATTCTGTAAGTGGATAAGCAAAGCGTTTAAGTACCTGAATTATTTCAGGGGATTTATTTCAATGACAAAAGTCCAGTACAATATATTGCACTTCTAAAGAATGTTGCTCTCTGAAGAAAAAATTAAACTTGAAAAATCTATATGTGGTTGTCACATGGAGTTGAGATGTCCTTGTTGATATCAAACACCTTAGGGAAAACTTGTGTATAAAGTATATGTAGTAAAACCACCCTAAGTAGAATTTAATGTCTTGTTTATACATTTAAATTCCAGTTTTAACAAAACCAAGCTGAAGGCAATAAACTGGTGAAAATTAAACTGAGGGTAGGAATTTGCTTTCAGAGCCACTGCAGAGCAGCTACTCCATCATTTACAGTGTTACCAGCAGCACTTGTAAGGACAGGGGAAGTTTTAGCCAAGAATGATACAAAAGAAGATAAAAACCTTTTTTGACAGGCTGCGATAAGTAATGACATACAGGTCAAGTCTGGGCAGCTTTGTATGCTGAATAATAAAACATTTTTCTAATGCCTAATAATGCAAAGATGTCACTGTTATTGTTTCATGATGTACAACAAATATAATAGATAATATCTTAGCCATTCCTCCTGTCCCTATTAAGTTTTATTTTTTAACTTCAGCTAGGCTTTATTCTTGTGTTTATGAAGCATCACATAAAGTACCGAAGAAAATCAAAGTTCTACAGCAAAAGATGAGATTCTTCCTGATATTACTTGTAAAATGAGCTCCTACTACTTTGTTTTGGGGGTTCTTTTGCCTACAGGAGACAGAAGAACGGTTGAAAAAGGAATTTAATGAGACGTTTAAGATTCAGCATCAGTCTCATAGGTTGGAAATACAAACCTTGGAAGAGAAAGCAAAGAAAGAATTACGTGATGAACTCGAGCAGATGCAGAAGCAGCAAACCCTGTTGCTAGGTATAATGTCTCATGTCACACACAGCTCCTACTGCTTGATTATATGTTGAGAAGCATTAACTTCCCTCTCATTCATTTTCTTTCCCATCCTCTGGGAAATCAGGTCCTTTTCCATATCCTGCAATTTCAGCAATACAAACTTAATATTTTTTGTTAACCTAGCTGAAAATTGTCAGCAGCAGAGTGTTGCTGGGAACATAGTCAAGTGTACACTACCAGGGATATCGAACTGGAATATTTTAGTTGGCATATATGACTTTCCTCCTTTTTTCTGTGATGTGAAGTTATTGTGTGTGGTTCAAGTGTGTTCTGTTGAGTTCAGCAGTGGAGATCAGTTGCTCCATATCTATAGTCAGTTTAGAAAGTTTCCTTAACTGTTCAGAGGTAAACAAAACATTAGGAGGATCTGTAACATCTTCAGATTTGACCTCAGCTTATTAAAGCTCATCTGTAAAAGGGTTTTTTAATTAAATAATAATTTTTAAAGTACTTTTAAGTTCAAAATTATTATTTTACAGTAATTTGAATCTTCTAGAAGGTCTGGTGCTCTTTAAAGTTTATATGCTCAATAGATATGTTTTGTTCTTATATTTCTTTTAAAAAAAATTGAAAGGAAACAATAAAGAGGGAGAGAGAAACTTCCAAAATTTGTACCAAATATAGACAAAAGATGCAGTACATGGCAGATCTGCTTACATTAAATGTTACACTTCTCTCACAACCCAAACTCTTCTCAGTCTGCCTTAGGGCCCTCTGTAGAACATCAGTGGACTTAACAGGGAAATTAAGGGGTGCTTCAGTAAAGTTCAAGGTTAGAAGAGGGAGTTACACTGTTGTTCTGCAAAACAACTCTTACAGAATTACCTCGCTGATTGTACTGTTGGATCATTGCTATTGTAACTCTCTATTGTAGTATTACTCCATTGAGTTACTGCTGCAGTAACTGGAGGTCATTGTATTTAATGAGGAAGGAGTTGAGGAATGAAGCAAAACAACATGTATTCATTTTTTCATCTTCATTCTCTGTATCTTGCTGGCCTCTGACTACCTTAATGCTTATCTGTTTGTTACTAGGATCTCTAAGGTTGGAGCTCTCTGAGCAACAGACATCGTGTACTAATCTCAAGAAACAAATAGAGGAACTCCAAATGGAGCTGAGGAGTGTGAGGACCCTGAAGAAGCAACAGGCAAGGATCTGGTTCCTATTTCAATGGCACGTTGTATTTTGAGAAAGCATTAGCATCAGATTTCTTTCTTTGGAGATAGTGAAATTATACAGAGTCTCTTACAGAAATGGAATGGATTTCTTAAGCTGGTGTCCCACTAAAATGATAGCTTTGTTTAGCAACTTTTCCCTACAGACAGACTTTTTTGTTGTTGTTGTTGTTCTGTTTTGTTTGTTTTTCCCATGTAAAGATCAGAATCTACAACAGAAGTAAATGAATGAATATTACAATAAAATAAATTATATGGATTCTATAAAATATGTTCAGGAAGTTCTGATCACACATTTTGTCTTGCACATATAATTTAAAAATCAGTCAACAAAAATCCAATGCACAAAATGCTAGTGAGGTTTTCGTGGTAAGTAATAAGGGCCTGTGAGTAACTAAATTTGACCTTTCTCTTAGGAAGGAAATAGCCAGAACCAGATCAAATCTCTTCACGATGAACTGGAAAAATGTCAGAGTGAAATATGTGAACTCAAGAAAGAAAACTTACTTTTGAAGGAAACAATGGAGCTACTCAGTGCTGAGTTGGAGTCGCAGAAGCAAGAAGCTGCACAGCTTCAGGATAGGGAGAGACAGCACAGAAGGTTTGCCTTAGATTCACACTTCACAGTGCTATCCAGAGTTAATAATAATGCCAGCATCAGAGGAGTTCTAAATGTACTGTCAGGAACTTACTAAGATACTAACCACAGAGGTTAGGGTTTTTGCAAAAGCAGTAGGTTGTTCAACATTTCTCTCCAGCCATAGCAAAAGCTTTTGAACCAGCTGTTCATTAGATGTCAGAGAAATCTCTCCAGTGTAGCCCCACAGGAATGGTCTCAGAAAAGGCACTGGAAGATATAAACAAATCTCAAAACTCACCCAAGAGCTGTAAGTCTTTGCAAAACTGCAGATTGTTATAGGTGCTCTTTGCAGATGGAACCAGTGGGTTGTTAACTCTAAAGCAGACACCTGAGAATACAGCTTTGGCTGTAACAGCCAGCTTTGCACTGAGGCAGTAAGGGCAATACTAGCAGATACCATGGAAGCTTGGAGCTGTAATATGATGTCAGGGCACGGAAAGGGCAAGCTGACTTGTAGTGTTGGCTGGCTGTAGAAGGCAGACTGCATCCTCTTAGTGCAGCCTAAGGCTTGGAGTATGTGTTTCACTGCAGTAACAGCAGTCTTCTCATTTGTGTTCAGATAAAGGGCAGGACTTACCTTTTACATGGGAGAGAAGACTGGGATTCACTGTCCAGTGCACTTGTATGGCTGTTGAATCCTTTGGGATTTCTCTTTGCAAATAGTTTGAGAAATCTGGTGCACAGCTACCTTTCAGTTTGTTTCTGCAATGGTTTAGAGTGTATGCCTCTAACTACTCAAGCTGTATATATGAAAGGATTTCTGAAGAGTATACCCTTAAAGGAGTTTTTAAAACTACATCCTGTGTAGTCTAGAGAAAAGCACTTAAGGGCTACAGTGTCTCTCAGCAGACAGAATGGCCAGAGTAGTTCTGTTGCTGTCTGCCAGCCAGTAGATATTTAAAGAATGAGAAAGAAACTTTTTTCCCTTCACTTTCTTTGGAGAGTTGAAAGTGACTTTCATTTCAAGCCTTTGAAGCAAGATCAACAGAAAGAACTGCAAACCAGAGAGTTTCATCAATGCCCTCCAGCTACCTTGAAGGAATTTGGAGTTTCTGCTCATGAAGAGAAGAATTATTCACATGTCAGTGATGAGATCTGAAAGGCCTCAAATACTAAAGCTGATGGGCTGGAGGATAATCTTTACAGGGGTTAGATGGTGTAGCTCTATTACAGTAAGCATTTGAGGAGGGAGCATTAATGGAAATTATGTAAGGAGAAATCTTTCAAATAACAGGAGGTAGAACCAGAACTCAGATAGTCCCAGGCACCTGGTACAGGCTGCTCTGAAATTAACCCCTGGAGGATCTAGAATATTAACTTGCAGCTCCTGATTTGCTTTTGCAGGACCAGTAATTTGGATGGGGTATAATTAAATTAGTAAGTAGACATAATTAACAGCTTTTTTACTATTACTTTAACAATGGTGGCCTTCTCTTACACTATATAGTTGGCTTTGATCTGAAAGCTGATAGTGGCTTGTTATTTGCATGGAGGTTATTTCTATAACATTATTGTTATTACTACTACTACTGTTGCCAAGTAAGTGAAACCAGTAATCTGCTTGATCCACTTCTGTTCTCTTGAATTGTATGAAATGCAGCTCCAGTACAGAAACCTTTTACAAAGATTAGGTTTTCAAATGGGGAGAGAGACTAAAGTGACAAAATGGCTGTTCTGAAGAAGAGCTTTTGTTCAGCTCCTGAAGATTTCATTTCAGGGATGTGACTCCCATTTTCAGTGTTCCACTTCTTATTTTATACTGAATATCAAATCAATCACTCCCATGGCTATGCTGTAATTTCAAGGGCAGAAACTTTCCAAGGGCCTTTTGTCCTTTCCTGAAGCATTTCAGAAAACACATGAAAGTGACTTAGAAATGCATTAAAAAAAACAAAAAATACAATAAATTTAATATCCTTTGTGAGAATTACAGTTGTTGGTATCCTAGGTTTGACATCTCTATTTTTATCTGTAAACAGCAGAACAAAGGCTCTATTGAGTTAATGAAAAAGTTTCTTGAAGGCTTGACAAAATGTTAGCAAACAGAAGGAAACAAGCTAACAATGATTCTTCAATAGATGTCTGTTGGTTTGGGGATTGGTATCAGAAAGTAATGTAATGGATAGGCTTGAAAAATAGTAAACATTTTTTAGTTTTCAGTTGATGGTGTTAAGCAGTATCTTTTAAAATAGATTGTCTGTTTAAAGACAAATTTGTAGTTGTTATAGTGTTTCTTAACTTCACTTTTAAAAGCCATTTATTTTTAGGATGATGATAGGCATTATTAAGTTTCTGGTGCCATGATGTGTCAAAATATAATACCAAAGTTAAACTGTTAAAATCCCAGAGATTTAAAAATAATTTTGTTTAGTACAATACAGTTCCTATATTGTCCTGTTTGACTATTAAGGTAGTATAACTTCCTATGACTTTATTGTCCTGTTTAACTATTAAGATTGATATACAAACTAACCATAGACAGACTATAAATAACATCATTATATAGACTAGGCTCTATTTCCTGAAGGCTGAAGGTCTCCAAATAATTCTCCTCTTCTTCAGTGTTGTGCTTCAGACTGCAACTCAAGTTGCAAAGTCAAATCAGTAGGCAGAAGCCTAGAGCTGTGCCCACTTAACTACCTTTGTGGTCAATAAAAGACCTCAAACCTGCATGCTTTGAACAGTGATAACACACTAGTATTGAAACGTGAGAATTCAGACATGTTTTAATACCAATGAAAGGCTACTGGTAGAAGACCTCAATATCAAGTGCAAAAAAGAACTGGACATACTGAAACAAGATCACCGGAAAGAAATCGAAAATATATTATCTGATTTCAGCAGCACTTGGGCACATCTCCAAGCAAAGATTTTCTCCTTAGAAACTGAGTAAGTCATTTAAATAAACTCTAGCTCCTAATGACAGTGAATGCTGTTTTAAATTACTATTCTTAGTGTGTATAATTTTTTTTATTATGCATAGGTAGAGCATTATGAGCACTGAAATATAAATGTATAGGTATTCCTTTGTGCAAACACAAAAAGATCCAGACATATTGCAATAGACTCTGGCTATCATTTGATGTAAAACACTATACATACAGTTTTACAATGCTAAATTAAAACCTGCACTTAGCATCTGTCAGTTTTATGAAGTGTAAAATCACTTCAACACAGATGATACCAGAGGCCTTCATCCATCTTCTTGTACTTCATTTTCTTCAGCAGAACAGCATCTTTGAGGTTAAACTCTTGCTCATTCTCACTCCCTTGCAAATTTCCTAGTCCAGCCCCCATTAACTCATGTAAACAAATGCACTTTGCAGCCCTCTGTGGAGTTAAGTAGATCTGTGGTGCTTCAGACTGTACAGAAGAGGCCACTCAGAAATAACCCATAATTATATAAATCCTTTGGTCTGATCCCAGCTATGAGACGGGTCCAAAAGAGACTAATTTGCATGTAAACAGGTCTCAGACCATTCAGATGTAAAGATTTATCTTTTTATCTAAAGTCTGAGGTACACTAAATTGAATATAAGATTGGGAGAAGTGCCCTCTTAAAAATGTTTACGCTCACAAAAACATTGCCAAAAAACCACAAAATGGTTGTTTGTACTCTCTAATACATTGCTCAGTATGGCAGGTGAACTCCATAGCACACAGTTTCTCAAGCAGCAAAATTTATTACCTTAGCTGACAAAATAATGGCTTGTTTTCTCGTGGGTCAATCAAATGTTTGTTTTCACACCACCTCTAAGAAGGTGTAAGTCCTTATTTGAATCTTTTAGCCTGACTAAGGTGTTTAAAGGGCAGAACTCAAACTACAGGTTTTGACTTGGAGAACTCAAACTACAGGTTTTGACTTGGAGAGTTCACTAAAGCAGCACGTATATCCAAGCCTCTCTTTTCATGAAAGTTACAGGAACTGTTTCTGAGCCCCCTGTCAGATGTGGCTGGAATTACCGTGTGGGTTCTGAAATTATTTGTTCAGAAAAAAGAGAAATAGATGAATGCAGACATGCATAGGTTTGTTTGGTTGTTGGGTTTTTTTTTTTTTTTTCCCTCTAGGAAAGTAGACTACCAATGTGCAAGTTTGTGTTTCACACCAGGGGCTGGACTTCACATTGGAGAGGTAGTGTGGGTTAACCCTGGTGGCAATTTGTTGTGGAATTCCACAACATTCTATACTTAGATGTAATCCATGTGCAGCTGCCCATTTGTAAAAGTGCTGTTTTAGCAGAAAGGCCTATGTCCCTATGTCCCTGTATTCTAGGCTTGGAATTTAGGGCAGAATACAAGTCAAGTAGCTCATGAACCTCATCTGAAGAAGTTTTTTGCAATCTGAATTTTATTTGCCACAGATTTAAAGAATTAGAACAAAAGTCAAGAAAGTGGGAGTCCAGATCAGAAGATACACACCTTATAAGCAGCCTGCAAGACAAACTAAGTGAGAGAGAAGAGATTGTCAAGCAACTGGTGGTAAGATTTCCTTTCATATGTATAGATGTTTTGCAATCTGCTGAAAGGCTTTATTCAGTACTTCACACACAGCTCAGATTGAGTCTTTCTGTTCTGGAATGACAGGTAAGTATTTCCATACCAACTTCCAACAAACAGTTGTTTTTCTACACATAACTTTCTTTCTCCTCAGGAAGGAAGAAAATTTCAGCATTCCCTTTTAGCCAGTACTGAATCTTACAGGAATCGATCGTTTTCATTCAACCCTAACACAGGATGCTTGACTCCTTCCATGAAGGTAAGATGGGCAATGCAATTAACACTGAAAATTGTGATGTCTTATTACTGTTTGCATCATATAGATCAGGATAATAAAGGTTCTATGATTTACTTACCTTTTTTTTTTTTTTGGTGGTAATGTTATTCAGTAGAATTCTTTCCAGTAAGCCAGGTGCTGAGTAGAACATAAATATAGAAGTATATGCATGTAGGTAAAGGTGTTTAAGGAAATATAAAACACTAGAACTCCAAAGATGTCAGTCTTCCACCAGGATAAGCACAGACATTGCCTGCAGATTTGGGAGTTCCTATTTGGGATATTGTATGCATCAAGGAAAACTATGAATTTTGTTTGGGCTGCTCAGGACTTGCCCTTTGTCGTTCCAGCCCCTCTGTATGATACTGGCTTTAAGTAGTCATACAAATAACAAAGGTGAAGTTGGTGGCAAGCACCTGAGTTCTGCAAAGCTATCAGCTGTGATGTATCTTAAAACCTCAAGGTCAAATAATCAAGTTGTTTTTATCACACTGCCTAATCCATGGATCCTCACAGCTTACCCTGAGTATTTATTTTAAATGCCTACAGGAAAAAAAAATGGGAATCTTTGGGTGCTCCTCATAAGCTATCTGGAAATGAGTTACTGTGTTATAATATTAAAAACATGTGTGTAATGAAGTTTTCTGTTTCAATAAAAAACAGAAGAAGAAACCAGTTGAGGTGCCCAGTCGTGTTGTCAGTGTTCCAAATTTAGCTTCCTACGCAAAGAGCTTTTTGAGCTGTGACTTGAAATCAAAAAGAAGTGCTTCTCAAATAACAAAATCTACAAGCTTAGACCGGAGTCCTGACTGCCTCAGGGTGGGCTCTCCATCAGCACAGCCATCAGACAGCAGTGCTGCCACAAGGTATTTGGTCATTTTGCAGTGGTTTGTATGATAAATTACTTGGTATTCAGAATGGTGTAGGCAATTCAGACACATCTGTAACTAAGCAGTGATGTAAAGGTCCTGTCGTGCAGTGAACTCCCCTGTATTCAGTTCTCTGCAGATATATAGACTTTCCCTGAAGGGGTAGCTTTTAATCACTACCTCTGTGCTTGCAACCTCTTTTGGTACAAAACAGAACTTGCAAGGATTTAAGTAAACATATAGTTAATGGTGTACATGGCTGTTTAAAATTTCGGGCACATATCAGAGGTTCTTAAGGCTGTGGTCTTCTTGTTACTTTTGTTCCCTCCCTTTACACTCCATAGGTGTAGAGGCGATGTGCTTTTATTTTAAGAGATACTTGAATGAATCTAGGCTAATCATTTGGCAAGGAGTTCAGATACTGATACTTAACAAAAAATTTAGTTTGTAGGTTTTTCTGTCAAAAGCTTTGACTCTTTGTGAGTTATTTAAAGATTTAGTGTATAAACATGACTAAACTATGTCTTCAAGAAATAGTTTTAAATACGTGTAGTTAACATCATACAGTTATAATGGTTTGGGTTTTTTTTTAAAGCCTACCAATATACCTCAGGACAAAAGCCTTCTAACATATCTCCTAGTAGAGAGTATTTATCATCTGAACTGTGTGCTAGAGAGTTCTTTCCTTGAAGGCAGATGGTGCTAACTGCTGCCAAAGACGATAACCCAGGACACAGGCTTGGATCCAGTTTGGCATTTCCTACATCTTAAAAACATTCCATGTCAGGCCAGATGACTGCCAAAGCAAATCAGATTTGTATTTCAAAAGCAATTGTACAGGGAGCCTGAGAGTAGCTAGGCTGCTGCTTTGCCATGTAAATCATAGATCATGAGTGAAGTCATGCTTGCTACTACGAGCTTAGTGAAATTAATGTTAAGAATAGCATCTTAAATGCTGAAAAATCAGGATCGATTATAAAAGCCAGTTAATATTCAGTTTAATCTTTCCATTCCAAAGGAAACTTTTACCCAACACTTTTAATGCATACATTTTATGTTTTTGAGTGAATTGCAGATGCCATTTTCTGCTTTTCAAGACTTCATATTCTTGAAGCCTTCTTTATTTTTTGAGGTGTCAAGAGTTATATGCAAACATTTCTCTGCAGATGTTCATCTCCCCTCTTCCTTTGTGTACACTGTTCCCTTCCTGTTGGTGCTGTTAGCCCAGTTACCTGGCCAGCATGGAGCCCACTAGACATTATAGCTGGCACCTTTTGGGCTCATTCGGTGCATGTGAGCACAGATTCATCCACAGGATCACAAGTTTTTCCAGGAGAAATGTATTAAATATTGATGAGATTGTAAGTAAATGATGTTAATTTTTTTTTTGTTTGGACAGGACACATGGCAATGAACCACCACAGACCAAAGATGGCCAGAAACAAGACCCTCAGCAGCATCAAGAATGGTTTACTAAATATTTTTCTTTTTAAAGTGACTATTTCCATACTTTTCAGAATTACTAGAAAAGCTGTTCTTGTTTCCTTTTAGGGAACAATAATCTAATATATGATTTAAAAGAAGAGATGAAATTTCCATGTAAATAATTAGGAACACCTGCACTTTCTTACATCTAGTAACTATGGAGTTATGGGTATGGATTTCAGAAAAATGGATTTTAACAACCTCTGTAAAAAATGAGAAAGAAAGTAACATTCTGGATACTGCTATGTGAAAAGACTTCGATGGAGAGGCTGTAACACTCCACAATTACACTAAACATACAATTTGGTCTCCAATGCATCCTGTCAATCTGGCTCTAGCTGACAGAAGATCTTAACCACTGTAGGTTATTTCTGTAGGTTTGCTTCATCAGCTGTTTAAAGTAATATCTGCATATAATAATGCAATTTTAAAAGTTTTTAGTAGTTTTTTGTTAAGCTGATTTTAAGCTGTACAGCATGTGGCATAGCCCTGAGAATAGCACGTTTATAGCAGGCCGATTTAGAATATTTATTCTGGTTTGCTTAATAAACCATTTTGTATAGTCAGCATTGCATTCTTGTTGCACTTCAATACATGCATCAGCTTGATAAATCAGGACAATATGTAAGTACAAACATTAAAACTTGCCTGTAAATCATCTGTTTCTTTTTGCAAGAGTGCTATGTTATGCTGAAGTGTCAGACTGACATGCTTAGCCCAGATTATGGGACCTGCATGCTTGTACGTTTTACCTCAGGATTGTTCTCATGCCTACCTTGATGCAAGTGGGCAAGTAACTACAGTTGCCCGATCACACTAACTAGGTGGTACTGGAAGGAAAGACACCAATTCTTTGTCAAATGTCAAAGGCAGGGAACTGTGCAACCAGCAGCCTAGCGTTTCAGATAGGATAGTTCATCTTCGTGACCTTTAGATGCCATATGATGTGTCCCTGTTTCATTTCAACCAGCAGGGCCCAGCTATCTAAAAGAGGCAATACCTCCACAGCTGAGTCTCTGCTGGTTAGCACTCTGCTGTCTAGTAATACAGAGACAGCTCCTTTGCTAACTCTACCTCCAATGTGATATATTTGGGTTATGAAATACTGTACTCCAGTAGAAGATAATTCTGTAGACTGGACAGTGCTGATAACCCAGTATCTGCAGTGATGGGTCTTTGTTTTGGGAATAGGTGTTTTGGACCATCTTTATGCTAGGCTGACAGATAGATCCCCAGTAACACTGGGCCTGCATTACATGCCCTTCCAGAGACTGCAGTTTAATTTCATCCTGTAAGAATCCAATTTATATATTCTGAGATGCCTTCACAAGGTGAGCTAAAGTCCAGTGGACAATGGAAGATTTACTTCAAGAACAGTACACTATTGATGTAACCTACAGACAACTCTGAGGGTGCTTCAGTACTGGATCACAAACTGAAAAGTGTTCTTTGCAAGTATTTTCATCATACCAGCAAAGACAGAGATAGGGGAGAGCTAGGACCAAATAATTTAATTGACATATAATTTTTTTCTAGAAAGAACAGGATGAGTTCTGGAAACCACACTTCTACCACAAAGCGCCATGAGTAACAGCTTTGCAGGTAAAACCAAACCAGATTTGGGGGAAAAAAAAAATTTGCTTAATTATTTATATTTGTATTACAAATGACATTATACAAAAAAGCATACAAACAAGACCACCACGCCTGCTTTGCATTGTTGAAAATAGTCCAATATGTAAAATCACAGGTCATGTTTGCTTCATTGGAGCAGGAATATTGGCAGATGCTTGTTCTAGGTACGCCAGCGGACCCTGAGGCATTTCTGCAGGCTTTTTGTGCTGCACACTGATGTCTTCCAGGACCTGCTGCCAGTGTCGCAGTTTACTCAAATGCTTCTGAATTAATGCTTCTTTTCTCTGCAATTCGTTTCTTAGTTCTGAAACATCCTATGGATGAGAAAATGGTATTTATAAATAGACAACAATCCTAACCACTTCACATATAAAGAACATGTAGGTTTTTTGGATTGAGTTTTCAAGCTGGTCTAGTAGGGATTCCAGTAACAGAAGTGTCTAATGAAACAGAAGGAAGGCACAGGGAATGCATTAGCTCTGTTCCCCTAGGTCTCATATTCAGAGATCATTACTTCCAACAAAATCTAAATAGTTTGCTTCTTCTAATGAAATTATCATCTGTGTTCCAATACTCCAGAAAGCAACAGGCATCTTATCCTCCCTAGGTTCATGGTAACAGCTATGTTAACAGTCAAGTTCTACCAACTTAAGGTATAGCATCACGTTGAGAAACTCTAATGTGAACAACGGACAACTGTACTGACACACAGCTCACCTGATCTAGCACTACACAGGTAAGTTACTGTAAACATACCTCCTTAATGACTTGCTCTGGTTTCTGAACTGACAGCTGCAGTCTTTTTTGTAGAAAAAAACATTCTGTTTGTCTTGCCACATCCAGGAACTTC
Source organism: Eubucco bourcierii (assembly GCA_013396675.1). NCBI lineage: Eukaryota > Metazoa > Chordata > Aves > Piciformes > Ramphastidae > Eubucco > Eubucco bourcierii. The sequence continues at coordinate 1,353,472 of VWZE01006839.1, read as the reverse complement.
TGAATGCACTGATCAACACCTAAACATAAATGTAAATATATCCCAAGAAAGAAATTAGCAGGCTGATACTGGCGGTTGTCTGCAAGTCATTACAAACAATTCTCAAAGCGTTTTTTAGAAGGAGCTGGCTCTGACCTTGTGGAAAGCTCAGACCTTCCACCAGGGCCTCATCATTCCTAGGTGGGTTTCTTTCCCCGTGGGCCTCCCAACGCTGTGAACAGTGTTACAGAGGGGGACCAGCCCCCCACTTAATGCGAGTCACCACTCAAGGAGTTTTTAAACCTCTTTCACCCCTGAATGACAAGGCGCACACACCACTGGCAGTGCTCAATTGCACCTGCAAAATCCTCCTCCGAGGGGGTCAGCCCGGGCGGGCAGGCCGTGAGCCGAGGGCGCTAGCACCCAGCGAAGCCCCGCCCCCTCGGGCCTCACCGGTGCGGATCTCCTCCTGGTCCGTGCCGTTCACGTAGTCCTGGCTCACCAGCGACGCAAAGCAGGCCTGCGAGAGGGAAGCACGGAGGTAAGAGGGCCGTGGAGAGTTTGCGCCATGAGGGCTAAGCCCACCCGCGGCCGCCCTCAGCCCAGCCCACACACCTCGAAGGACGCTTCCAGGTCGTCCACAAGCGTGTTGTTGGGATTGCGCGGCCCCGTCGGAGGCGGGATGAGGCCAGCCGGGCCGGGCCCGCCAGGAGGCCCCGGTGGCGGCGGCGGCCCCGGCGGCTGATTGGCAAACATGCCGCTGAGCGAACCTGCCATGGCTCTCGGCGGCGGGCACTGCGGCGCCCGCGCATGCGCTAGTGGGAGCGGCCGAAGGCGGGCCCAGACACTGCCCGCCCCGCACGCCTCAGCCTGAGCTGAGCAGTCCCTCACGCTCCTGCCCTCCATCTTCCTCCTTCAGCAACCGCATCTGGCACCGCCGCCAGGCGCAAGGGAAGCCCGAGCTGCTAGGAATCGCCCCCAACCCGCGTTAAAAAGACGAGAAAGCAAAGGCATCCTTCTCAGCGGCACCTCCTTCTCCAGCCTCTGCCCTCCCACGTCACCCGCCTTGGTAAGCATTGGTTCAGCGCCTGTTACACAGCAGCCTTTAACAAAAATGCCACCCTAAAATAAAAAAACCCACACAAAACAGCCTCTGAACTTAGACCCCTCCAATTCTAAAGGTGTGGCCCTCTGTAAATGTTAAGTCCCTGACGTTTGAACGTTTCTGCTTGGAGCCTGACAGCGTCACACAAGCGAAGGGCAAAAGCAGAAGGATGACCAAAATGCACGTGAGATAGTTCCACATCCCACACACTGCCTCGGTAACGCCAAACGCTGTCTCGTGTTCTTTCATTTCTGTTAAACAGGTACATGATACATGCTCTTGCCGGCACTTGTTTAAGGCTAGCCCCATAACGTGGTACTGAAGACATGNGCTACTCCAATACACAGCACCTGCAGTTTTAGTTTTTCTAAGGAAAAGCACTAGAATAGCGTTTTTATAAACAACTTTCATACCACCTACAGTTCACCCAAAACTGAAGCACAGCTTTGATCTTCTATTTTTAATTTTCTCTCAATCAAAACACACAGCCAAATAAAGAGATTTATTATTTGCAGTAGTTACGCTTACTTTACATATAAATCAGGTGCTCATAGTTCTCCCTTATGTTTTAGTAGTAAATGGTTCAACCAACATTTTAAATGGCATAAAATAGAATGACAGATATCAAAAGGTGAGATATTCTTACCCAAGTAATGATTTAGGAAATGCAGTTGTAGTCCTTGCCCTAGTGAAAATGTGTTTTAGGCATCCATTTATGAAACATTGTAAGACCTTTTTAAGGCAGAATAGATGAATTAGGAGTAAGTATTTTATTTGGTACTATGGCTGTCTTGACTTAATCGAGTGGCAAACTCTACTAGCGTTCTTGTAGGCCGCCCTGCCATGCCTTTTCGAAGGTAGGGCACCTCATCTTTATTTGACATCACACCAGCTATATCTAAGTGAGCCCAGTGAGAGGCAGTCACAAATTCCTTCAGGAATGCAGCAGCTGTGCATGCTCCTCCAGCTCTATGGAAAACAGAAAAATTGGATTGTTTCCAAAAATGCCACCAACAGCAAAAACAAACACTGGATGAAAGGGATATGTGAAGGGTATTGGTACAGCTTACCTGCTGTACTTCCCAATGTTACTCAGATCTGCAAGAGGACAGTCTGTTACTTGTTTTGTGTAATGTTCAAAAAGAGGCATTCTCCAAACTCTGTCTCCAGTCAAAATGCTGGCCTGAAAAACAAACAGTGATAGTTGTGGCAATTTTGGATTATTTACTTTTTCCCCCACCCTCCACAAACTGGATTGATAAACCCTAGTATCATGCATACTTACTTTGTTTAGTTTTGATCGGTCTAAAAATCTTCAGGCCAAAAAATAGGTATTAGAAAATAAAAATACACAAGACAGTGAATCCTGCTTCTTAAGATACTTTGGTGTAAGTCAGAAGACTGCCACAAAATCTAAAGACTGAGTGGTTTGGGTTTTGGTTTTTTTTTTTGTTCGTTGAATTTTTGTTATGACAACATAAATCCTTTCCTTCAGAGACTTCCTTCAGCCATCACACTTCAGCCACTCAGGAGGCCTCTGAATTTCTGTCTCAGTGCTGTGTAAGCAAGATTATCTTTCTAACATGAACTCATTATTGTCAGTAGTCAAAGGCTTATGCATAAGCAGTGTTAACAGAACACGCAGATCCTTGAGATTATGTTCATACTGTTTGCTGTAGATTAAACCTCACTTAGAGAGCCAGCAATTAATAAAACAGTTTTCAATTAAATAGTGAACACCATTCCTGAGATTTCAACGTGCAGTAACATACCTCTTAGATTTGTATTATGTATTAAAACAGACTTTCAGTAACACGCTAGCTTTTCAGTAACAGCTATTACTGAAATACTGATTCAAGAGGTCCTACCTCATAAAGGTGATTCCAAAGCCAAGATGAGTTTGTAAACACTCCAGTTGCAGCAGACCCCAATGCAACATCCATGGCACCTAGAGAAACACACTTTCAAGGTTATTCAAGAAAGGCAAAGGTAGACCAGAGCTATTCCTCTGCATCCTGACTCCTCACTCCACTTCCCATTGTTAACTCCCATTATCAGTTCATTTCTTAAGTATGCAAAACCAAACTTTTACTATGATTGCATTTTCCCAAGTTTTAACATTATTCAAATATTTATATAATCTACAAAGACAGTAATTCATAAAAATTCTGCATTTCATGAAATTAGGCTTTGTTTTCAACTTGATGTTTCTTAGCAATGTAAATATAATATAGTGTCTTCTCAAAAAAAAAACAAAACAAACCCAAAACCTCCTAAATTTTATTGTGTCCATGTAGAAAAGAGTGGACTTTTTCCACATTTTAGACCTCTACAATTTTCAAGCTAATATATTTTCTTTTGTTAATTTCACTTGCATAGATTTTTGCACAGCATCTGTGATTTTAACTGAAAAGAGTTCTTACCAAAATACTAAACCATGCCTAAACCAGGAGGATTTGATATATATTATTTGATGCCACAGAACTGCTTCTGTAATGCCAACACTGAATCCTCAATGAAACAATTTTTTTTTTTAAATCTAACAAAATATGTCAGAGAAATTGCTGAAGGAGCTCCCCTGCTTCCTGCCTGATACCTAAGGATCCCAAATGCTAAACAATCTATAGTGCAAGTAAACTCCTCCTATCATTCCACTTATATGGGAACACTTTTATACAAGCCAGCAATCATAAAATCAGCTTCCTTTCTGTCTGCTGATATTTTCCACAACATCTGAACTGGTAAAGTTGATGGAACAGAATTTAAAGGAGTAGTATAAATATATAAAAAAGATTAGTTCAGCCACAGTCATTTCACCCGTGACAGTCTGTTACAGCAGTTCCAATGATGTATGCACAATCCCAGGGTTTAAAATTTGGAATTATAACCTCATTTAGATAGAGCTGTAGAGATGAAACAAAGCATGCTTTATTATGCCTGACTTCAGTCACATGAATTCTTTGGAAGATCATGATGACCCTCCTATTATCTAGAATCATGGAGACCTGAGGCTGGTGCTGGCTAGGTCAGAGCTCAGGCACTCAGGAAACCATTCACAAAAATGCTATTTTGGCTCCAGCATGGCCAGTGTCACATGGATCTGGCAGGATTCTTCTAGAGCCATGCCAGTACCTCTATGTGACACAGCCTTGGGAGCTAGGAGGGCTTCACTCAAATGGAAGCACTGGGAAACATTGCACAAGTTAGCGTAGGTTTTCCAGCTGAACCTCACCTACCTTGCTGAGCACATCCTGCATGCCGTATCCTCCCCAGCCCTAGAGACACACTGCAGCTCTGCAAGTTGTTAGAACATAAACTGTGCTAGCTGCTCTTCTACGAGTTGGAAAGTCACCTCAGCTGCTTTCAAATTCAGGTTGGCTTTATATACGTAGGGCAACTAATGCACAGCCCAATAAATTAGGATAAAAAAGAACTGACTTCCAAAATGAGCAAGAGAGGGAGACTGCTCACCTGTTAACGTTGCAGCATTCACAACAGCCCTTGCATTAAAATTGTGAGCATAACAGAGAGCGTCAGCTAACAGCAGTCTGCCTTCTGCATCAGTGTTATCCACCTTCAGGGAGAAAAACAGTAATAATTATGAAAAATCCCTTACAGTGACTTAGTTCTTACATAGCTTAAGTAGCTGTCAGATTGTAAATTGCACTCACAGGCCCCAAGTACTTTGGGTAATTAAAATTTATTCAAACTAAAAAAGTATTGATATACAGTTATAAAGTAAAAGCCTCTTTGTCAGTACCATTTAATCTATCAGATGAGCATGGAACAGTTTGACTCAATGTGCAATATGCATTTGGGGTACGTTCTGGCAAGCTCCTTTGTACAAACAGCTCCTGTGACTGAGAGTTCTGACTGTACAGAGTGGCTTGGCAACAAAAAGGCTTTGGTTACATCAGCAGGAAACTAATACAGGGAAGTGTCCTGAAGGGTCTGCTGGAAGCAATGAGTGTGATACCGATTCTGAGAACCTGTATTTATGACACTGTAATGACCTCTTCTGCTGAAACAAGATTTTCTAGCATGTTCAGTAAATGACTGTACTTTTCAGTTTTTCCTACCATATCTAATCTCTTCAATCTATACCTGAAAGATCCTATGATAGCAATTTATAATTATTAACATGCTTCTTACATTTTTGAAAGCAGTACATTTGCACTGCTTATCTTTCTAAAGGGTCTTTTCCAACAGTTACTCTTACCGCAGTCATCTGCACTTAACAGATTAAACTAAAGAGTATTTGAGATCCAAGTTTCACGTGCATACCTGTATTGTTTTTCCATTCTTGGCTCTAACTACATCCCCAGGTTTGTTTGCCTTACCACTGGGCATGTTTTCACAGAGGGGTGCCAAACCTCAGAGAGAAAAGAGAAACTAGTAATGCACTTTTTTCTCCTCGGAAAAGATGTAGAAAAAGCACTTGGTAAACTGGACAATAGTTCTTTCAGTAACCAGAAAATTTTGGATTTTGAGCATTATTTCAAGATAATAGTGGTAGTGTTTCCTTAAGGAGGTGTTTGGATTTTTTTCTATCAGGGAAATTCCTCTGCATGTTGCACCACCACATTCCCTTACCTACACCATTTTTACCACTGGGATTTATTTCCACTTTTTGCCCAGGCAAGCAAGAACTGCAGAGGAACAAAGATCCTCTTATGTCTTCCGTATATTAATAAATTAGTCACATGCAATTAGATTTCTTTTTGAAATTAAAACTTCTCCAATTAACACTGAGCCATTTGAGCTCTGCTCATTGTAAATAAGCATTGTGTAATGTCCAAGGACTCACCATAGAACTCCAACCATAAAAAAGGCAAATTAAGGTGAGCAAAACTGAGGGTCAACATCAAAACCAGACCTACAAATGGGATGATAGGATGACATGCACTGCACCATTCCTAGGAGAAAACCTGCTCCTGGCACAAGGACTATGTGAATTGTGGAGCTCCCCTTTCCATTGGAATTACCTACATAGCCTTTTGCTCGCCCCTCCCATCGCACACCTGTACGGAAGGAACGCCGGCAGGGTGCCCTTTGCTGCCCTCTACCGGCTCAAGCATAAAACTGACTACCAATTTCCTCCAGTCCAGGTTCTTAAACGCAAAACTTATCCTAGAACAGATTACACATCATCGCCAAATGCTTTTGCCACATCTCCTCAGTCAGCTCACTGAATTTCAGCTGTGCAGAATTTCCCTGGAAAAAACTATACATGGCTCGTACTGAAAAATAGTATCAGCAGCCTAGGTTTGGTTGGTTGGTTTAGATTTCTGCTGAGATATTCACCTAAGGAAACAAGAGCCGATCTCTCTTCTCTTTCTGCTGTGCGAGACACTCAGGGAGGTAGCTCAGCTAACTCCTTTTCATTTGTAATTGCTTATACAGATACCCACATTCCATCTTGTAACAAAGGAGTAGGACTCCTGAATGATTCATTGAAAATAAGGTTTAGCGACAGTCACCACTCTCCTAAGATCTAAAAATCATGCCTCCAAAATTTTAGTTCAGTGTTCCAATACTTTATTCAAGCAAACCTAGTAATTTTTTGATAAGCAGGTAAAAATGGAAGAGAGGCTGAGCAAGGGAATAACAGAAGTAGGTCTGCAAGAGCCCATAACATTTCTATCAGCAGTTACCACTGCTGATATTAGAAAGTTACTGTCTACATTAAATCTTGTACAATTAAGATTTTGGGATTCTCACAGACTTACCAATTATGTTAAGAGGTAGATTTAAAGCTGCTGCTGTCACAATGGCTGAACAGATAGTTGCTGCCCCTCCCATGTCTGCTCTCATCGCATCCATGCCTGATGATGGCTTCAGTGAAATGCCACCACTGGAACAAATGAAAGTATCACCCAACATGTAAGAGTTTCATGTCACATAGGCTGAGAATATTCTGTCCATCAGTATGGTTTAGCATTAGCTATTAGTAAATGCTAGAGTTGTTTTTTTCAGATATTCCTGCCACACCCCAGTAAGCAGATTGGAAGCAAAGGATCTGGATTTTCATTTCAGATTGTCCCAAGTTACTTTCTGATAATCTGCCAAGAAAATCCAAGTAACTTGTAGGAGATTAACTCCTGTGCAGAAGAGCACAAAACAGGCATGAAATAGTCGCCTTGGTAAAAATCAGTATTTGAAAGGAGGAACAGACTGATACATTCTTCAGTAGTTATGTGACAAGAAAAGCAGTTATGAAGAGCTGTTACAAAGAACAATCTCTGTCTTTTAGTGTGATCTAGATGTCCAGTCACAGACTGCAATTATAAACATGTAAATTCTTCATCCAGAGGTTGGATTAGGCCAGTAAAACAAAGAAAAACAGCACATTGTTTTCTTTCCCTCTAAATTTCCATTTTCCCCTTACAAGTTGAAAATACATTCAGCCCCTGCTTTGTCCAACTACTCAAGCTTGTCTTATCCCTGGGAAAGGTAGCACAATCTACTATACAAGGCAGGTGTGCTGGAATGACACTGGAAAATGTGTGGAACAAAGGAAAATCATCTCCCTGTTGAACTTGAATAGCAGGAGGGTATTTCTCTCCCCTTGGGCCATTAAGATATCAGCATACATACCTGTCAAATGTGACTCCTTTTCCTACAAGTACCAATGGGGAGTCATTTGTATTGGCACCACCTGAATAGTGAATCTCCAGAAAAATGGGAGGTTCAGTTGAACCCTTGGCTACACTCAGGAATGCTCCCATCTGTTGTGTTTCTATCCAAGATTCTGGTCTGGAATAGAAATATCAGTTTAGTTTTGTTGGTTTGGGTGGGGTTTTTTTGGCAATCAAACATTTGAGCAAGGTGATTCTGTTCATTTCCAAGAGATCAAAATTCTTGAAGGTTTGTATACAAACTGCTATACCTTTTAGTTAGTTATTTTGGAAGCTGTCAGCTAAATCAAACAATTATTACTTTTTTTTTTTTCCTCCTACGAAACACAAAAACACTTCCAAGGTTGCTGTTTGGTTTTGGTTTTTGTTTGTTTGTTTGTGGTTTTTTGGTTTTGTTTTTGTTTGGTTTTTTTTTTTGCCTTGTTTGAAAACAAAACCAAACCATAAAACACTCCACAACACCAAAATGATAAAACAAACAACAGCTCCTCCAGGCTTTCTGCATCAGGAACATTAGATGTACACTTGCCCAAAAAGCTGTAGTCTCTGAAGGCACATGAAGTAATATTGCAGCAGGTTACACTCTAGCTTTCTGCTGTCAAGATGTTTTAACTACAGGAGAAGCTGGTTTCCCTCTGTCTTTGGCTTCTCAACAAAACTGTTTCCTACACTTGTACAACCAGTTAACCCATTTCCACTGGAGAGCAGTAACTAGAAATTCAAAGGCAAGAAGCATTAGCTATGCAAATTCAATTGCAAGGGTGTTTATAGCTGTCTTAACATTTTTTAAAGCTAAAAGGTACCTCAACAACAGCAGTAAAAAACAGAGGATGTTTAATTACCACATTCAAACAAAAATGCAAAGGGACAGATAAAATTCGCTTGGGAAGAAAACAAAAACTATTCACTGAGCCTTCTCACCAGGCTTCCTTCCACTGCACATGTTAATTAAGCAGTAATTGACTGCATGACTAATTGACAATCATTTTACTGTGACCCAGTATCTTCCTTACTCTGACAACTAGAAGCTTGCTTCCCAGTTCTGAAAGCAGCCTGAAGTCTGGACACTGTTAACACCTTTTTGCCAAACACTTCCCCTACCTTTGTCATTCCAAGTGGCAGAGTGAAAATGAGATGCTGCTGCAGGTCTAAATAGCCTGGGAGGTATCTTACCCTACAGAGAAATCATTTCAGTGGAATTTACCTTATATGGACCTTGACATTGCTGAAACTTCTGAGCTTCTGTTCAATATGCTCAGCAAATTTGATTGGAGTTATATAATTAGCTGGAGCCTCCATGAGGTACCGAGCGAGGTTCTGACCCTCTGCGTAGATAACGCCTTTGTGCCAGGCTTCAATTTCTGCACTAAATGACATCACACAATAATCAGGATCAAAAACATTTGCAAAAGTAAGAGGCTGTCAGTATCCATCTGTTCTCTCATGTTTAAAGATGCAGTATCATTAATTTGGAACAATTAAGAATGCCACAGTAATCTTGCTATAAGCAATTTAGTATAAAATCCAAGGTGCATCTACTGTAGGAGCTCATCTCTGGTTGTAGTCATGCCAAATGCTTCACAGAAAGCTACAAGAGCAGAGAGATGTAAAATTATCCAATACATTAGCTCTTGTCCTAATCCTTACTAGTCAGAGATTGGCTTAAATCCTTAAGCATCTGGTTTAATACCCCTTCCCAAATTTGTAATCACATTAATTATAACAGCTGTGAAAACTTTTATTTACCATATAAAGCTTCCAATTCTGTTTTTCCCTTTACTGCAAGTGATTAAGAGATAGGAATGAAATCTGGATCTCATTTCATGGTGCACTCAAGGTAATTCCCTAATGAATGACAGAGCAAATGTTTGAAGAGATGCCTGCAGAGGAAATGGAGATGTTCCTCTAGTTATTCTTCAATGCTACCAACACAAAGTCTTTCATTTTACTAAGACAGAACTGAAGGATTGAATTACTTTAAAAGATACCACAAAGCAGGGCATTAAGCTGGATTTTGCCTCTTCGAAGAGCAACACAGTGAAAAAAGGAATCCAGGAAGAATATAAAAATACTGCCTGAATATGGAGGGGTGGAATTATGCACCCAAGTCTGAGCTGACATTGAAACTGTCAAGAAGTGGGAAGAGCAACAAGAAGATTTCAAGAGGTACGGCAGGAAAGGGAGGTCAGGAATGCTGCTTCCTTGTTAAGTGGGGCAGGCGATCTACTGAGCGTTTGGAATACTGAAGTTTACAGTGTCTGCCTTGCATCAGTCTTCCCTGATCAGCTTCCAGATTCCCCAGTTCTTTGTGCTTAGGAACAAAGTTTGAGGAAGAAAGGCATTACATGTGGCAGAGGGAAACACAATGAGAACTGCTTAAGGAAGCTCGATATACACAAGTACTTGGTAGCAGGCAGAGCATTTAAGTACATATGGGAAAACACTCTTCTCTACATGACAGAACATCCTATATGGAAGGCCCAAAATCTGCTCTGATGGCGTAAAAGGGGATTAACTGAAATTTGTCCTGGAACCAAAAGCTCTGATACTGCTTTCTCAGCTCTCAAGTAACAGGGATATCTATTTACAGACCTGAAGCACCCAAGGTTCTCTTATTGCATCATACTCTGTGAATGAAAATATAACAAATGGAACTATATACAACCTATCCATCATGGTATGGGCTGGTGTCAGTTAGCATTCCTTGACTCACAAAAGGATTTATTCATTTATGGAGTCTGAAATAGTCCTGCTCCACAATTCTGGCAAGCCATACTAACAGAAGTCCTTTTATGTCACAATCTATGCTTCAAGTAACTTTTTTACTTTTATTTTTAATCCTAGGCTTTCTTTTCCATGAAGCAACACTTATTTACCCTTAACTTCAGAACATGGCATACCAACAAAACATATGGAGCAAAAAGTGTAAATGCACTTGAGACGTGAAATACTTGAGGAAAAGAGAGTAGGAGTTCAGAGGAATATTGCTGCTAGCCCTATTCTTTCAGTTTTGTGTTTTTCTTATGCACAAGCATGTATAGTTTTATAAAGAAATAAATACATAAATAGGCAAGGTCATCACCTTCCATGAAGCTGAGCTGTAACTACAGGTTTCTTTTTCTGCTTCAGCTCATTATATTCATGCAGTCCGAGGACAGCACCTTCTGCAGCTGCTTGAGCATCTCCACAGGGGTCTACTTCAACACAAGGGATCTCCAAATCTTGGATCTGCCTACAACCAACTAAAAAATACAAACCAGAACTAGTAGGTTGAGTACTACACCAAACAGCAAAAACAGGTGTCTCAGGTTATCAATGTGACATTTCAAGGAAAAAATGTTAACAAGAGTTTATAAGCAAATAAATTTAAAAGATAATACATTGGAATAATTCAAAATGACAGTGACCATCTACTGACAAATTTTGACTAAATCATCACTTGATGAATTGTAAGGATTAAGACATTTCATGAGAATGAAAAGGAAAGTCTGTGGTGGTTCCATTTCCTTCAAACTCTGATCAAAATAAAGCTCCAGGAATCTGGTATGCTAGAAGGGGGTTTTAGCTATCTGCTAGTATCAAATATGCTGTAATTTGTTAAGAATACAGGACTGCTCTTTTCTTCCACTTGAGGTTTTTTACACATTTCTATAAGCAAACAATAATATTCCCCATAAATTCTATTCTGCACCCAAATAATGTAACATTTTGGCAGCAGGTGAAACAGCACAGGCTGGCACTTTGGGCATGTGGCTGTCATACAAGTGTGACTGATCTCCACCCTCATATTAGAAACTCTGCAGTGAGAACTTTCTTTATCCTTGTTTTATACACACTTAAAGGCAGCACCATTCTTGATTAAGACAGAGTCCTCTGCCCACAACGGATAACATCCTGAGTCATACTACTGATGTGGTGACAGGTAATCAGTTTGCCACACAAGTATCTGTTACAAATAGAGTGGCAAAAGTAAATACATGTGCATGCTTAGCATAATTCATAAAGTGAATTGGTGATGCTCTCAGGCTTCAATACAGTAGTAATTAAACAAGTGCCTTTTCAATGTTACATGGTTTAGGAAAGTTATTTGATATAAATAACTGCAGTTACTTCTCTACAGATTGATTTCAATGCCCTCTAATGCCTTCCTCACTAAGCAAAAACTTACATGACTATCAGGGACAAATAACAAACTTATCAAACTCTGCAGTAGTTTTTGCATTTCTAAACAAATCCTGTCTAGACTCCAAAAACAAACATGATGCACCACAGCAATAATTCAATAAGAACATGCTTAAGAAAGCTGAAAACCAGTTAACCTGCAACAGCTGCACGGATGTTTTCTTTGCCTTCATTCCAGTTTTCTTGGTCATTTACTCCAGCATTCTTCTTACCCAACCCAACTACAGCCACACTTGGAAAGTCCTAGAGGAAGCCAAGACAGATGGATTCACTTTCCTCGTGCTTACAGCCACAGCAGAGAGTTGTTAAAAAGACCTTATTTTACCAATCAAAGCAAGAACAGAACTGAAATACATTCAGTACTGTTACATTTCCTTCAATGTGCCATTATGGTACTGTTGCTTTGCACTCCCAACCATTTGCCTTAGGCACAGAACCAGTTGCTCTGATGTCCAGTTGTTAGTTATGTGCAGTTAATAGTCAGTTACATGTATTGAGGTTTATGCTCAACACAAAGCAAACTTGATACTTTTAAGAGCAAGTCAAGAAGTCCTTTGAAAGCAGACCAAACTTTGCAGCTGCAACAAAGGGTAAAATTGAGCTGGAGAAGTCTTTTTGGTGCAGTACTATGTTCAAGGAATTAAAATAATTTCAAAGGCTATCAGCTCAGTTTGGGAGCTGAGCTGGCATGATTTGCCAGGTAACAAACCAAAGCTCCACAAGTCAAGAAAAGCCATGGAGCACAGCAGCCATGCTTGCCTCAAAAGCTGCAAGCAGAAGGCAAAAGGGGAGAAATTATGAAGATTAAAAGAAACTTTTAATTATTAAGCCATATTTGTATAAAACTCAAGGTTATATATGTGGACATATATAACTGTCCTACAGTTCTGAAGAAAAATGAAGTCAATCTTAAGACTTTCCCATTTGTCATAAATGGCTGTCAGATTCTAACAATCAGCTTTCAAACTGGTAAAGCCTTTTACTCCACAAGATGCTGAAACTAGTGTCAGCTTTAGAGACATTCAGTGATTCAAGTTAATGTTTCTGTTATTATTTTACAGTAATATTCTACTGCCTTCTCTTGCAGGGATTTGCTGTTCCCTTCAGAGGCCATCCTGTATGCAGAATTGGGGTAATGGGACCTTCGGTGGTCTCTACTGCCATGAAAATTCTGAGTGCCTTGCAAGTAAGTTCAGCATCACCTCTCAGGAATCTCCATAAAGGAATTTATACATGGTAAGCAATATTTACAAAATTTATTTATTTAAAACTATTTAAATAGCCCTAAAGTAACATTCAGTTACTTAGACACGGACACCTGGAGTCATGTTATGCCTGTCCAGCCTCTAGCTACTATTCCAACTGTACCATATTGGCCAGTTCCATGTAGATGTATTTATTATGTGTATTACAGTTTCCTGGATAGCACCAAAAGCCTGAGTTAAGGCAGCTGAATCCCCATCTCACACCCTTGTGATAGATCATGTCTGTGCAGATGAAAGTTCTGTTTGAAGAACAGTTCCACCACAGACTTCTGCATTCACTCCTGAATGCAGAAAGCACAGCAGTAGTCTGGTCCACAATTGGGGTGCTTCAGCTCATTCAGTAAGTAGCTACTCAGCATACAGCCCCTTTGAAGCAGACCTGTTTACATCTTATCCATCTGCAGTGGAGGGAGTGGAGTGGTGCAAAGGGGATGTTTGCATGGGTAGTACAGAGTGGATGATTTCAGCAAGAACCACATCTTTTACTGGGAGGGGTGAGAAGGAAAGAAGAGCAGAACAGTTCTACGAGCACGGCAGTGAACTCACCTTAATATATATGAGTAAAGTTCAGACATTAATCAGTATGCACATGAAAATCCAAAGTTCATACCTGATGCAAACCATAGAACATGCGTGTTTTGCCTTTCTTTAAAGGTGGCCCACATCTAGAATACAAAAAAAGATTCTTTCAGTAGAAAGGATGGTGATAAATCTTACACCACTGCACCCACTGTCACCACACAGTGCTCCTCACTACTGTACTGGGACACATAGCTCAGTGCTGATTAACAGGACAGTTCCCATTAACATTTTGCATGTTTTTCTACAAGACTTCCCTTCCAAATTGCTTGGCAAATACCAGCCTGAGTAGTGGCATGGATACAAACACTAATAATGATAAAAAAGGTCATTTATATTGGTGTTTGTAGGTACTTTAATCGATTTCAGAAGCTTAGCAGACACTTACACAGACAGAAGTTCTCCCAGCTTTCCAGACACAAGCCTGTCAAAAGCCTCTCCTGCACTAGTGAACTGGGGAGCACCTTCATCCTTTTCACTTGAGTAGATTCCCAGAACAAGACCCTAAAAAAAGGAATGTATTTATATAAACACCACCAAATGTACAGGGCCATGTGAAAGCCAGCAAGCACACTATTCAAACCATGGCTACGGGTGTGCACACTCATCTTGGTTTATGTATTAGGTGCATCTAATGTTTTCTCAGAGCAACTGTTCGGTATATCAGTATTAACTACTGCAACTACTTCTAAGAATAAAACAGAAATGAGATATCGTATAACTCGAATAATAATAACCTTAGCTATCACTTAAAGGCAGTTTTTTTCAGTTTCTAGTTTGTAAGTATAGAACAGTTTCTCCCCGCCGAAACCCACATCTCTCGAGCCAGGTGCATCCAGCAGCAGAGGGAGCCGATCGCTCCCGACTCAGGACGCGGGCGGCGCAGTACCGGGGCAGGAAGGTGGTGCTGCTCCGCTGGGCACCTTTGCAGCGAGCAGCTTCCTGGCGGACCCAGCACGGCTCCGGCACCGCACCCACCCCAGCGTCGCAAGTGCCCACACTGGAGCTGAAGGCACACGGTGGTGGCACCCTGGAATCGGGCGTCCGGCACGTTCCGCTGTGAGCAGGAGACTCAGAGAGCCGAGCTGGGAATAGGGACCCCTGCATACCCTGTGCCGCGCTGCCTTCCCGTCTCGACTCTCCCCGAGCAGGGGAGGCCCCGATGGAGCTGTCCCTTCGCTCCCTCCTCACCTTCCCGCCCGCCCCGCTGCTGTAGCCCCGCAGCGAGGGCCCCCGGGCCCAGCAGCTGCAGACCAGGGGCAGATGGCGACCCAGACGGCGCGCAGCCACCCTCGGCAGCCAGGGCAACAGCATGGCAGGCGTGCAGACCGCCATCACACCGGCATCCACCCGGCGCAACCAGCGCCTCATCAGCCGGCGCCGCGCTGGGCGGTGCTCGGCGGCAGAGGGGAGGGGAGGGGACGGCAAGGAAGGCGGAGCGCAGCGCAGGACGGCGCACGGGCTAGGGGCGCAAGGAGCGAGAGTAGCGCTTTGTGGTATGGTGCAAGCGTTTGTACGCCGGGTACTGGCGCGCTGGGTTTCACGGCGGAGCTTTGCCCTCTTGTGGCGCTGGCAGGTGTTGCCCACCGCGAAGCGGCTTCGCTTGTTGGCTTATCACGGACTAGTAAAGCGGCCCCCGCAGGCAGGCGGGATATTTAATTTCCATATTGAAGATCTAAGTATGAACGTTTATGAAAAAA
The DNA here is from genome assembly GCA_013396675.1 of Eubucco bourcierii. Taxonomy (NCBI): domain Eukaryota; kingdom Metazoa; phylum Chordata; class Aves; order Piciformes; family Ramphastidae; genus Eubucco; species Eubucco bourcierii. The sequence continues at coordinate 1,338,024 of VWZE01006839.1, read as the reverse complement.
AATAATCAAATCTTTATTGTAAATGCAAGGACAGCCAATTTGCATTATTTTCCACCGCGGCCATGGGTTACTTGTGTAATACCATCATGTTTGTATATGAAGAGTTGATTAGCTTATGAGAAAGGAACAGCACTCCCAGATGAATTTAAAAAAAAAAACACCAAACCACCACCAAACAAAGAAACCCCCCACCAGTGAGAATTATTAAGGTCATATTTCATCAGGAAAATTCACCCCAGAATACTTGGTCATCAGTGTAATATGAGAACTATGCTTCTCTAGCAGAGTATGGGAGGGAAATTGGAGTTTGTTGACACATTTTGACAATCAAGACACTTGGTTTCACTGAAATCATATTTCACCTGAGTTCTACAAAATATCTCAAACTGAGTTTTCTAAAACTTGTGAACAGCATACATTCACTGCAGAGACTGGGCAATGCTGAGAAGAACGGTATTTGTAGCAGTTGTTTCTCCTGCTTTCCAACATTGCTGGTACTGTAAACTGATATCTTTACTCATGTTCATTCTAAAATCATCCATTCAAATCAAAAGCTGAAGAGCCAAGAAGCTGTTTCTCTCGTGACAGTTCACTTGACTAAAGCAGTTCTGTGTAGATTTATTAGTACATTATATCTTCTGCTGTAACGTTGGCTTCTTCTGTTTTAGTCTTAATTTTAGGGAAATGAATCCCACTAATGGCTACTAGCAGCAAATTTACTGCATGTGCTGTGGCACCTGCCACACAGAGCCAGAAACAGTCTTCAAACTCTTCTTCTAAGATAACGAATTGAAAGACATTTTCCTGAAAATTGGCAATTCTTTCTGTGAGGTGGTGAAGTTTCACAGCAGCCATGAAGCTGGTGACTGAAAGTACTATAAATCCACCTGCAACAAAATGAGAGAAGTATTCACTGTTGTTGTCAGAAGAAGAGAGACGTTTTCATTGTGCTTCGTAGGGCTTATTGAGTACGGCAACGAGCAGTATACAGAGTAGGGACAGGTTTGGGCATGGTGTAAACACCTTCAAACTGCTTAGACTTTATTGTATGGCCAGACACCATACCAGTGCTTGTCATAATGTCAGTGAGATGGAACCTGAAGACTGGCAGTCACAGCTTCTGTAAAAAGCTGACTTAACACAACAAGTCAAAAGGCCACCTGATAAACTTCTGTTTTGATAGATAAGAATTCACTGCCTACTTAATTTTATTCACAAATCAAGGAGATATTTAGGAAGGCAGGAGAAGGAACTTGTAACATTTTGCATGCATGTGACGGGTGAAAAATATTGGCAAATGATTTTACCTGCAAAGAAGTTCCAAAGGCATAGTCCTGATGGACCTGTAATAGCCCGGTAAGGAACTTTGATTGCATTAAGAATGCAGAATCCAAAACTGACCAAAGAAAAGAAAATGGCCACACAGAGGAACATTATAATCATCACATGCAGGCCTGTATTCAGCTTCTTCACCATGTGTGGGAAAACTGTCAAGAGAAAAAAAAAACCCAACATATATTCAGTGTGTGTTTTTACTTGACAACAGTAAACATCACAAAGTGCTGGTGTTACAAACTCAAATTATACTTAAGGCTGGTTTTTTTTAGAGGTAGTTACATCTCATTTCATGATACTTTGTCACTACATCAGGCAAAGCAGAATCCTCAGGAAAGGTACTCCATGGAGTCTCCTGACACATTCCAACTGTCTTTGCTATGCTCAGGCAAGACACCAGTCTTACCCAGTTCATTTTCAGGGCTTGGTTTGCTTGTCAAAACATAAACTTATTATGCCAATTTAGATGCCTTAGGACTACCTTACCAACCATGTGGGTCTAATGTGTTGTGACTGGGTATATGGAATACAGGATCATGTCCTCCAAATACATATTGAGGCCATCTGGAGTGATGGTGGATCGTTAGGCCTTTCCTCAGGTTGCACAGTAAAATCAGCAAGTTTGTTAAAGAGTCCAGAAAGTTGTACAGAGATTTAAAGGAGATTGGCAACTTTTTCGTCATTCTCTCTGACAGGCTAGGCCTTAAGGACTGGGATTGTATGTCTGATTGCCCTGAGGAGGAGCAGAGCAGAGCTGGAAGAGATTTGACCTGCTGGCCCATCTACCAGCTATTCAAACTTGCATAACTGCTCTGTCCATGTCATGAAGTTACAGTTGCAGTCAGAGTTTGAGCAAGACTTGGTCTTTGGAGAAGTGACTAGTCCAGATTCATCACAGCTTAACAACTGTTCATGCTGACCTAAGCTGACGTTGCTCCAGTTCTCTTCTTTCCCCTAAAGCCCCACAGTCTTGCCTTTCTTCAAGCTTTTATAGTGATGCTTGTGCAGTTGTGTAGTCCCCCGAGATCCTGCAAGAATTTAGTTGTTTTTTTTTTTCAGATTAACTTTGTGACCATCTTAACTGCCTGAACTACCTCACCACAACAGCAGCAAAGGATGGGGCAGCAGAGGATTGCTGTGGGCCTGGGAGAAAGTGAAACTGTGGCAGCTTCTGCTCATATTAGTTTAAGTTGCAGTGGACCTGCATACTGAACTAAAAATCTTTAGTGCAAAATATAATTTTCACTACAGCACAGTATGTGTGAATGAGGGAAATCATCCAAAGTATAGCTCCAAAGCTTTTGAGACCTTAGGAAATCTTTTAAGTCAAATAAACACATGTAAAGAAATGCTATATTTTTTAAGACTTCAGCCATTTCACCCCTTCAAAGTTAACCAGAAAAGAAGGTAAAAATTTCTTAACATGTTAATAAAGTTAGGAGTATCTGCTATAACAGACAGCTGCATGAGGACAGCTAAGAGAAGCATGGGAATGTGTCCCCGTAAGTAAATCTCTACTTCTTGAGGGGCAAAAAAGTAAAAGGCATTCAACAAAGAAGGCAAGGACAGATGCACAGAAAGACTACAGAGCAACACTTGGCATAGGAAAGAGTCAGTCAGGAAGAAAGGCAGATTTACAGGGTCATCTCTAAATGAATTTCTCCGCTCCACAAGATGAAAAGGAAACCTTTGATCTAGTCCTAGGGATTTTATTTTTCCCCATCCTGATTCCAGTATTACAGAAAATAACTGGTAGAAAAAAAATCTACCCTGAAATTATATTTGCACTCAGATCCCAAACCATAAAGACCACGACAGCCACAAATACAAATTCCATAATAATAATTTGCATTCTACAGCATTCTGTAAACAAAAATAATATAGTTGAACTAGACATTAGACTAAATATTCAACCAAATTATACTTACTGGTGAATTTGGAACGCCGCCCACCCAACCCACACTGTCGTATTTTGCCTCCTCGAAAGAGTCCATAGTAAATTTCTCCTATGAACTTGACCAGCTCTGGATCTGTGGCATTGACCAAATCAGCTCCTGTTTTGCAAAGGATCTTTCCAGTCATCCACTTTGGGGTCCCCATTGCAACAACAATCAAAATAAAAGATGCAAAACTGATTAGAGAAGCCAAGGCAAATAAAGTCTTTTTAAAACAGCCAGGCATCCTAGTGGTTTCATGGAATCATCTCCAAGGCCTCTCTGCACCAATCAGGCATGTTTCCCATTTTTTCTTCGGCTCCAAAATCCACAAACAAATAGCAGGCATCTCAAAATACCTGTTGTTGTATTTTGAAGTTCCAGAAAATAATCTGCACGGTTAAAAAAAAACAAGTTAAAAAAATATTTATTTTGCTGCAACAACAAGCAAGAGCTTCCTTAGCCGCTGCTGTGATGATGCCTGTTTCTGCAGGAAGTAATCCTATATCTCTTGCCTGGCTAACGTTTCATCGGAGGTTTAATTGTCCTGCTCAGATGACAGCTTTACTGTAACCTCATGGGAAGAAAATTAGGAGCGGCTTCTAGGCTTTTAGACTATTAATCCCGTGAGTAAATAGATGTGTGTAAGGGACAAAGCATTAAACCCACCTAATTTGGCATCGGGTTTTTTTGCTGGAGACTCAGCCGTGTTTAGCCGCAGCCCCTGGCGCTCTCCCCCACTCTGCCTCTAAATGTCAATGCTGCCAGCGCCACCCCAGCCATCCCTACGCGTCGCAGCGGGACCCTTCCATCTCTCAAGTCCGCTGAGATACAGAAATGATGTCTCAGGATGATGAGGTTCTACGCAGGAGTTCTCTGAATTAACGGAGCCGCACGCAGCAACTCGCCGCCCGGAGTGGCCTGGCCGTAGCTGCCGAGCCCGACTTCAGACGCTGAAGCAAGCGGCGTAATTCAAGCTACAGGTGCGAACCGGGAGTACGAAACAAAACCGGCCGGAATTGCCAATGCTTCTACGGTTACTGCTCCTCAAGCCCCACAGGGACCTTTATATACACTAATTAATTACTCCAGGCAGCACCGCAGGGGACACGTAACGCACTCCACCACTAAAGCTCCGGCCGGGGAGGTGAGTGCTGGCCTAGCACTGGCGGCGGCGCTGCCGCCGGCTGCCACCCCAAGCGCCAAGGACCCCTGAGAAGCCGCAGGAGTAACGCGTCCGGAGGTAAAACTCGCAGCGCATCAGACACAATTTCACCACCTCCCAACAACAGCACAGCCCCGAAGCAGAGGCAGCAGGACCTGCCCCTTTCCGCCTCTCGCTGGGGACGCCCCGCATGCGCAGACGAAGGTGGCCAGGCGAACCGCATCTAGAGAGCGGCGGGCAGGCAGCAAGAGAGCAAGCATGGCTGTGGCGGGCAGGGTGCTGGTGTACGGGGGCAGAGGGGCACTGGGGTCTCAGTGTGTGCGGTACTTCAAGTCCAGGAACTGGGTGAGCACCGGGTCGGGGGTGGTGGTGCAGGGGACCCCGCCGAGGAGAGAGCTACTGCACCGGTGTAACGGCACTGGCACGGGGAATCGGCGTAGGGAGAGCGGCCGAGCCGCAGGGCAGCGTGGGGAGTGCCGGGGAGCGGGCTCCTAATGCGCCTTCCTCTCGCCGTGGCAGTGGGTGGCCAGCATTGACCTGGCGGAGAACTCGGATGCGAGTGCCAGCGTGGTGGTGAAGCCGACCGACTCCTTCCCCGAGCAGGCCGAGCAGGTGAGTCTCTGCGGAGCGGCTGAGGGCCTGAGGCGGCCCTTTGCGGGCGAGGCTGTGATAGTAGGCATCTTACTTCCACCTGCAGCAGCATTGGTGAGGAAAGCAGCTGCTGCCACGGATCTGATCTCGGGCAAGAAGCTGCCGGGTTTGAGCTAAATGAACTGGCGGGTCCGGCTGCAGTGCCCTCAGCCTGGAGATCATTGCAATTTCCCATCGACTGCGTATGTGCATCAGGAAGATCTAGAGCTGGGATTCTGGAGGTTCAGCACGCAANTTTTTTTTTTTTTTTTTTTTTTTTTTTTTTCCTCAGTGACTTGAAAAGTCGCAGATGGATTAGGGAATTTTTTTCGCGTCCAAACTCTTAAATGAAATGTGTTGTGTGTAGCTGGAGTGTATGTTCCAAGTACACAAAACCTAAGTCCCGATGGAATCCCTAGAGAGGTTTCCCCAAAGGTAAATATGGGAGAATCCAAGGTAGCCTGAAAATTTTTGCTTTATTCTCAAGAGATAAGATTTGCTTTTTAAAATTTAACTTTTGAACCTATTTCTCTTACTGAAAAATCAATTCAGTAGCTAGTAGGCACTCTGTATATCTAAACAACCTTTGAAGATTTTAAAGGGCAATACAGAATGTCTGCAATGTATTTGTCAGTGCTGCAGCATTGTGAAAACCACTGGATTTCCTTCCGATGTTGAGAGAGGGAGTTTTTTTAAAAAAATTTTTCACTTCACCTGTGAAAATTCATAGTCAAGGAATTTGTTACCAGCCACGAAGTCTTATGTTTGAAAAAAAGATACTGGATAATTAAAAGTATACAAACTCAAACTTGTGGCCAGGCTCAAACTGGTAGTTATGGTCTAAATAGAAAGAATAAAAAGGTTAATATTTAGTTGTTTATTTCTTGCATTAAAAGTGACACCAGTAGTCCTGGTCAGACCTGGTGTTTAATTTCTGATGTTTAACAGCACTGTATCCAAAAAAGAACCTATCAAAAAGTGAATCACAAAGAAAAGTTTTTCTTGACAGTACAGGTGAGGGTCTGATCTTTCAGTCCTGCTCAAATCGGCTATATCCACTGATATTGTGCACTGTACCATCTTGACTTTCATTGGTCTGACTTTCATCTGTGGTTACCTTTCAACACAGTTATTTTCTTTTGAGTTCATAGGTCATAAATGTTCATTTTCTGCAGCTGTTTAAATTGCTGTGTGCTGTTACTTGGCTACATAACTGCAAAGAAGTAACTTCAAGGCAGTGTTGACATTTATTCCTTTATCTTATTAATCCAGTGTTTTCAGTATGTTTTTATTCTGTGTTTTGAAGGTGACAGTAGAAGTTGGGAAACTTCTTGGTGAAGAAAAGGTGGATGCAATCTTGTGTGTAGCAGGAGGATGGGCCGGAGGCAGCGCCAAAGCTAAATGTAAGCATTTGGTACACACATGCTAGCTAACTCACGAAGAAAATCTGAGAGAAAACCTTAGAAATTAGGGTCATAAAGATACTGGAGATCACCCTCCTTTGAGTGCAGAAGAGGATGTGAGTTGAAGAGTACACAAGACATAAATTGATATTTTACCCTATGTGGAAGCAGAAGATGGTAGGAACCTTGTTTTTATAGTCCTGCTGTACTCTGTGTGGCAGTAAAGAAATGAGAGTTAGAAGTCTTATATCTTGTAATTAATTTCACAAATTCTCTTCCTAATCAGCTTTGTACAAAAACTGTGATCTGATGTGGAAGCAGAGTGTTTGGACATCAACTATTTCCAGCCACCTAGCCACAAAACATCTGAAAGAAGGTGGCCTCTTGACTTTGACAGGAGCTCAAGCTGCCTTATCTGGAACCCCAGGTAAAATGTAATGCATGATTAACTGTTGGGACATCAGCAGTTCCAGCTTATCTGTTAGTCTTAGCATTCTCATTTGTGAATCAACAGTTTCACTCCCCAATTTCTTGACATTACTACAAATGGAAAATTGCTGTCAAAATACCTAGTGTTAATTTACAAGTATCAGTACTGAATCTTGAAGCTGGAGTGCAAACGGAAATCAGTATTTGGGTAATATTTGATGTGCATTGGTGAAATGTGCTTGGCTATTATATGGTACAGAAAAAGAGAAAGCTTGGAAAACAACCCAAGAGGCTGCCGGTACACTACTCAAATACAATTCAGTCTCCTTTGTGTGTTCTGAAAGGCAGAGTCCTTAGCTGCTCAGTTTTTCTGTTGGTAATGACTCAGCTGGTTCTGTTGAACTGTGGTTGTTCTGTTCATGTTCTGATTCCAACCCACCATTGCTTCAGACATAGATAAGCTTGTTGACCTTTGGCTTTGCCCTCCACTGGCTATTTAATGTGAAGCTGATTTTTTTTTTCATCTTCCTCCTCACTGTGTTGGTCTGCATGGAGGAGGAAACCTGGGAACAAATTAAAATTGAAGAGGGAAGAAACAAAACAACACAGATGCACAAGCCTACAGGCAGGGAAAGTTTTTGAGACAAATACTTTTATTTCCCAGTCTTTTATGAATGTGTCTTCAACAGCATTTTGATGATACGTAGAGACAAAAAAATGTAAATTTATGAATTTTCCTGAAAGCTGTTCAGGAAAAATATGATGTATTTTCTAGTTGATTTATCTTCTGTATTTGTAGCTGCATCTAGCATAGACTGAAGATAAAAGGCTTGTTTTATGAGAATAATCATAGAATCATAGAATGGTAAGGTTGGAAGGGACCTCTAGGATCATCTAGTTCCAACCCCCTGCCATAGGCAGGGACACCTCCCACTAGTACAGCTCACTCAAGGCCTCATCCAATCTGGCCTTGAACACATCCAGGGAGGGAGCATCCACAACCTCCCTGGGCAATAAGCAGAGGAATAATTTACTGTGTCCTCCTAACTGCTCATATCCAAATGAAAAAATTGCCAGTTCTGGCAATTTTTTTTTGTTTGGGTGCTTTTGGGAGGTAGGGACCACAACATAGGAATCATGTTTTGAACTAGCTGGTTTTTCTCTCAAACACAGCAGTGCTTTGGGCAAACACATGCAACTTATTAACATCAGGAAGAATTGGGAAAGAGTTGTTACTCAACTTTGCAAATATGGCTTGTTACCACCAGCTGTTAGGGAAGGAACAATCTTTTTCATGTTTGCTGTTAGTGTGATTTTGTTCTTTTTCTCTGTGAAAATGTTGACTTGCATAATGCAAACTGAAGAATACTGAAAATCGTATAAATAGAGAAGCAGTCTGACAGTGACAACTAAGACACATGAAAGCATGAGAAGGTTTAAGACTTTCAGTATCTGTCTTAGACAAGGAGCATATAATAGAGAAGCAAATGTTTTTCCCTAGCAATACAGTGTTATCTTTTGCTACCCATGATTCCCCCTAATAAAAATTGATGTTATACAATGTGTCTGTCTGAATATAATGGGAAAACCTCTGCAATGCAAAATTTACAGCTTGGATACAAAGTACTTCCTCTGGAGCATTGAAAAGGGATTGTATAGTTATATAGATGAGTGAAAAAGCATTCAATTGTGGCAGATAAAGTAGGTTTGTGTTTTATATGCTTAATTTTACCTGGACTGCTTGGCAGATATACCATGAGCCACCTCAGGCCTACAGCACCCTGATTGTCCATGTCTTGCATCTAACCAGTGTGCCTTGCATGGTCTGTTCTATTGCTAAATACTCTATGCCTAGAAAGCAACAGTGATTAGGAAGGAGTTTGCTCTACTTGCAGGTTATCTAATTTGCTTCCATGAGAGGGCTTTTTGTATTTTCTCCAAAGGGCCTGGCAGGCTGCTGTTCAAGTGAATTACAGTTCTGGAGCTAGAGTTTTGTATCTCTTCAGGTCCAAGCCTGTAAATACCCTAGTCATATGATAAAAATCAAAGCACAACTGCCTTATTGAAGTCCATAAGCATTTTTACACTTTCTCTGTTAGATCTGCACAGTTAGTGCTGTAGGTCCTGTCCTTTGGGATACATCTGGGTATACAAACTAAAGGTACTTAGATCAGTAAGCTGCTTATTTCTGTAGTGCTAAGTAAGCTGTATTTTGTGGTAATTCCTGGATGTCTAGTAAAAGCTTTTTGATTTTTCTTTTTTTTTCCTTTTAATATGTATGTTTTTATGTCTTATGTTTGATTCTGTTCTGGCTATGCTGCGTGGTCTTAATGTTCTTCAGATAACCTGAGCTTCTGTCATAATACTGCGAGCTGTTTTGGTTGTGTTCTAATTTGCCTGTTTTTAATTGTTAGGGATGATTGCCTATGGCATGGCCAAAGGAGCAGTGCATCAGCTTTGTCAGAGTTTAGCTGGTGCCAGTAGTGGCTTGCCATCTGGTTCTGCTGCTGTGGCCATCTTACCGTAAGTGGTTACATAGTTGCCTCTGTGGTGTTTTATGTAGTTCCTGCTGTAACCTAGAGTCATGTGGATGTGTTGGTGATGTCCTGCTTATAGTTCACAAACAGCTTCTTGGACCTCCTTAGAGTTTCATAGAGAAAGGAGGCATCTTGAATATATTAACAAAATGATAGACAAGTCACCCTAAAGCTGAAGTTCTTCCCTTGGCAAAACAGGAGTGAAGGTTAGGATTACAATTGATTCACTTCTAACCATTTTATCTATAGCTGTGCATTACCTGTGATTTACTTTTTTATTTCTGGTATTGACAGAACTATGAAAATGAGATGAGCTGTTCAGCACAGTTTTACATTCAGCTGTATGGTAATAAGAAAATAAAAGATTACTTGACAAGTTTTGATTTGCTTAAAGATAAGTCTTCCTAAGGTGATGCATTATTTATGATCAGTAAAATTAGGTCAATTTGAGGATCTGTGGAAAGAAAAGTTTGACTTGAGTTTGCCTGTCACAGCTTTCTTTGTGATGAGGAAAGCTAGCAATGACTAAAGACTTCTGCACAGAGATTTTGAACACTGCCTAAATTTCGCCTGGTTTTGCTCATAAACATGCTCTTCAGGTCAGAGAGGAATGACATTGAAAGTGCTTGGATAATTTCTACTACCTTCTCCAGAGCTTTATAGGTAGGCAGACACCAAGATCAGTGGACTTATCTGCATTTTGCACTTGCGTAGTTATCACACAAAACTCTGTTCTTGAGTGACTTGAAAGAGTGTTTATACTTTAAATTGTCAGCAGCATCTCAGTGAGAAAGTTGTGACCATATTCTTCCTTTTGATATCATTGTATGTACCATAAATATCAAAGTCAAAACTTCCTATGCTTGTGCACTTGTCTGTGTTTGCAGCTGGCTTGAGGCTGTTGGAAAGCATGGATGTGGTGCTCATGTGCAGTGCAGTACATGTGAACAAACATGTTTGAGCCAGTCCTGTCTGCATGAGGGAGACTGAAAGGAGCTGTGGGCTAAGTGATTGTCCTAATGGGCTGGATGTGGGGATTGAGATAGGAAGGTGAAGGTTTATACATCAGAGTCTTTGATATACAGTGAAACCGATGGCTATCTGATGTTAACACATGTAGGGGATGCAAAGGTAATCCATACCATGTGGAAAGAAGTCAAGCATATGTTACAGCACCAAATAGAAGCAGGTGGCACTCATCAGAAACATGATGTATAAATAAAAGGCTTATCTTTTTTAATCACAGGGTTACCTTAGATACACCAGCAAACAGGAAATCAATGCCTGATGCAGATTTCAGCTCCTGGACACCCTTAGAATTCATAGTTGAGTGAGTATCCATCTGATAACTAAGCCAGCTCCTCACTGTCCTTGCTGCTGCATCTTATTGCATGTTTTTTCTAAATAACTGTCTTGGATATGTGTGGGACTTTTTTCCTCTGTCATCTCCTCGTTATGTATGTTTGTAAATCATCTTGGGTTTATTGCACAGGTTTAACTGGAGAAAATTAGCCCAAGCCATCAACTTCAGCATCTCTACACCAGTTATCCTGATAAGGAGGTAGCCTTAAGCATTTGGAGGCCAGAGAATCTCATAAAGCCTGTAGACAAATTAAATTGCACACAGCAGATGCAGACAGTAGCCTGTCTTAAGGCTAAACTGCAAACAGACATGGAAACATTGGGATTTTTTTTTTCCTCATTATTTGGAATGTTTTTTTCCTGTCCAGTCTGGTGTCAATTTGCTTCTCTCAGCTGGCAGAATTCCTGCTTCTGTTCAAAAACAGTCAAATTTTTTCGTTTTCCATCACCCACAAAGGGTTGTCCTGAGTGATGATGTGAAATACTGTGGCTTCAGTAACAGCAGCTGAAATGACAGTGCTTACTGCTCCTTCCTCTGAAGAAAGGTGCAGCATTAGCACTGCATTCTGGGATGTGACAGGGATTAGCAGAGGGTAAGCTGTCAAAAGGAATAAAATAAGAACACAACTGTCTTGCCTTTTTGAGGAAAAACAGTGACTCTGTTCATACATTCTAAAGGGTTTTACTCTAACACATCTTTTTAAGTTTTAAAACTCTCAAATAGCTTTTACTTATTGCTGGTTGTTCAAATAGTATTCTAGTTCTGACATCAGATTTCCTTTTTTTGTTTTGTTTTGTTTTCAAATTGGACATCAGAGTGGGAAATGTTTTTTTGGTTGCAAGAAGCCTGTGCAGCTGTTTGATGTCGCTCTTTAAAAGGGCCTCATCAACTGAATCTACTTGGCCTAAAATGATCTTTAATTTATTGTGCTCTGGAGACTGCTTAACCAGATATTGTAGTTTTACTAATTAATGTAATTTTTTTTTTTCTTATGGGAGAATTGAGTTGATTGGTTTGTTTCTTCTTGGATTCTAATTCCCTAAACTTTAAATCCCTTTAATTGAAGATCACACTGGCTGTGGAAGAAAAGCATCCAGTATTTTTAAGTGTTGGTAACATCCACATCTTGGAAAGGATGCAGAAAATCTTTTCCTGCATGGCACTTGAATTTTGTGCCCTGAAAGCTGTTGTGTCAGATAACAACCATGTCTGCAGTATTGGAAGGGTGGATGGAACTGAAAAATGTCATTACTTTCTCTGTTATGAGTAAGGAGTTTATATTACATTGTGATAAGGAGTGTTCTGGTGTGCTACCTGGAATGAGTCCATCTTGCTCATCTTACTCTGCACTATTTTAGATGTCTTAAGGCTTTCTTTGCTTCTGCAAGAGCATTTTCACAGTAAAATGTGAAGAGTTATAATGGCCTATTGGCAGAGTAATGGGTTTAGCAACTATTGTAGACATAAATCTGTGTTTCTGATCTATGCTATAAAGGCAATTTAAGTAGCCTCTCCTTCCGTTTTGATTTTTTTTTTTTTTAAAACTTGAAAAAAAACCCTTGCTGCTTTGACATTTTAAGCTCATGTGAGATGTTCTGAGTATCATGTGTAAGCACTGTAAAGTCTTAAGGATTTCCTTGGGCCTCTGCTCACCTTCTGAGAGTCTGAATCCAGTGATCACGTTGCCAGTTTACAGCAGACATAGAAATTACTTGTGAGGGCAGCAGGAAAAGAAGGAAAAATAATAGGTTGGGGTTTTGGTTTTTTTTTTTTGATGCTTCCCTTCAGTGTACCTGTAGTAGTATTTACTTCCTTTTTCCTTCTCCTCACCTTGTTTTACCTGTTTATTTTCAAACAGAACATTTTACGACTGGATAACAGGAAAGAATCGGCCAAACTCAGGAAGTCTCATCCAGGTGATAACTACAGGAGGGAAGACTGAACTAGTTGCAGCAGCACATCTTTGATGTCAGTCCCTTAAGACAGTGGAACTTCAGCAGAAGACAAGCTATGGAAAGTCTGTCTGTGATATAATTTGGATGGTCTCCTGTATCAGTGATTGTGGTTATGTCCTCAATGGAACCAGATTTCGAGTAATACTTCTGTGCTGTCACTTGTGAGCTTTCAGCGTTTGTTCACCAGCAAGCATCAAGTATTTGTAAATGAAAGTTGCAGGCTTTCAAGTCTGTGGATGTCTGAGCTTCATGTTTTGAATTAACCTGTTTTCTCTGAAGTGGGAATTGTGCTTAATTGTCATGTAATCAATGCATACTCACGGGAGGTTTTTCCCAGTCAGTAAGTGTTTCTGGCATCTTACTCTGTCTTGGTAGTTCATCTGTCTGCCTGAGAATATAACCCTTCCCCTGTGTATTATGTTGGCTGTACCTGTAGGATACATTGCAGACACATAAGAATGTCTCAGACTTGTAATGTTTTTTTCTTGTTCCACTGGAGGTAACAGAACTGTGTAGAGATTGCTCATTTGAGAAGGAGTTCCTAATTTGCCTTACATTTCCTAAGCTGCTGTCAGGCCTACAGCTGTGGGGTAAAGCTTCTGCCAAAGGATTGGTATGTCTGAGTTGTCATGGTTCTTGACTTTTTCAAAAAGTCAAGTGATGTAAAGAAGCACTAGGAAGAGCATATATGCACACTTACATTTGAATGTGGAACTTGCTAAATAAATGTCTATGTTTTATGTACTGGGTTGTCTCTGTCACTGTAATCTAAATACCTGGAAAACATTTTAATCAGAATACCTGAACTTGCAGTTTGGCTGTGGCAAAGAACCTAAGTTTTTACTTTTTTCTGGTCATGCTGCATAAAACACAAAGACCTCCTAGCCATGCACAGAGGCAGGCCTTCAGCTGCAGCAAATGTGTTTTTTAATCTAGCAACATGACATGGAAATAGGCAACATTTTCACAGACTTGCGTGGAACCATTAGTGTCATTTTTGGGGGGAAACATCTTGATAACAACTCAAGTTGTCTCAATTCGAAGTCGTCTGTATTCTCTCTAGGCACTTTGCTGTTAACATCAGGCTTGGGTTGGACTACTGTCAGCTGTGCATCAGGAAACCTTTGCCAAGAGCCACAGACACGTTAGTTTTGTCTGCTGTAAAATGGTCATGTGGCTGCAAAACTGCCTTTTTTGGTATGACTGTCACTTTGCTTGTTCTGTGTTGCTGGATGCAGAGGTGTAAAGGGGAATTTCTTTCTCCTCTCTCCTCTCTGTGCTGTCTCTCAAGAGCTGTGAATTCATGGAACTGCTTTTGGTGTTTAAAAGTAAGGCTCCTAACTGTAGTTCTTGATCAGCAGTTTCCACAGGTGAAGAGCACAGACAGGAACTTTGAGGCAAAGAAAGAATGAAATGCTGAGGTGTTACCTCATTATAGTACAATAGCTCTCCCCTATCTCAGAACAATCTTATGTAATGTGAAGGCTTCCCTTTTGCCAAGCCAGCTGGATTTCCAAGTTGCTTTTAAGTTGTGTTGTCTTGCAAAGATCTATTGGTTTGTGTCCTGGAAGCTCCCTGAAGAGCAGATCAAACTCTTGAATGGCAAAGGGAGTACAGCTGGGATTCAAGATACGGATTTACACATCCTCCTTTTCAAAGTGCTAACTGTGTTTATATGAAGAGAGCAGTGAGGACTGGAGAAAATAAAAACACAAACCATGCTCCACAGATGACTCCTGCTTTTACACTCTAGTCTGTGCATAGCATTGTGCTTTTGACAGGTGAAGCAGCCTATCCTATGTTCCTAGAAATAAGGATCTATCCAGGCCTGGGCCCACGTGCCTTTTGAAAATGTGATACAATGACATGATATATCTATAGGTACCTCAGACTTGGGTGGCTGTTACAGGTGACATCAGCTACAGAAGTGCCCTGTCGGAGTGCCAGGGCAGCCAGGAGAGATCAGTTCTGTATGAAAACTTCATCCTACAGATCTAGAAAAAGTAGATTTGAATAAAGTATCAGTAAATGGACATGGAAAGTGTTTTTAGGACATGGAAGTGTTGGAGCGGGTCCAGAGGAGGGCCACAAAGATGATCAGAGGGCTGGAGCAGCTCTCCTATGAGGACAGGCTGAGGGAGTTGGGGCTCTTCAGCCTGGAGAAGAGAAGGCTTCGAGGGGACCTGATAGTAGCCTTCCAGTATCTGAAGGGGGCCTACAGGAAGGCTGGGGAAGGATTATTTACAAGGTCCTGCAATGACAGGACAAGGGGCAATGGGCTTAAACTGGCAGAGGTTAGACTAGATGTTAGGAGGAAGTTCTTTACAGTAAGGGTGGTGAGGCACTGGAACAGGTTGCCCAGGGAGGTTGTGGATGCTCCCTCCCTGGATGTGTTCAAGGCCAGATTGGATGAGGCCTTGAGTAACCTGTACTAGTGGGAGGTGTCCCTGCCTATGGCAGGGGGTTGGAACTAGATGATCATTGAGGTCCCTTCCAACCTTACTATTCTATGATTCTATGAAATATAAAAGTAGAATTGTACAGTAGAATATTGGTAATGCAGTTGCAAATCCAGTCCTCTGAATACTGGGTTCTGTTCTCAACATTTTGGGTGTAAGTGGGTGAGAACCTGAGCTGCAGGTTGGGCTGAGGTCAGCATGCTGTGAAGCCTGACCTGTGTGTGGTCCTGCTGCTTTGCAAAGCCTTTGGGTTGTTGAAGGACTCAATCTGAAATGTTTCCAGATTTCATATATTTGGCTAGTAGGTTTAACTAGTTTTTCAAAGTTACCTTTTTTTTATGGAAAAATGAGTTTTCTGCTAATTGGCTAACACCACTTGCCACAAAATGAAGACTTGCAATGATACTCTGCACCCATATTTGATTTTCCACTATGATGATAGCCAGGTCATTTGGTTGTTGCAATTCTACGTTAACTGAAAACTGCACTTGAAAAGTGGTGAAATAATTCATTATGATAAACAAGTGCAATTATTTTTGTTTCATAGTGGAATGAAAACCACCCTCACAACAAAAAGTAACGTTTATTATCTTGTTTCTTCTTGTATTGGCTTACTGGGAGAAAACAGATGGGATCCGTAATAGTGTGTGGAGGTGCTTCAGACTAATCCTTGCAGTGTTGAACAAGGTGAGAAGTAGGCAGACATCTGAAAGCATTGCAGAAGTCAATAGTAAGTGTCACTTGAGATTTAGATCCCTGTCAGACACTGTCATTCTTCTTCATCCTAGACGCCATGCTCTGAAGGATTTGCTTTATAAACATGTCCAGTCTCAACAATGTCTGCGAGGACTCCTCAGGGATGTGATCCCAGCCTCCCACTGCAGCGTTGGGGCTGAGCTTCAGGGACGCCAGTAGAGGGCAGAGACTTCCAATACATTGGGGAGCTTTCTCTGCTGCTAGGAACCTGTAACTCTTCTTTCTGGAAGCAGGGATTTTATCTTGTGTCACAGTCTCTGCTGCGAAGCTTATTCTCCTTTTTTGCTTTATTGTCCACAGTCCAAGCTTTCCGGCCTTTCCTACATCAAGGACATGCACTGTTTTTTGTTTACCATTTCTAGGTATCACTCCATCTGCTTAAGCATAACAGAACCACAAAAAGAGTCGAGTAAGGATGCACACACAAACCAACAACAAAATAAAATAAGCTAAGGCTGTGAAGGGAGTCCCACAGCAGGGTGTAGAACTGCTGCTGACGTTAGCAGCAAGTGGATTGTTGATCAATATTCTGTAGCATAGCTTTAAGAACAGTTTAGCAGCTCTTGCTGTCAGCTTCTAGCCAGATGCAGGTGGCACAGGGCCATGGGCAGCTCCTGGGTGGGACTGCAGCAGACCCCAGTACCCAGCTTCTGTAGCTGCTCGTCACCAGGGTTAAAGGAATGGGTGAATTCAAAGCAACATAGGTAGATAAAAGTATCTTTCAGAAAATAGGAGCTGAATTTTGAAGTAAGGCAATAGTTAATTCTTTCATGAGTTTCTGTATGGAATGCCGTTTAAAATTGAAACAAAATAGGAATTCAGGAGGGCTGAATTTTCAAATTAACATCTCCTTAGCTCTTGTACTTTCAGTTAGTAATGTGCCGAAAACACTGAATTTCAGATAAGGGGATAAACCTGTTCTTCTTCCTTTTGGTTTGCAGTTAAGTAAATTAAGCCAATGCTTTCTGTTCAGAAAGTGATACCAGGTGCTTCTGCTGTCAGTACATCTGCTAAAATATAATTATTTGGGGTGAGCACCTTCAGCATTAAAGCTTTCTAAAAGCTGTAGCAAACCTGAGTTACATTCCATCATCTGATGTATTAATCTCACCTGAACTGCAGTCAACAGGTGAAAACAGAACAATTGTGTTGTGCATGATGGCATTCTGTGGGTTTCATGCAGAGACTTTGAGTGCAGCTAAGCATGCCATGATTAGGAAGAATCTTCATGTTTAGTTTTTTTCTATGATGATTTTTTTCACTGAGGGTGGCATTTATAGGGTAATTTTGAAGTTCAGCAGGAAAATGGGAATTGATCATAAGTAGTTTTCTTCCACTTATTGTGAAATATCTTTATCTACCTACCTATCTATCTATCTGTCTGTCTATCTATCCATCCATCCATCTATGCATCCATCTATTTAATCTCAGTCTAAAACACTTCATGTGTGGCTTGATTCCTGCCACTCTGATTATAGGTTGCTTGGGGTTGCTGCACAAAGTGGAATTGTTAACCTGTCTCTGGCCTGAGGGAGCCCATGTTAGAGGTTTAGGGCACAGAGTGTTCTGGTTGAGAACAGGTGGGAACAGTGCTGGAGTGTGATGGTGGTGCTGATAAAATGAGAAGAGCAAAGAGGGATGTGCGGAAAAGAGAGGCTACTCCTGGAAGTGTAGGTAAAAATATGAGCCCCAAACACCAGTACATGGCAGGAATGAAGCTGTGCAGCACCCCTGTTTCTTGCTGAGTGTGGTGATTTGTGGGCCCAGGTTCCCTTAAGAAGCCACAGAGGCAAAGTCCTCCATAAAGAGACAGAGAGTCCCAGGGAGCAGGTCTAGTGGTGCTGAGGTGTTATAACATTGTTATTCTGTTCTGCTTTCTGGTATCATAGCTTATAAGGCAGTGCCTGGCTGACATCTGTCTCTTCCTCTCCCTGCCTCTGCTCCCTTCACTTCTCTCTCTGAGAAGAGCAGCAACCCTTATCTCATGGTTTGTGTGGGGAAATGGCTGCTGACCGTCAGGGAATTCTGAGCTGTGTCATGAGGCCTGCTGAGGCCTGCTGAGGCCTGAGTTAGGGAGGGCGGCTTTGGCCTACTCAGGCCTGCTGAGGGTAGAAGGAGTGGAGGATTCTAGAAGGTTTTAGTCCAATAGACTTGGCCTATCTTGTGAATATATTCATCCTGCCTGAGTGCCTTCTGTACCTATGTACCTGTAAGTAGAATCTCCCTTTACACTTCCAGTCAGTGTGCAGTATTTTCATTTGCACTCCCCAAAAGGCAGTAAATATCACTTCTGTCCTCCAGCCCTGGGCAGCTCATGGCCCTAAGCTGGGATACTGAGTAACAGAGCAAAGGTCTTGCAGTGACAGGACAAGGGGCAATGGGTTTAAACTGGCAGAGGGGATACTGAAACTGGATGTTAGGAAGAAGTTCTTTCCAGTGAGGGTGGTGAGACACTGGCACAGGTTCCCCAGGGAGGTTGTGGAGGACAGAATCACCCAATGTGATCGAAGATCACTTTGGGTGATTCTGTTCTCCACAACCTCTGTGGGGGTGTTCAAGGCCAGGCTGGATGAGGCCTTGAGTGACCTGTTCTAGTGGGAGGTGTCCCTGCCTATGGCAGGGGGTTGGAACTGGATGATTTTTGAGGTCACTTCCAACCTTCCCATTCTATGCTAAGCCTAGCAAACCTGTTGCCAGATTTTTGTGTGAGAGTATCAACATCATGTTATGGGTAGAGATGCAAATCATGGATTTAATACCAAGGAGGGCAAAAATGTCTTGAAGAGAAGAGAATTTTTAATTAAGAATTAGCCAAAATAGGCATAAATACAAAAAATATCTTCTCTTCTCTTTCTTGTTTAGTGGGAGGTGGCCCTGCTATGGCAGGGGATTGGAACTAGATGATCTTTGAGGTCCCTTCCAATCTTACTATTCTATGATTCTTCCTGAGTTTAGAGAACCAAAGCTTCACCTAGAGATTAGAATACATCTCTGGTCATTAGATCTGTGAGGTTTTGGAATAACCTTCTCAGTGGGACTAGGACAAAATACTGCCCTCAGCATGGGCATTATTAAATTCTTGTATTGCATGATGTGACCAGGTGTGACATAAGAAGTCAGGCTGGCTAATCCTAAAAGCATTCTTCATTCCACTGCTTCTTACACAAAATCCCCACAATGGTGTGCTCCTCGGGAGTCTCTTTTGCACCTCTCTAGGCCAGGAATAAGGCTGTTTGAAGATGCTGAGATGTGTGCTGGCAGTGGAGATGGTGACAATCTGCCTTTCTCTTGAGGATGAAGCAGGAAGATGCACTCACTTGATGGCAGGTGTCAAGAGTCATGGAAATTACAGATTAAAAATCATTTATGTGGGAAGCAGATTTTACATCTGTTTTGAAAAGAGTGTCACATTAATGCACCATCATCTAAATGCATCATGGGAGCAAAGGATATGAGAAAGGCTGTGCACTATCAGTGACCTACATCCCGGGGCACACCGAAGCCACAGCAACGTCAGACAGGATCTTCAGATTGGCCATTTAACTGTCAGCCACATGATTTGTTGCTGGCTAGAGTAAGGACTAAAAAGGCAGCATTGCCATTAAAATACCATGCATTAGACACATATACAGGGAAAAAAGCAAAAGAGGTTTGCAACACTGGAGTTTTAATGTGGGTTGTAACTAGAAGATGGAGAATTCCCACTCGTGCCACCCATTTCTCTGGTTGCAAACTGTTCATTAGGAATATTTTTCTTTTTTTCCCTTCCTGTGGAGGAAAAAAAAGTGTAGATATGAAACAGATTCAAAACAGTTGCTGCGCAGGGGAAGCACAATGTCCCCAGTGGCTGTAGGCTGTCAACTCAAACAGGCACAGCCTGTGGACCAAACTTGGCCCTTGGAAAACAGGAACTGTTTCTTTAATCTGGGCCTTTTCAGCCTTTAAACTATTTGAAGTGCCTCTTGCTGACTCTCCTCCTCCATGTCAGCATAAACTCTGTGAGCAGTGGCTTTCAGGTGTGCCTTTCCAGCACTGAGCCTGTGACTGCTTCCTCTTCATGCTTCTGTTCTTGCCTTGTGCAGTGCTGGGCTGAGCTGTGCAGGGAGGGTGAATTGGCAGCATGGAGGTATGTCTGCTGAGGAGATGGACACTGAAATTCTGATGGGATAGAACATCACATCAGGACTATTTTCTCACAGAAAATCTGTCCCATGCCCAAGAATGGTAGGCAGTAGCTGTTGGTATGTGAGCAGGCACTGAAAGGTTAGGACAGATAACCCTTAAGTGGTTAAATACAATAGCACAGATAACTATTATAGTGAAGATCTCTGTGGGAGAATGTGTAGACCTTTGAGACTTACAGACTACTCACTATACTGATCACTTTGGCTGGGTGAGAAGTTTCTTTGTTGATTCTGTCACTGCTGGTCACACAGTATCTGTTGTGCCATGGAGTGATATATTCTATTTGGCTGGCATGTCTTGTCCTCTGTTACTGGATGAACTGGATTTTTTTTTCTGAATGCAGGGGATGGAATTAATGAAAAAAAAACAACCAAACCAACAAACAAAAAAAGACCAAAGAAAACCAAACCAACAAACAAAAACCAAACCAAATCTGCAGTAGTTAGCAAGCCCAGTATTTAGCAGATCTTGCATTTTTCCAGGGAATGGACCTGGTGTGCCTGCTGAAATGAATGGTGGTTTAAAGCCCTGAACCCTTTCATTACAGGTGATTACATCACAGGTGATGTGCATCTGAGTTCTCTGCATCTAAAGGCTAAGAGCTGCTCTGTTTCTTCATTAGTAATTCTTTAACCATCACTCCTATTTTCAACAGCCTGCGAGACAGGCAGCAACATTTCCTTGCCCCTGCCATACACAGCCTTGTCAGACACAGATAAATGTAAATTATAACCTGTTCTATGAGGCTAAAATTGCCCTCTAGCACATCCCTCTAAGCCTTTATTCCCCCTCAAATTGAGATCCCTAAAGCATGTGAACAGGCATGAAATTGCTGAAGTGACAAAACCACTGTTCCTAACGGCCTTTATGTTTACTTAACAGTCTGAAAATCTTGCTCATCATCCCTGCAGGTGAACAGAAGGAGTGCTCCTGTAAAGACAGGATGAGTGAGACTGAGGATGCAATGAATTAGAGAAGTGCAGGAGGCACCATCAATAGCTCTTCAGTTTAATGATCAGCTAGCCCTGACATTTTTTTCCCAGTGTGCAGCAGTAACTGCCTACCTTGCTACAGACTAATCTTTTCTAAAACTGCTTGATGGGAAAGGATGGGACTGATGATGGACAGATGTCAGTCTTGGACTGTGTATTAGGGACCTACAGGACTTCACTACTCCACGTACCACATATTTTCATTTCTGAGTGTACTTTATAGCATTTATATGGACACAATTTTGATTCTAGAGCCTCTTGAAATGATTCAGAGATGTTAAATGCTACATGGGTACCATCACTTTGTGGGAAATTTGGCTTTTTACTGTCTTGTTACTTGTTCAATTACTGATGAACTAAAAAGAGCTTTCCCTCTGAGCGTTCTAGTGTGCTACCATGAAGCATAAGGAAACTGTGGATCTAATCTGCTAATGATCAGATCCACCTAAATGTCACTTTGTGGGCCAATTAAAAACTACCCAATACATTATCTACCATGTAGCAGTAAAAGTATATGGAAAGGCAAATAGAGCAGGATCAGAGATGCTAAGTTAAACGGGAACTTCATTTATGTAACCTAGGATTTACTGTATTTTAAAGCAGTAATTCATAGAATCATAGAACGGTAAGGTTGGAAGGGACCTAAGGATCATCTAGTTCCAACCCCCTGCCATAGGCAGGGACACCTCCCACTAGTACAGGTTACTCAAGGCCTCATCCAATCTGGCCTTGAACACATCCAGGGAGGGAGCATCCACTACCTCCCTGGGCAACCCGTTCCAGTGTCTCACCACCCTCACTGTAAAGAACTTCCTCCTAACATCCAGTCTAAATTCGTGTCAGAGAGAACCAAAGCAAATAACTTTCTTTAAAGATATCTTACAAGTCCAAGCCTGAGACCAAAGTTTTTGACAAGGATTTCATCAGATCCTTTAGAAGGGTGGTTCTGATATAATTACAAAAATATTTTTTTCATATAAACAGTCGTCCTCTAGATAATTTAAACAGCATGGCAGAGTCCCGGGAGTACTGCAGGATTTCAGGAGAGAGGTGAATCCGTGAAGGCAAAAAGACACCAAAAGTTTAAAGTTTATAAGCAGATAAATCTCAGAAAAGTTGGCTGCACACTTTTTTCTTCTTTTTCTTTTTTTAAAATAAGAGGAAACAGGGAAAATGAAGTAAAACACTCAAATAGTTAATGAGGAACTTAACTGTAACTAAAAGAAATTTGTTTTTCTATAAGAAACATAGATGGGAAAATTCCCATCTGTTTTTCCAAGAAGTGCTGAAACTTGTCCTTTGAGCTAATTACTGATTCTGACAGAGTTGAGAAAAAAGTTACAAAATACTTCTCTATTTCAAGAGATTAATCATCTTTAGGATGCAGTTTCCCCCCTTCATGGCACAGGAGGGAGACAGTAGTAGTGATTTATGTATTGACACAGGATCCAAATGCTCTTCCAGTCTACATTTTCTTTAAAAATGCAATTTATCTGAACGTTGACAATCCAAAGATTGCAGGAAATATTTAAGATAATGTGCATTTACAATCTGCTAAGTATAAAACACAGGAACAAAAGTACTGAATAAAATTTTTTGTTTGCATAATAAAAATTGTGCCAAATTACAACCAACCTAAGAAAGTAATTTAGTCATGCTAGATAACTTATATGTACCCAGCAGCAGAATGCTGTGCAATCTCTGTCTGGAAGATCACCCATTTTGTATTCCAACTCTCTGCATTTCTTTTTAGTGCATTCCTCTTCTGGCAGTGTTTCTGTGAACCTTTTGCACTGTTACCAGCATCGCTGACGTTGTTCCAGTGGTAGCCAGATCAGTCAGGTTAGTAGTTGGTAGTTTATAGTCACTGACTTTTTGTGCTTCTCTTTGCTGTTCTCGCTTTTCAGACTGCAGATCATTGCTGTAGAGCTTCATGAGCTAGGGCTCTTAGTGAGTCCAAAAGCACTTGTCTCCTCACTGACTCGTGTTCTCTTTCTGGCTATGCAAAGAGTTAGGACTAAGGAACTCTGCAAAAGGAGAAGGGAGGAAAGAATGGATAGGAGTGGATATTGGGAGGGTTGCTTTTTCTAGTAAGAGGGATTAATGGAGTAAAACCTCTTGTAGGATCTCCCTAGACAAAAAGGATTTATCCACATTACACCACAAGAATGTTTTCCCCCTAGGCTTATGAATGCTCCTTCAATTTGCTTAAGAAAGGAATGGGGTTTATTGCTTTTCTTGCAGTAGATGCTTGGAAGCTTGTGTATGGACAGCACTGTTTTATGCTCAGTTTCAAAAAAAAAAAAATGGAGTAGGAAGGGAGGGATTTTAGACAGACTTAGCAGGCATCATTCAACCAACAACACAGGGAGGCTGTTCAGAAGTTGAACAAGGCTGTGGCTGTCTATCACATGGTCACAGAATAAGTGAGGGGCACCAGGGGGTCCTGCTTCTTCGTCTAGTCATGATTCTTCATTGTGTTTCATTTAGACAAGACCAATATTGCTGTACTTAGAGAGCAAGTGGTGTAAATTGCTAAGAACCCTGCAGGGATGCTGGATTTTATGGGATTAGTATCCAGAAGTTCTAACTGGCATTGCTGGTGGGCTGGACATACACAACCCAAATTAATCTTGTACTATAAAAATTTAGTTTAAAAAGTCTTCAGTGTATGATAAGGAGAAAGTAATTTCCTGAAAACATTTAATGATAATAACATATTTTAATAAAAGTAAACCAAAATGCTTGCGTTTTCTTATTCCTCACAACCTGCAGGCAATGTGCAAGTAATATACAACCAAATAATTAGTTGCTAACAAATTAGAAAACACTGAAACACTAAAGCTTAACAGTGAGTTCTCTGTAAAAGTTAATTGGTGCCAGAGCAAGGATTTAAAAAAAACCTTTTAACAGAGTAGTTCAGAGATTAATAGAGACGAGGCTCTAACAGTCTTGTCCCCCTCCCTTCCCAGCAAGTTCTTGGATCATAATTTGAGATGTACCATATTTGGGTGTTTAGGTATGTTGGTCATACTTATTCCTCTGAGAATTTAAACCAGCAATTAATAAAAATAACAAAAATAATGCTAGACTATGTAATACCAAAACTGGTTTGCCCTATTGTTTCTCTGTTCATTTGTATGTGTGTTGTCTGTTTGGTTCTTATCCTTCCTTCCTTTCTGGAGAAAGCAAAAGCTGCTGAAACATCTATTTGTTCTTGCTTAGTACAAACTGTAGGTATAAGGAGGAGAAAAATGAGTGCAACACTCCTGTTACAGAATCAAAGACAAAGTCTTTAATGCTGATATTCTCTTTTTTCAGAGCTTTCCCAAAAAACATAAAAATGTAAACTGTGGATATGGTCTGTTTCTCAAGGAACTTCTTTTGCAGTTAGGCTGCTATGTGGGCAATGCAGATGCTAATTTTGCTTGAGGATTAATCCTGAATAAAAAGTTTTTCTTGCTTGTTATTTATTAAAAGTTTCAGGTTTTGGCGAACTTCTTAACTCAGGAACACGAAGGACGTGAAATGGGAATTTTTAAGGGACTTGGTGACCTTGTCTTTGCTATAGACTCTTTTGTGTCCTGCACAAACTGCTTTTTTCCCTTTAACTGGAGTTACCCAGAGTCACCCAGAAAGGTTTGTGCAGCAGAACAATTATATCCTTAATACACACAAATACATACAAAGCTCTTTGAGAAAAATCTGAGAAATGAGAGATTATTGTAAGTTAATTTGACAGAACAACTTTCCAGACTTTTAATTACGCTTGTAATCTGTTTATGCCAAAGGTACAGTGTTTTCTCCAACAACTAAGACCGCCAGGCACCTCTGAGCAGTAAATGGCAGCAAAACAGCAATGCTGCTTTCAGAAATATGGGACATTTTAAACTTGTTTTTCCCTTTGGCTGCCACTTGGGCTGGTCTGCTCCTCCCCTCAGTCCAGGACCCACCAGCAATGTGCTGCAATAGGTCTCTGAAGGAACAGCAATAGTACAGGCTGGATCCAGGCCCCAAACAAAGGGAATTTAGTTCTTAAATTTACCAGCCTTTGAGATAATTACAGAAACATCTGTGCCTGTCTGCCAGTACTGTGCTAACACTGTCAAGAGAATCACCAACCTTTATTTTTCCCTCTGAGATACACTTCTGATTTATGATTTTTCAGTGTTATGTCAGAATTAGTTCAGTAAAAGATGCCTGCTGGGTCTAGATTGCTTGCACTATGCTCTTGTGATTTGACATAAACAGACGTTCAGGACTGAATAGCTGTCTTGCCGTCACTGCAGGCTTATGCTCTGCATGTAACAATTCCTACAAGGGCTGAATTACTCTTCCTTTAAGTATGCCTGCTTTCTGTTTCATGCATTACTGACAATCTAGTAAGGAAGGAAATTGCAGTCAAAAATCATGGCAATTCAGTCTGCCACAGGATAGAAAGAGCAACCACACAAAACTTTAATTATGGCAGTATGTGGAAGAAAAATGTACCCAAATTTTCCTTAAGCCAAAGAGTGGTGTCTTGCACCAGTGTTACTTCTGGGCTAATGCTGAAATGAGCTTTGGGAAGTAGATCAATGAATAAAGGCTTAATACAGTAGATTTATGTATGCTGTCTGTTCCTAGGCAATATAATTATTGTCAGTTTTCTGCCTCTAGCTACTTCTTTAGATTCTGGGAATAATGAGAGAATGTGTTCAGCCATGTGACATTTTTCCCTTTGCAGAGCCAACCACCATTTCCCCTGTGGTGGATCTTGCATTTTAAAGAGCTCTCACATTCTTCTGTGAGAATTTTGTAAAATACCATGTGGCCAAAAAAATCATTTTACAATATTGCCAGTGAAGTGGCTTTTCTTATCACATGGGCTGCTGAGAAACCGATGCCAAGCTCGGATCCACAGAAATGCGCTGCCTTAAAATAAACAAGAGGTCAAAAGATGCAATCCCTCAGGTTTATAGAAAGCTGCAGAGTGACCACATGACAGATAAGTTTGATTCACCATGACAATGCACTGCATAGTCAATCCCTTAGGAAAATTACTTGTTAAAGATGTTCTTGCTTTCTTCTCTTCTTTGCTTATTGTCCTCTCTTTACAAAGTCATCCCAGAACGATCCCAGATGCTACAGTCTGAGTGGCTGTCCTTAACTCAGATTTACATCTGACTCTGAGAGGTGGTGAATCCATGTGCCGTGAAGTCTATGGATTAGCAGTTTAGTGCTTAACTATGTCAGAGAAGCAAGACTGCTTTTTATGATTTGTAGTCTTGATATTTCTCAGGAGAACAGATGTTTCCTAAATGTCTTTTTCACGCT
Source organism: Eubucco bourcierii (assembly GCA_013396675.1). Lineage (NCBI taxonomy): Eukaryota > Metazoa > Chordata > Aves > Piciformes > Ramphastidae > Eubucco > Eubucco bourcierii. The sequence continues at coordinate 1,311,565 of VWZE01006839.1, read as the reverse complement.
TCTTTTAAATCAAACTGCAGTGAGGACTGGTCTTGTTTTGTAATTCTGGGGTGTTGTGAGAATTTACTGATTAAATCTGTGGTTCTGTAATTTGAATGTGCAAAGTCATATGTAGTTCATAATGGCTTCTATGTTCTGTCTTCCTACAGGGACATCAACTTTAGATCAAAACACAGAAGTGCATTTGTAGCTTCTAATGCATGTTTGTATTAGGAAGAATGTTGCTACTTGACTGTTAATTTCTGGTATAAAAGGGAAAGCCATATATCTTCTGGGGTTTGCTGAGCAGGAAGGGATGTGATCAGTAACAGCTGAGGTCAGACTAACTCATTTCAGCTGCTGACTGGAGAATTAATGATCTCCCTGTTTCATTGGCAAGTACCTTGTGAAAAACAGCCGTGAAAGGAGTTGTTTGCATGAACCTTAGTTGAGAGAGTTTTACTTTGATCTAGATTTGAGTTTTTTTTTGTTTCTATGTAAAAGAGACTGACTTCACTGCTTCTAATTCTGCTGAGAAGTAAGTCTGTTTTCATTTCTAAGTAATTTATGTTGCAGATTAGGAACACCATGAAAACATTTTGAGAAATGGAAATGTGATCTTGAAGCTTTCTTTTCTTGTTGTGAATTTATGGGAAATTAAAAACTTAGGTCAATGTGAGGTGAAGTATTCGAAAGAATTATTTAAATCTCAAGGTTATCGTTCTGTAGGAAAAAATGTATGTGGAGTGATGCGAATGGTAGCTGTAAAACTTTTGTGCTTTACAGAATAAATAGCCAAAGTAGAGTATTGAAACTTGAGGTGCCAACATGACACCAATGTTCACATTAACTATGACAGCTTAACAGAGCAAATGTAAAATGAATGTTGTGGGGTAACATCTTACAGAAGTTGTTGGTGTGTCAGTGAATTACTGCATCGGAGATCTGACCAGGTTCTTCATTTCAGTTTAGATTTTAAGTGGAAAAGGATTAGACTGAAGACAATATCTGTTTCTGCATTTCACAAAGTTATCAGAGTTGTTAATAGGATTTTTTTCTCTTTGAAAAAAGATGTGCTAAACTAGGATTAAAATGTGCTATATGGAGTTATTTTAAGGTATTATGCAGTAGCTTCTCAAACCACTATTAGAGATAATAAGATTAATAATAATAGGATATGCTTGGTTTTGTCAGCTGCACAAAGTGAGGCTTGGTTTCATGTGTTTTCTTGGAAACTAGACAAGTGTTTCAAGGGACTGTGGAACAGCATTTAGCTGGCCTTGGTAAGGAGCAGTAAATACACATCAGCAAAGCTCAAGGGACATCTGAATTGCACAGAAGTCAGCTCAAATTGTGTGACTTTCTTTATCTCTATGACTTGTCTATATTGGAAAAATGTCTTTAGAATAAAGGAGAAAAAAAATTGAAAGAAACTTTCAAAACACCTTTCTTAAATGTATTTCTCTATGTGTTTATGTGTAAAAGAAATATATGGAATATGAGAAAAGGATGCTGTTTTGAAAGTTAGGTCTGGTATTGTGAAACTTCTTACAGGCGTTTTCACATCCTGTAGTTATTTACAGCTGCTTTGTCAGGCTTTCAAATGAAGCTCATATTCAAGCAGATGCTTAGACTACTGAGTTAAGCCCTATTGAATTTGAATGAGCACAAGCTTATATTTAGGCTGTGTTCTGCGTAGTGGTGCTTCAACAAGGTCTGAAATTATCTGGTTTGTACACATCACAGAGTACATGATTTCACATTACAAAAATTTGACACCAGTTCCAGCAGAAGATATTTCCCTTCTTTATGACTTGCTTCTGTGCAACATGTGCCTTTGTTGTTGACGTGGCAAAAGGAGAACTTGTGGGCCTGAGCTAGCTTTAACATCTTGTTTGTTAGTTTCTCCCACTTCAGTCAGGCTTTCCTTATCTAGTTTTAAACACGGCTCACAGAAGGTGCTAGTCAAATTAAAAAGGTCTATATACCAGAGTGCAGGATAAGGATATTTTAAATCATTACTGCTGCTCTATTTTGTGACTACCACTACAGTTAAATAAAGGCTTTTCATGATACACCAGAGGAGGGCTTCTCAGCCATTTCTCGCTCAGCTCCACAGAGTCTTTATCTGCTGGTCTCAGCTTTACATACTTCTTTTGTAGCAGTGCTGGAGATAAAAATTCATCTGCTTCTCAGGAAACAAGGAATGTGATAATCAATACAGGATCTGTCACTGAAATCCAACATGTATTTGCAGTTCAGATTCAAACAGGAATAGCTTTGTGCTGCATTGTTTCAAGTACCTCCAGTAGGTACTATTTGAGGTTGGCTGCTTGAGCCAGGAGATGACAGAAATGTTAGTGGCAAATGCAGTAGCTGATCAAGACACAGAATAATTTATTCTCTGTGTCTTTTGTTTAGAAACAAGCAGTATCTCTACTTTTCTTCCACGTTTCCACAGAAGCTGTCATACCACTCAGTTTAATAATAATTCATAAAAGTTTACAGTTTTAGAGTAAACTTTTTCAGTTCCTTAAGCTCTTTTTTTTTTTGTTTGTTAACATAAGAAGGCAATGAATACAAATGCAAGTATTTTTTACCTCAAAATCAATAACATTGCCTGATGCAGTTTATTATAGAGTATTATTCTATCATTACTGCCTAAAAACTTTACTGCAGTGTATTTTCAGTGGTATTAATGGGAGTTTTCTGCATGAGCAGCATCTTGGACTGATAGATGTGAAATTATGTATGTTTGATTATTCCTGATACAAAGGGTCTGAAGATTATGATGCTCTCCTTTTTAATCATAGAATGGTAAGGTTGGAAGGGACCTCAAGGATCATCTAGTTCCAACCCCCTGCCATAGGCAGGGACACCTCCCACCACTACAGGTCACTCAAAGCCTCATCCAACCTGGCCTTGAACACCTCCAGGGAGGGAGCAGCCACAACCTCCCTGGGCAACCTGTGCCAGTGTCTCACCACCCTCACTGGAAAGAACTTCCTCCTGACATCTACTCTAAATCTTCCCTCTGCCAGTTCAAACCCATTGCCCCTTGTCCTGTCAATGCAAGACCTTGTCAATAGTTCCTCTCCAGCCTTCCTGTAGGCCACTTTCAGATAGTGAATCGCATGGCCGGAAGCCTTCCACTGTTTTGCATTCGGAATTCAGTGATGCAAGGTGTTAGCTGTGCACCCAGAAAAATGAATATCTCTATGAAAGTTTCATCACATAGCTTTAGCCATACTAAAATGTTAGCTTTTTTTCTTACACAGTAGCTTTTCCTGTATATGTTTTCACCGTGATTGTAGCAGCTGCTAGCACTTAGCACACATGACAAAACTGATCTGTAACAAACATCATGCTGTGTGATCTTGGTTTAGGATGTGCTAAAGGTGTTCCTCACAATATAAAACCTAAATGTTTTTCTAACTTGTGTTTTATATTAAGTCAACCTTCTCGGTGCAGAGTTGTTAGACTGATCCCCTGAGCATCACCTTTGAGAGAGTTGTCTTCAGTCTGATCTGGTTTTTTTTTTTTATATCAGTGTTATAGACAACTTGGAGAACTCGGGCCTCATCTTGCAGCACATGTAAACTTCGCACAGCTACAGAACAATAAATCTGGTAAATCAATAGCAGTATATATCATTTGAAAGACAGAGAAACTAGAAAATACACAAGGAAGCCAAGAACATTAGGGGAGAAACCCAAAGCTAATGATAATGAGGAGTCGGAGAAATGCTAGTTACACTATAGCTCTATTAATAACTGGAGATATTAAGATCATTAATAATGGTATACAGTTGTATAAATACTCAGTAAGAGTTTCTGTTCTGTATTTGGAAAACCATGTGTTTGCATTCAAGTAGGATAAAAAAATTCTTTTCAGGGTATAGTCAGTCACTAAAAGATAAACACTTGTAGAGTTGCAGATAATTTTGTTCCAAACAGTCTTTCAAGAGCTAGAAAGACGTCTGGCATTCTGGTAATTTTTAATAAGTTTCAAACTGCTAGATAAAATTCACAAAAGCTGAAGAGAGGAAATGTAAATATGAGCAAGAAGGAGGACAAATTGGATGAGGTGGCCAGTGGTAGTGTGTTTGGGTGTCTGGAAAAGCTGATGCAGAACTGGACAGGTCTTTGGGTTTTCTCCATGGGTCAACAACATCTACAGCTGGAAGCAGAAACTGGAAAATTAATATCTGAAATAATTTTTAGTAGGAAATGTTATTAAGCCATTGCAAAACAAGCATAAAGAGAAGGTGTTAACCATTCCATGACTTGGAGTCTTCAGATGAAAATCATGCACCTCTCCTGAATGGAATGGTTTCGGGCAGAATGGTGGGGCTTCTGCAAAGTTAGAGCACATCTGACAATCACCAAATAGGACTTGAAACCTTGTCTTGTCTTCCAGCTGCACTGAATTTATGATAGCAGCATCATTAAATTATTTCATAATAAATGCAGTAATGTATTACATATTTAATACTTGCTGGCAAATCAATCAGCTCTAAGAGGTATTAACTCTTTACATAGTCCTTGTCTTAGATATTTTAAGTTTCTTGATTACAGCAGCTCCATTCCTAAGCATATGTCCTGTAAGCTTTAGAGCTCAAAGAATGAGGAACTGTATAATACCTTACAGTGATCCCGTTCTAGTGTGAAAATATTCAACTCAGTAAATGATTTCAAATATATCCTAGATTAATGAATCCTTACTTGCATTTTTTTGGTTTAGTTTTTATTTTTTTTTTATTTTTTTTTTTTACACATAACACAACTGTTCTTCCTGGTTTATAAAATGTTGAGGTCAAAGAAAGGTGAAGCTGAATGGTGCTGGGAATTGGAGATGCAAATAAGTTTTAGCTAATCCATGTGATGCTCAAAGGCCATCTAGTTTCACAGAGCCATTAGCATTCAGGGACGCTCATTAGCACTCAGGCATCCAGTCAGTATGCATTAAGAAAATGAGATGTGTTGATTAAAGTTACAAATTATCTGTTGAATGTTTAGGCTTCAAACCGTGGTGGTTTCACATTTCTGAGAGTATATTTCTCTGCTTACACATGAAAAATGGACTCTTTCTGATGTTCAGTTCTTGTGTGTGTGTGCGCGAATGTGTTTGCATATGTTGGGGGCGGGGGAGAATTAAGTGGAAGTGTGGATGGAAGAGAAGGTGAGAAGTTAATGCAACTTAAATATTTGATGATTTTGTTTGGGAAAGTCTTTGAAAAATCTTATAGTTACAACTGTTGATACTCTGGTAGTAAATTTCAACTAAGATTAAAAGTACTGAAGAGACTAGAAAGATTTTAAACTTTCATCTCTGTTGTCCTAGGTACTGACCCAGGAGAGTGCACACTACATTGATTTAGACACAAATATCCCAGTGTTTTATTAAGACTTAGAAACTAACACTTTAAAAAAAGTCTGAGTCATACTTCAAGGGATAATCAGCATGTATTATAATACTGCAGAGCTTCAAGGGAGATCTGGCTAAAACCAGAGGATTATGTGGAAAAGAGTGATATTTTAGTTTAATGTCTGTATTAGCATTAAATTTTACCACAATATATCATGCTCATATTACACAGGACTGTCTCATGCAAACACAATAAACAAGGGCACTGTACTTAATGTTAGGCTATCAGCATTTTTGGATACCATTAGTGAAATTTATCATCCTTATTGTGCATCACTGCAGATACTCTAGAATAGCTATCTTAAGCAAACATAGCATGTCACACTAATCTCTACCAAGACAGTCTTTCAGTGCTGCCAAGATAAGGTACATCAAACTGGGAATTTAATCAGATAGATGGTTTGTGCCCTGAAGTATAGAATTTTTTTTTCCTGAGTACCTTCAGCCAAACCTTGTTTCTAATTGTTGTATAGAAAAAACAATGCAGTCTTACTGTCTGAATAACTGAAGTAACAGTATTTGCTAGCAGTTTTCACCCAGGCCAAACTGAGTGGGAATAAGGATGTGCTCTAACAGCTAATATTGTTACATATTGTGCTTCTGTGGAAGGATCTTGTAAGAGCAGTTATGCAGATTACTGTATTAGTTGAAAACAAGTTATGCAAGGCTGACATTGTGAAAGTGACTTAGTTACAGCACTAATAAGAAAGTAGTTTATTTGTCTTCCTTCTCAAAGTGTCTAATGTCTGCAGCTCATAATGGAGAAGGTAAGAATGCTTCTAGGCACAACTGGGCACAGTTTCTTACTTTGTCTGGGTCTGAAACAGATATTTAAATAGATATACGAAATGCAGTGTGTTTAGGAGGAAAAAGCTCTTGCACTATTACTTAAAGGTCATTGTGGGAAAACCCTTGCTGCAATGCATATCAACTTTGGACACCATATTGAAAAACAGTGTGGGGTAAAATTTTTTTTTTTCTCATGATGAGGTTGGGTTAAGAACACTCTTAATGAGTTAGGTGGAAGTGCCAGCTCAGTATCTTGTTTCTGGTAGTGATGCCTCTGCATCTGGGCAGACCACCACTTGGTGGTATCCATCAGGTCCTTGGGTGACATCAGGGAGCATTGGTCACTGACAGGATTGCTCTGTTTAATATCCATCTCCAGTTTCCTGGCTTTGCACTTTTGATGATTTAACTGCTTCCTTTTACTTCATTTGTATTCTGGGATCATTTGATGTCTCCAGTTTTGCTGTAGCCCTCCTCTTCCCTGTAAGGAACTTGACAGAAATTCTGATTGGCAGCGGAGTGGGTAGTCATGGACATGCCATATTCAGAATGCAGGATCCTTACACCTGCAATCAGCATTCATATGTGATGTTTCCTCCTTGAAGTGGGCTTTTACTTTTTGTTTACCGTGACACTTGGTGTCTGTCTTGGCTCCTTCATCTTTATATCATCAGTTCTGTTTAAGGGGTTTGGTGGAGGGTTGTTTTTGTGATTGATTTGTAGTTTTACTTGTGGTGTTTTTCGTTTGTTGTTTGCTCTTCCCATCAGTTGCATCTGTATTATTTAAACTCCAGGTTCTGTGTTTCAGAGACAAGGCTGTTTGTTTCAAGCTAGCTTTTTCCTGGTGTATCCCAACAAAGACAGCTGCCAGCATGAGGTGCTGACAACATAGAATTAAAACAGACAGAAAACACAGGGTATGCCTGGTATTTTTCAGTCTGCCCTTCTGACCTGGAGGTTACACTTGTACCATCAGGTTTAATAGATGTCAATAGTTTTCTCCTTTTTTTCATGCAATTTTATTTCAAATCTATTTACATTTTTGAGACACTGAGTTTCATGACTTGTGTATTGCACACTACACAGGAAAAACCCATCCCTTCCTGTTGCTTTGAATCTTTTGTTCTGATTTTTGCCTTGTGGAATTGCCAGCTTTTGCTTTACAGTTGTTTCCAAACACCAGGGAGAGCTATGATTCCTTCAGAAGAAATCATAGGTTGTTCTGTCAGACAATGACTGTATTGAAAGCTTTACTACTAAGACCTGTTTTAAATGAAATTGTTTATAATTACAAAGATCGGTTTCCTTACAGCAGCAGGGTCCTTCAGACATTGCTCTCTTTTCCAGATAGTTGTTAACAGTGTTGACAAATCGTGTTCTTAGGAAACTAAAACTTATGTGTGAAGTGGTATTACTTTCTGTGCTTTGGAGTCTGAAATTCATCATGAAACAAAAAAGCTGAAAATTTGTTCTAGCAGACACTTCACGCTCATTTCAGATCCTTGAACAGTGGTTTCCAGCTTCATGGTCATTGGGACAAGGTTTGTGTTTCTGCCCAAATGAAAGAGAAATATGACTGTTGTTATACATGTTCTGATGGGATCATTAAGTGTTACCATAATTTTATTTAAATTCCTATATTCTGCTTCTATTAACAGCAAAAGGTTTTATTTTCACTATAAATATACCTGTGAAATTAGTATTGGATATTTTTTTCCCATAATAATTATACCAGAACCAGCAATCTGGTTGTGCTTGGAATATGTGTTTTTTAATTGAGGGAAGTGGAAGTAGCAATCTTTCAGTACATTATAGAAGGTATTTTATTCCTCTACCCAGAAGCAATTCAATGTTTCTCAGAGTGCCAGTCCTAGTAGTAGAGATTTCTAAACTAAGGGAATAGCTTGTTTGGGGTGAAATCCTGTTGCTGATCACCTTTGCAGGAGATTTGTCACTAACACAGGGGAACCCACGTGGCCCTGCTGGGATGGCCAGAGTGCTGTTGGTTGGAACAGGACTTTAGATCATTTTATTTATTGTCAGATTTCAAAGTTTGCTCTCTGGAGCTTTCAAAATTGGTTGTGAAGCCAGTCACATTATGCATTTGTTTCTCTCCTATTTGGTCACTTTTCTGTGAAATATTTTTGTATATTTCAACCAAAGTAAAATTAAATTCATAAAGGTCACAAGTCCTTCCATACTTGGGAATTCTGAGAGGTTTATTTAAGCCCTGGCAGACTTTTAACCTTTTCTAGCTTACAATAAGTTTGCCATCCTTTTAAAACCCTTTGATTGTATGGCTTTTGTTCCCCTGAAAGGGGGACAGGGCTGCCTGGTTACTCAAGCAGATGCCAGGCTTCTGATTTGCATTTGATGAAAGCCACTTGTGAAAGCAGAATCAATGCTCAGATTTACAAACAGTAAACGTGGGTATTGGCTTGTCATTTCTTCCTAGGTTGTTGTCCTATAAAGCTGCTCAAGTTCCTCTCTTCACGAGAACCTCTTCCTGCTGTTCTTGCTGCCCATAACCATCATGTTAGACCGAGATGAAGGGTGAGTAATTAGTTTTACCTCTAGTATCTGGGTTTGGGGATTTTATTATTATTTAATAGGGAGAAAAAAGACTGAAAATGCAACCATTTAGCATAATGTACTATAAGCTGATGAACCATAATAACCAAACAGTGTGTCTGAAGGGGCCTGATTACAGAACACCAGAGGCACAAGAGTGATCTTATTGTGGACAACAAAATACTGCTCTAAGAGTGCTGTCACTGCACTGAGTACAGTTTTAATCCATGTGGCTGTATCCAGGTAGAGAATGGAACAGAATGCATCCAGAACAGTAACAATGAGTCTGAAAGGTTTAGATATCAAATCAGGTAGCAGGGAGAAAGACATTATTCAAATGAGGTTAACTGAAAGCAAGATAGCAGTGGCTGAAACTGTGCTTCTGAAATAAGGGTCTTATTGACTAATTTGTGTGAACTCCCACTATTAATATTTAAGGAGTGTGTGTGTATGTTAAGGTGTAAATACAGAAGTGAAAAAATCAGCAAGGATTGGCATTTGAAGCACAATCCATTTGAGTGCCTTTTTGTTTGGCCTTGGGATCAGCTGTTACAGGCTATAGCAGGGCTAGTGCCCAGTGAGAAGAGCTGTGGATGTATCTTCTGTTAAAGGATGTCTATGCTTTTTGCTTTGTATATGTGGAATAACATTATTGCTTGCCTAAGATGTCAGTAGGAAAAACACGTTGTCAGCAGTGTGACCTAATCTATCCGCTATGGGATTGTGGGCTGTAGGAGAGGTGTTGCCATTTCCCTTCAATGTGAACTTGAATGAATCTCTAACTTGCTTTGGCTTGAGCATCTTACCTTACTAGGCACACGCCATAAAACCTTGTTCAGTGTGATTCTAACAGAAAAGTTTCATGTGTACCAGATGAAATTTTTTATAGGGCAGGAGGTCAGACAGAAAACTTGCCCAGAAGAAATACATTTCGAGACATTCCAAAGCTCATTCCTTTGTCTTGGCTGTTTCTGTTGTTCTGTACTGCACAGGGCATGGATTCATGGATCTAAATGAGCTGCTGCAAATGGAACTGTTACAGCAGTGCAGGTGGTAAAGCACCTCTTGGGCTAACTGAGCTTTCTTCCTATGATACTGTTGCTATGCTTAGTACAAGACAAATCAACTTTGGTACGTTTAGACTGTAATGACATCATCAAACTGCTTCCAGTGTCTGATCAAGTTTGGCTAGTACCAGTTTAGATACCTCTGAAAGTAGTTGAATTTGTTTGTGATTCTAGACAGATGTATCTGTGGCTAGATTAGACAGATTTCTAAATCTGATCACCTTACCTGTGTCAACTTCTACTCTCATTCTTATTTTCCAAACTTGTGTTCATCAAGTATTACATGTGAAAAAATGTTTTGGAATATCAAGAAACTGTTTCCGTAGGTGAACAAATACTTCAGTATGTTATAAAGTTACAGTTTGTACTCTTGGTTTTATGCTGTAAATATTGCATGATTTAGTTTTCAGAATCGTAATTTCCCATTTTGGGTGTAATATCAGGCAGATTGCCTTAAAAACAACCAAACAAATGTTTGTTTAATGGCTACTTGACACTTAATAGGGAGATTGTTGTAGAGGCTGTTGTAGAGGGTAGGTACCCATTATTTGGAATATGAAGGTAGGAATACTTCCACAGAAACTCCAAAATTGTTACTGCTGATTTTAGATGGTTGGGGATTTTTTCTTTTTTTTTTAATATGTAAACTAAACAATGATGTGTTACTTGGTCTCTCCCAGGTCTGTGTTCTTGTTCTCAGGTATAACTGTGGTTTAAAGCCTGACTACAGGAATCAGGACATGAATTTGGCTGGCTCAATCATGTGAAATGTCATACCTGGCCTGGTTGTCCAGCTGCAGAGTATAAAATGGAAAGTTTTCACCCTGAAATCAGGTGTTAAGGTATTTCTATATGCATTGCAACGCAGGAGTACATGATCTGTTGTAATGATGGCCAGGTGAAACCTGTAGTTACAATTAACCTAGTGTGTGGGAATTTGACTGGTTATATGGCAATATAAGCAGTTAATGTGAATAGTTATAGTGAAGCCTCTTGTCTCAAGGTTACTGTTTTCTTCTCCAAGGAGATTCAAATTTACTTGGGCTCATTTACTTGAGGGTCACAATATCCCTTGACTAAACTATTTATAGTTGCTCAGATTTGGGGCCAGAGTTTGGAACAGTTTTGGATAGCTGTAGGCATCAGGAAACCAAGGGGCAACTTTCATGCAGCTATATGATCAGGAGAGAGGGGCAGATAAGCATTCCTGCCAGGCAGCCAAAATATTTGGTTACGTTATGCAGTTCAACTTTCTTTTGACTTCACAGATTCTGCTGTAAACTTTAAGTTTCTTACACTTCTCTCCTTTTTCTGTTATTGACTCAAAACTGACTACTTCTTAATGGCTTTCCTAAATTAGTTTCTCTTCTTTTGCATACTGTATAGCTATCTCCTCCAGCACTTTTCATTCCTATTTGGTGTGCTTTGTGCACCTGCCTCTTACCGGACAGCTCTTTTGTGATTCAGTTCTTACGGGCCTACTTTTCCTTGCACTTGAAAATAGGCTCTCATTTTGGCACTGCTCACCTCAGTCCCTCTTCATTAAACCCATTTCTCTTGGTTTACCTACCACTCTTCACTGCAACTTCTCTGCTGCAGTCCAGTTGTTAGTGTTGTGTATGTGTGTCTGGAAACAAAAGAACCAAACACCCATAACTACAAAAGAATAAAACAATTAATTGAAGTCTTGGAACACTCTCCTGCAAGTAAAAACAATTCTGCAGTGATCTGTATGCTGCTTTATCCCATTATCAGTCATAATTTGTTCACAGTTGTTTTAGCAAAGTTCCGCACCCTGGACCTGACTTTCTGAGTTGGTATGAAATTCAGTCTTTTCCTATACTCTTTGGAAAACCAACAGACTTGTTCTGTTTGTAACCCAGCTGTTTTTCTGTGCATTCAGAAAATGAGCTGGAATTCATTTTCTGTGATCTCTTTTGTGTTTCAGATAGAACAGATGGCCGAGCAAAATAAACATCTGTATGTGAACTGTAAAGTGTGGATGTGTTAGTCTGTGCTGATGTAAACGGAGACCTGGGCATCAGTACTTAGCACAAACTCTTTCTGGGGGAATATTAGGGAAATGTTGATTTCTATTTATTTATTTTCTTTTTTTTAATACATCAATCAGTAGAAATTTGCTGAGCACTAATAAAAAAACCACCAAAACCAACCAAAAAAAAACCCAAACTCAAATACTGGCTGTTTCTGTGGCATCAGTAACATGTGCTTGGCCCCATAGTATACTGAACAGCTATATATAAACATCTCTGTTCTCATGGGATTTGTTTTATAACCATTTTACATCATTTGGATGTGGTGCTTGGGGATATGGTTTAGGGTGCACCTTGTAAAATAGGGTTATCAGTTGGACTTGGTCATCCTGAGGGGCTTTTCCAATCTGAATGTTTCTGTGTTACTGTAATACTGTAAGTGCTCTTGGCCTTCATGTGCAGGAACAAGTCAAGGGCTGTTACCTGCTATTGTCTGTTGTTCTTGCCTTGACTTTCTGTGGTATGTAACTATTGCAATACAATATCTGACACATGCTAATAGTTACACTAACTGGTATTTCTGTGGTCTTTCTATTGCATTCAGTACTTCAGTAAGGGAATAATAGCTGAAACTGGACTTCTTCAGCTTGATTTTTGATTCTCTTCTCTCTGGTTTGGGTACCAGTTCTTGTAGTATGCAGCTATTTCAGTTAGTTTTTTATAACCCTTTTACTGTTACTACATTACAGAAAGGGATAATTTCCATTAAATAGTGAATGATGTAAGCAAGGCTTGTAAGGGAAGGGAATATATTCTGCTAGACTGCTGATGCCATGGCAGGGGTGTGGGTGAGATGCAGGCAAGGCTTTGGATGCAGAGGCTGGACTGTAATGTATTCAGTAGTTATTCCCAGTGCTCCTATCTATTTCTCTGTGCTGTGCCTGAGGTTTTGTATTGTTGTATCTGTTTTGTTTGACTAACACATAACCATATCGTAGAAGTTGTTACAAGGTGAGGAGAAGGATTTGACATCTGGGTGTGAAATAATTGATGCTTTTGACTCCTGGAAAACTAGGAGGCTATTTGCTCTTATTTGGTGGTTGCCACTTGGATGATGGGGAGCATTGTGGCTTAACCTGGCAGGCAGCTGAACATCACACAGCTGCTTGCCCACTGTCCCCTAGTGGGGTGTGGGACAGGATCAGAAAAGAGGTGAAACTCATGGGCTTCACTTAAGACAGAAAAGGAAGAGACAAAGATGATAAAAGGATATACAAACCAAGTGATAAACAATGCAATTGTTCACCATCCGCTGAGCCATGGCCAGTGAGTCCCTAAGCAGCAGCTGGCCCTGCCTCGCCAACTCCCCATGGTTTATATACTGGGCATGTTATCATATGTATTGAAATATCTCTTTGGTCAGCTGTCCTAGCTGTGGCCTCTCCCAGTTTCTTGTAACCCCCAGCTTCCTCACTGGCAGGATGGTATAAGAAGCTGGCAAGTCCTTGAATTTGTGTGAGTGGTGCTCGGCAACAACTAAACCATCAGGGCTTTGTCAACATTATTCTCACACTAAATCCTAAGCACAGCACTCTACCAGCTACTAGGAAGGAAATTAACTTTATCCCAACTCAAACCAGAACAGAGTGGAAGTTTTCTTTGTAAGTACATTGAGAGGAACAGAGTTGTGGATTTTGTTTTGTTTTTCTTTCTCCCCTTTTATAGGGAACATAATGTGAGCTCATGTCTCATATGCAACAAAGGTGACAGTCTGCAAGCCTGTAGTCTCTACTTCTGTAATTGTTGTTAGACTCAACAGTTATTGATTAAAAACAACAACCAGATTATCTTCACTGCTAATAATTTTAACTTTCATAACCTCACTTTTATATTTTCAAGATAAAACCTTGTTGTGGTGAATGAGGTAGCTGAAACTTCTCAGAACTTGTTTTAGGTTCTAGAATCTTGGCTGAAATCCTGATTCTACAAAATTCAATGGCAGATGCTGGTTGACACGGATGGACTGGGAATTCAAAGGAGTTTCCATTTCCAATGCACTTAATGACCAGTTCCATGCACAGAACTCTTTAAATGAGGACATCCAGAATGGAAAGGTTTATATTATTGTTTAGTGCATGTATTCTGAGCTGAATTTCAACAGAAGCATAGCATGTGGTTATTTGTTTACAAGACTAAGGTTTTTACTGTGATGGTCTAAATCCAGAAGTTGTTTTCATTGTAGACTTAGTCCTACTTGTAATATCAGTGGACTCTGGTTGAGGAGATAAATCCTGGGATCTTGGTCTTACCATCTTAGAAACTACAAGACTCCAGTATGAAATCTCAATATCTAAAAAGTTTTATTTCCACATAGCTTTGGTTGGTTTGTTTTCTGTTTGTTTTGAAGTGCTTACCTTTTGGTCTGTTACAGTAAACTGAAGCTCTAAAGTGGTGTTAATATAATTTTACTAAGTCAGTCTTGCCTTGCACTAGTGAGGAATGAAAAAACAAATTAAGGCATACCACCCCTGCCATCTGCCTTAGAGTTACTCACAATATCAGAGCAGCCAAACTGTTCTTGAACTCTTTTATACATTTCTCCCAGTTACCTTGAACTCGCTCTCGGCTTTATCTAGTTCTTTTGCAACAGCCAACAAACTCCATGTGATGCTCTCTTCTGGTTTAGGCTTTCTAGACAAAACTGATATGCAATTCCAGTATCCTTGGTGCTTGAAACATTTCTTTCCTTCAAGTCTTTGAGAAAGCTGAGTGCTAAGCTATCATGTTACACATAATGGGGGAAAAAAGAAAAGGAATAAATTAATGGAAGTTGATTTTGTTTTAATTTTCAGAGCTCCTTTTTCTGCTTCTGATTAAAGCCACACAGCCAAACGTGTTTGTTTTACTTCTGTGTTCCAGGGAGAAATTAAAAACACATAAGTCACTCTAAATGGATGCTGTACAAAATTGAAGTCAGCTTTACAAAGAATAAGAGGCATGAAATTCAGGGCTTGGAAAGCAGTTCACCAGTCATTCAGGCACATAAAGTACTTCTCTCTAAACCTTAATGAGCAAAACTGGAATCTGTCTCAAATTTACTCTAAGTCAGGTTTTTTTCCTCCTTAGCTGGTTTTGACTGACTTGTATTAAACAATTGCAATGCTTGTCTGCCACACAGCTGCAATGTTAGGAGGCACTTATGTTCCACAGTATATAAATAGCACAAGGAGGACTTCCTGTGTTTCTGTTGAGGTTGTCTCCCCTTCCCCAGCTGTCAAAGATAAGAGAATGCAAACAACTGTAGCAAAGCAAGAGAAATAAAATGTGGTATTCTTGTGGATGTAGTTCTCTGAGACAAATGCATGTTCATCACAATTGTCATACTTTTAATTGAAATGGGAAATAAAAAAATTAGGGAAGAACCCAAAACAACTACTAAATGGAAAAGATTATATTATTTTGAAAAATACACTGTTAACTTCAGATTTTCAGCTAGCTTTACTTGTATGCTGTCTGTTTCTGTCTATTACATTTATTTTCCTCACAGGCTTTCCTCAATGTACTTGATTGCATTTCAGGTACATATAAAAAAATTGTAGGGGCTAGAATTCAAGTAAATTAACCTGGAAATCACCAGAAGCAGATCGGCAAAAGACAACATCTTTAAGTTCACCAGGCTTTTTCCTCAGTAAAGTAGAACAAAGAGCATGATCAGATTGAAACATTTTGAGACTGAGGATCAATCTGAGGGTTGCAAACCAGAGGACTCTTTTTTCTCAGCTGCTCAAATAGATCACAGCAATATAACTAGTTCTTAATGATGGGATCAGAGTATTTCTTAATCCAAACAAATCCAAGGCCGTGGCAGATGTGAGAATCACAAGTACCTTTTGTTGCATGTGAGAGTAATATGAGGAGAGCAGCTGCAGAAGCTGCAGTTTCAAGTAGACTAAATTAGTGGGTTGTAATCTCCTTTTGAAGGGAGGAAGGAATGGATTACTGCAGTCTGAACCACAGCTGGAAGGAGATGTCTTCACCTCGCAGAACAAGCAGCAGAAGGAGAAAGTTTACTCATCTATCTATGGACAGCTCTATGTCCAACTACACCTTATGTGAATCACAATGCAGAATTATCTCCTTATTTGGAATCAGAGGCAACTCTGTGGTTTCTTCATAATGCTTCCTGCAGGCAAAAAATATTACTTAAAAATCATATTAGCTGGGAAGCAGAAACTTTGATTGTGCCAATAAATAGACACAGGTGCTTATTGCATTTAATCAAAATTAGGTTGCACTTGCTTAGTAGAATTTTACTTCTTAGAACTCTGGATTTAGGCAACATGATCCTTTTTCACAGCTTTTTCTTTAGTTTTTCATCCCTGCTCTCTGCTCCATCACTGCAGTTGTCAGTGCAGCTGGTTTGGGGGCACGTTGTAAGGCAGGTCTTCTGGTGGTTTATCAGCTGATGGTGATTCCTCTATTTAGCACTACATCTAGCAATGATTACACCACTAGATCCAAAGCATAAGCTTTTAAACTGATGCCTCTGCTGCTTCTATACTGCCTAGAAAATATTTTAAAGTAAAATCCCTGGTATAAAAAATGAAGTCTTGAAGTTAGTTGGCCGGGGATATTCTCTAAAACTCCATGAAATACTATTTACTTCCACCTTTGTATCTAGGTACCATCTACAAATTGGAATTTACACCAGAGGGGAAAACTGGTAAAAGGCCCTGAATCATGACTAATGGAATGTTTTCCTGAACATGACCTTTCTTTTCAACTAGGAAGAAATAAAGGCTTTGTGCCACATGTTGAGCCAAAAGAGCAACAAAAGGAAAGGCTGAGAGAGCTGGGTTTGCACAGTCTTGACAAGAGAAGGCTTAGGGAAGACCTTATTGCCACATGCCAGTACATAAAGGGTGGCTACCTGGAAGACGGAGACTTCCTTTTTACAAGGAATCCCATAGAAAAGGCAAGGGCTGATGGGTGCAAGTTACTTTTGGAGAGATTCTGATGGGAATCTGAAAGAAAAACTGTTTACAGTGACAACTGTTAGGCACTGGAATAATCTCCCAAGAGAAGTAGTGGATTCCCCTGCACTGGACAGTTCCTTAACTTTAGCTTGACAGGGTGCTGGGACACTTCTACTACCACTACTACTACCTAGAAAGGTTGGGTTCTTGTGGTCCATTCCAACCTGGAATCCTGTGTAAATTAGAGGCAGTAGAGGACTTGTCAGCACTGGAAGTTTTAACAGGCCTACAGTCCTCATTGAGTTGAATATCTGTTGAGTGTATTTTCAGTATTTCACAATCAACTTTGAACTTAGCGGGAAGATCAGTAGGCAAAATTGCCTAGGGCAGTATCTAAGGGCTGGTGCAAAGAAACAATAGAGCTGCTTACATGCTTGTTTTCTAGGATCTTACCGTGTCTTCCTTTTGTTTTGGGAGAATGTTGACATTTTACATGAAGGTGAGGGCTTCCCTCTTGAACTCTGCATTGCATTTTGACACACTAAGAGTATCTCCCCCTCCTCACCCTACTGCACATGCACTTGCTCTGGTAATTCAGCATTCTGGATCACGACTCTGCAGAACAGGACAGGATTCCAGATTTTAGGATCCTTGCACTGATACCGTGGGAGTTGTAGAGCAATAAGCTAAACATCTATTTAATATCTACAATACTTGTGCTGGATTGTAAAGCTATGATTAATGATTTTTCTGTTGCAATTAGAACTAACAAGTGTGTGAACATCTTGCTTCAGATGTAATCTACAGTAATTAGCAATAGCGTAAATTGTACTGTGGATAGATATTGACCTTTCTTTCACTATGTACAGAGAAGGATACCACATGAAGAAGGCTGTAAATCTTAATAGAAGTTAAAATTGAGTTCATGTCAATATAAGGTATGAAAAAATGTTACAATACACAACTGGTTATGTGAATTGTCAAACATGTCCTGCTGAACTTCCTGCAAGGTCACATCCAGTTGGTATTGGAGATGGGACAAAACTAAAAACCTGACCATTGAAAGCAATAGTTTTAATTGTGTTTCCTTTTTGTGAACCCCTGAAGGTTTTCCATCAGTGATTCTGACTCTTGGCCATTATTAGACCTTTCTGAAATGTCTGTTTCACTTCCCATTGATCCCTTAGCAATGCTAAGTAGACTCAGGACCAGGGCAAAAGCTGGTTATCAAAGACCAGTCACGCACACAGCAGTTTTCGAGTTTGTAATTTCTGTTGTTTCTTGCTGGTTGGTTGATTGAATCAAGAGAAACTTCTGTTCCTCTTCAAACCTGTCTTCATTCTGTATGGACCAGATCAAGGTAACTGCCTGATTTCATCAGTTATCATACTGCCAGCAAGAAAAACACTAACAGCTGAACCATGGAACCTTTTTCTGATCTACTTATTGGAGAACTTTTCCAGGGCTTCTTGACTAGTGTAATCCACTAACCAGATAGAAAGCAGTCATGAAACATGAGCATAATTGGGGACCATACTTGTTTTTTGGGTAAAATTTTATTAGTAGTGTATGGCTGACAAACCCAAACTGGGGCTCAGTGTGTAACAGTGGATCACAGGATGTTAGGGTTTGGAAGAGACCTCTGTAGATCAAGTCCAACCCCCCAAATGGTCTCATTTNCCCCCCTTTTTTTTTTTTTTTAACTATATACTAGATTTTGACACATAAGAGCACAAGTAAAGTCTGATAGGATAGTTATGGGGCAAGCTACCTGTAGAAAGAAGTGAGACAACTGGATTTAATTTTGGGTGTGATAATCCATACACTTCTGGTACTTGACTGTCACTCTCCTGGGATTCTTACAACTAAGCATCATTCCCTGTCCTGTGGACATCATTCACGTGTAGGAATTCTGTCTCTCAGAGCCTTTCTGCGTTACACTGGGTACATTTGGGTTGTCCGAATGGTTTCTTCTCAATTTGTGACCAGCAACCCTTCCATTGGATGTCACTAGCAGCGTTTCTGTGCCCGTTGAAATCATCCCACAGCTAATGCAATATATATTTGCTTTACGTCCTTTTGCCACACCCTAGAGACTTGCGGCGGTGGTTTTGTCCACAGAAAACTAATTTTTTTTTTTTTTTTGCTGGTATAATCCGAGTTTTGTGAAAAATCTGTTGTGTTGCAGCGCTGTTGCGCGAGCTGTTGGCCGCTAGGTGTCACTACCGATCCAGCAGAAAAGCGAAGCTTTGTTTCTGTTTTGTTTTTCGGCCTTAAATTTGTACAAAGCAGAAAATCATTTGTATGCAAGAACTTTTGTGTTGTCTACAAACAGTCACACATACAGACTCCATAGCACGGTCAGTAGGCAGTCACTGTGTTTCCCAGCTTCAGCAGAAAGTGTACTTTTAACAGCAGAAGGAAGAGTTTTGTCTTTCCCCCACCCTCCCAGTGTGGTAGCTGTTCTAAAATCATTGCGTTCAGCTGCTGCTAAAATCATGTTTGTCTATACTTGACCATAATTGTAAAAGGGAAAATATTTGTTTGTTTATTTTGAGAGGTATATGGAAAATTAGATTATCACAGATCAAGTTAGACTACGTATGCAAAAGTCAATTGTCTAAGTACACTTGCTGCTTGGAATCTCACCTGAGGCTTCTGGATTCCTGTTCATGTGCTAGAATCAGTGTTTAGAAGGATTAATTATCTTCCACATGATATATGGTGACCTTAACAAGGCTGGAAAAATCAGACTCAAAACCTGATGAGGTATTCAATGGCCTGGTCTTGTATGTAGAAGTGCTTTTGAATCTGCCCATAAATCTTGTTCACTGATAGCTCTTGGTAAGCATGATGCACCATTTTGGAATGTATGCTGCTATTCCGAGAAAATGAACTCTGGCCTTTTAGTGAGGGGAGACCTGCTTCCTGTGCTGCAGTGCTAGATAAACATCTCCTACTCATGTCTGTTCTCTGCTCTTGGGATACAACAGAGCTTAAGAGAAATATTTTAGCAGAGATGGATTTCTAACCCCTACTGAACACCTGAAGAAATAAATGTCTAATTCATATTTATGCTTATTTAAAGATTGGTGGCTGACAACAAAATGTCCTATTTGAAGGAGAAGGACAAGGTGTAAATTAAGTGATCCCTTTATAGAGAAATCTAACTGTGTTTTGGCAGTCTCTTTTTTTTTTCCTTTTTTTTTTTTTTTCTTTTTCGGTTTAGAGGAACTAAATTCTGTTTGCATGAGATGCCTTGTACTGATCATAGGTGAATGTAGCTGTGTAAGCTATGAGTGGTTTCAATTTCTCTGCCTGGGAGTGGCAAGCTTTCAAACAGAGGCAAGTGATGGTTTAGCCCTGCCTTTTGCAGATGCTTTTGCGTACAAAGATATTTTCATGGCACAGAAAGAAGAGCTCAGCTTTCAGCTTATGTTGTATCTGCAATATGTGGGTGCAGTGCTTTGGGGATTTGTTTGGTTGTTCAGGAAATTATCCTCAAACACTGCAAAAGCAGTAGCCCAAAGAAATTTTGCCTGTAAAGCTTCTCCAGAAGATCACTTGATTTGCCTTGCTAGTTCATTGACTCTCTCAGAGCTGATGACTGCAAGCAGACTTGTGACTATATTGGTAGTAAACCAGTTTCTGGATAAAGATTTTTTTCCTGAGTTGTCACTGAGTAAACCTGTGGGTGCTTGACAGGTACCTTTACTTGTGTGTGAAGTCCTTGCTGATTTATTTTAGAGGTCATCCCCCAGCTTCCCTATTGTGACATGGAAGCTGGAAAGAATGATTTAGCACAACACCTTTCCAAATGTTGATATGCTGAGTTCCTCTCTAGAATTATGGGTTCATATCCCCAGAGGCTGACTCAGCCCCTTTGCTGGCAGAGGCACATAAACTTAGATCTGGGGAAGTCTTTATGTTAGCCTTCTGAAAGAACCATAATAACATAAGTGCTGTGTCCATACTGAGCAAGCTGATAATTCTGCATACTTCTTTGTCAAAGTAGCTCCCCTTTTTTTCCCTTTTTGCTATCTTCTCCTAATAATGACCATGATTTATAAATTCAGTTGCCTCGGTGTCTGTGTTGTTCCCACAGAAAGTCTAGGGAAATGTGACAACCTCCAAAGTAAAACCTGCCCCCATGTATAAAAATGAGCAGATATGGAGAAGGAGAAATCAGCCTGCTCTGCCAGAGAAGACAGTGAGGCAGCAGTATGTAAAGAACAGGCACAAAATGATTTTTCAAATTACAGAGCTTCAGTTGGTTCACATGTCAATAGCTCAAAATTTCTGTTCTTTTACAGGTATTTGCTCCACTTTTTTTCTCCTTAGGAGGAAAAGGCTTTTATATGCCCTATGTACATAGAAAACTGAAATTTGTCCCCAAGGAGCCAAGAAAATGTTTCCTTTAAGTCTGTGACAGCAACTGTACTGTTGTCCATGTGTTTAGTAGCAGCAGAATTACAGTAATGTTCCTGCAACATATGAGCAAATATAGTAAGCATTTCCACAATGGCTACAGCTGGGGTTTTATGATGCTCACTGCTTTGACCAGTTTAAATAAAGCAAGGCAAGCCTGAACCTAAACCCCCCCAATCTGATTGCTAAACAAGTTCTCTCCTGACTCTTTGTGGATATCCTAAATCTTCCTCTAGCTGTTAGTCAAAACAAGTCCATAATTAAGCAGGACTACCCCTTATTACTGCTTAATTTCCTGATAAAGACATGAAATTAAATCAAAAGGAAATTCCTCAAAAGCCTCCATTTCAAGCAGAATCCCTGCACTGACAAACTATTAGTTTGTCTTTTTTTTTTTTTTCAAAACAGAACAGCAAACAACAACAAAATCTACTTTTGGGCTTTTAAATTTGTGCAGTTTAATTGTTGGTCTGTTTCCCTGATAAGGTGAGACTAGTCCCATGTCACTAGGGGAATGGTATCCTGCTGTGTTTTTCCATCCTCATTTACAATGATTATGTTATCAGGCTAGCCAGGCAAAAGGGTGGAGCAACTATAATTTCAAAGCAGGATTAGGTTGAAATAACGAGGTCACCAAGTTGTGGTTGTCATGGCAACGTCACATCTAAGAATATGGGATGCTTCTAGGAGATGAGGCAAGCCTGGAGTCTCTCTCCTTTGCACAAAATCCCAGACTATTTCTGCAAAACTGCTTAATTGCTTTAAAATATTTTTTTCCTAAGTGTTTTTTGCCAAAACAATGAATCCAAATTGTACTTTTTATTTACAGTGTCTTAAAGATGTGTTTCTTTCTGATCAGTTATTGATTCCATTTTTCTGTCAGCTTCTGAGTGTATATTTTAACTGCCTTTAAGAGATCTTTTGTTTTAAATATATTTAAAATAAGCTTTAGATCATCAGAATATTGCTTAGATGTTTTGATTCCCCTTGAGACTTCTTAGCCTTTTAAAACACAGAGTTCTGTGTCAGGTCGTGTGCTGCCCTGGGACCTCTCCCACACCTACAGATAAGAAATTATTAACTCTCGAATTTCTGTGTTAGTGACAGTTTGCATCCATTTCTTAGTACTGTTTTATGATTTTTAAAGGAAGCATTAAGATATTTATTTTTAAAATTATTTATTTTTCCCTGAAAATGATTATTTCTAAATACGTTTATTTGGCATTGTTCCAAGCTGTGCTGGATAGGGTAAATTTGGGTGATTGTAGAGATTTACTTTACCGTGCCACTGTTTGTCAGAGGCTTCCTTGGGAACTTCACAGCCCAAACTCCTGACAAGCACAGTAGGAAGCAGCTGCATTGTGTGTATTTTTGTTTTATTATGTAAAAGCTCACCAGAAAGATCTCATTTTCCTTTCTTGAGTTTTACCTGGTGTGACGTGATATAAATCTCACAACAGACAGTTGAGATCTCTCTAGTTTTTGTGTATTTTCATTGCCAAGCATCTACTGTTATCAGCATAGTGTAGTGTTGAAGTGTGCCAAGTTAAGGGATTTGTGGAATAAGGGAGGAAGTTGCAAACGAAATAAAGGAAATGGGCTAGACAGTAATGGTAGGGTGTGGAGTTCAGTATGTAGTTTGGGGGCACTGAAGCCTGAATTGCCTCACAAGATCTTGTCTAAGTTTTTCTGCAGTGACTGGGGCACTTCGGTCTCTGGACATCTGAGCTCTACACGCTATGCAGTCTCTGTGCTGTAGCAGTCTCTCTGGTGGGCAAAGTTCCATCCCATAATTTATGTATCAGCCTAGTTGCATGGAACTTGCTGCAGCACAATGGATTTGGAGACTACTGCCTTTTCACAGGTTTTGGTTGAAAGAAGCAGGTGATCATTCAGGAAAAGATATAAACACAGGGAATGATCACATAAAACCCTTTGCTGGAGGGATGTATATGGAAATGCAGGATGAGAATTCTTAAAAATAGGAAACAGACTGGAAAAAGCTGGGGTTTGATAGTGCTGTGGAAAAAAATGCCAAGCTTGCACATATATGGTAGTTTTGACAGGACTTTTGGATAAAACAAAAATAAAAGAAAGAAAGCAAACCGAAAAATACCGCATTCATACCCCATTTTGTTTCAAGGACACAGTTGTGGATCTAAGGATAGATGGAGTTTTAGGTAAGCTGATTTTCAACTGACGTCGGACCACATTCATAGGGCAGTATGGCTGTTTTCTGTTTCCCTTCCTCTGCTATCCAGTTACAGCTTGTGGAGTCTGGTGTCTTGCACTTTGGGAGTAAAAATTATGCCATGTGGATGATTTCCATCAACAGTGACACTAATTGCTCAGTTTTGAGAGCAAAACGGAGAGTAAATGTCAGCTGTGGTGTGGAATGAGCTGTTCAACCAATGGGTAGCAGAATACTATTTACTCTCTGTTTTGGTGAGATGTCAGTTATTTTCCACAAATGATGAGATCTTTCCATGGCAGCCTGGAGGAACTGTTGATAAGAGTCCAGCCAGGTGAGCCTGGACTGGTCTTTATTTCACAGTATCACCAGGGTTGGAAGAGACCTCAAAGATCATCAAGTCCAACCCATCACCACAGACACCAAGAATAGAGACCTATTTGACAGGTCTGCCACTTCCAATGGCATATGAAAATAGGAATTTTCCCTCTTTCTTTTCACAGGTTTGTATCTTGTCTTAAAAATTTAAATTATTATTGAATGGATTGAGTGTGGTGTTTTTTCCAGTGAGCTGAAGAACTATCTGGGAAATAGAAATTAAACCCAAATCATCAGTGGGTGTATCCACCAGATGGTGATATTCTACCAAATTATTTGCACATTCGTCTTGCAGTAAAAATCTTGTAGCTTGAATTCTTATTACTTCCTAAATTTCAGATGCGCCAATCTTCCTGTTGCTTCCTTGATTATTAGATTTGGAAAGACATTGTTTCTATCCATCCTGAAGAATCTACTCTGTTTGTGTCCAGTACAATGGACACAGTGAAGATGGGGGAGAAAAACCTGTAGATTCCACCATACTGAAGCTGGGCAAATACTAGCATATTAGAAGTTAAGGCATAAATGGCTACTTGGCAGTTATGAAGGACCAACAGTCTGACAGCCTTGTTCAGAATTAAGCGGAGTTTGTGTGTGAGAAAAGGAAAGCAGCAGAATGAGAAAGATGAGGAGGGTTTATATTGCTGTATTGTTCCATGGCTGCTCTTTCCTTAGCCTGGAGGATCCTGTGGATAAATGCCAAAGGTTTGATTTGCTGGGTGGGGCTTCATCTACATTTCAGGCTAGAAAGGAACAAATCTTCTGCATTTTCCCTCCCTTTTCCTTGGCTGCTTGAATTGAACAGCCATCAGGAAAACAATGTTATGGGAAGTTACCCAATATTAAGTTTTGCTTTTGCATCTTGATATACAACAAATATTACTGCAGCTTATGCACATGCACTGCAGCCACTCAGATGGAAAGAGCTTTACTATCAAAAATTGCTAGAGTTATTGATTCAGTTGGAGAAGTAACTGGCAGCAGAATTGGATCCTTTAAAAGTCTTCACCAGTTTTATGTAACAGAGATGCTCAGAAAACACAAGGAACTTTTCTTTCCTCCTTAGTCTTAAACTGCAGTTAGAAAAATCAAAATGAAAATTCATTGGCTCATTTTATAGTTATCTCTTTCTGGTTGTCAGTGACCCTGTTCTATGTGCAGTACTCTGGTGATGCTTTTCTGTACGGTATCAACCATCTACAAATAGAAACTACAAATAGAAACTGTGCTGTATTTGATCCAATGAAGTCAAGAGGGGCAGTTAACATACCTGCAAATGTCACCATTTCTGATGGGAATGCTCTTCCCAGGGTGTACTACTACTGTCCACAAATGCTGATCTTTAAAGGCAGGTTTGCCAAAGCAAGCATTCATCATTACTTAAAAATAACCCAAATAAAATGAAAATGCAGTTGTACTAAGTGCCTTTTCAAGTAAGGGTTCCAGCAAAAAAACCCACTTTTATTAATGAATTCAGAATTGAAAAGAAAGTTTTTCTGATAGTAACATCCTAGTTGGGAGGGTTCCAGTTTAGGGCAGGTCTCATGGTGGTAATCACTGCTGCTGGTACTTATATGGTTCGTATATTTAGACTAAGTTCTGCTCTTCACCACAGACTTTTTGGTAAAAATGGTTCATCTGGGGCCACGGTGCTGTTGAAAGCAAATGGGATGATGTTCTTTATTTCTGCCAAGATGACATTAAGTGTGTGCTGCAGGTGCTGCCTTTTCCCCTCTCTTAGTCCGGTTCTCTTTATGTCTTTAGCTGCCTTGTACTTTGCGCAGCTGGGACTGATATCTTTTTTTTCTAAATTTTTTTTTTTTTTTTTTTTTAGTGGTTGCATCAACACCAGAAGCACAGATGTGGTAGTTCTCCCCATCCCTCACTACAACCAGTTGCGTTTGTAGAGCTCACCTGTGAATGCTGTGAACTATTTCTGTGGATTTTATTTTCTTTCAAAGTTTAAGTTAGTTGCCCACTCTCATGGGCGGCGTGTCTTGATCACTTTCTGTTATTACTCTGCACACCAGCCTGTTTCCTCCTTCCATCCTCACCTGAGACAAATAAACAGCCCATTGTTCTTCAGAGCACATTCTTTGGCTATGAGCGGTGCAACTTTGTAAGCAGCCTTACCAGTGCAATGGCTTTAAGTACTTGGAGTGTTCTGTACCAGCCAGTGGAAGCTGTCGCTTAGGCTTTGCTTTTGTACTGCACTAGTCCATGGATGACTTGCTCACTGAATTGGTATTCTTCTACAGCCAAACATTTGATGGGCAACACTGAACATTCGGGAAAGTGTGACAGAGCTTATGTGAGTTTTCTGTTACATTCATTAAGGCATTACTGACAAACCTTCAAAGTCTAAGAACCCCACAGGTATTCTGCTGCGCTCTTACGACATGTAGGTGAATGGCACTGTGCTTGCACTGGGCAAGCTGAAGTATGCCACCGGTTTGTTCTCTTGTGTGCTTGGAATGTTTAAATTGCATCCCAAAATGTGTATAGACTCCTTGGGATTCTTCAGCATTTGCCTTCAGATATGTGATTTGCTACGTATTTTGATGAGAAGCGTGGTCAAAACCAAATTGTTTTGTGAGCAGCTGTCCTCTCTTTATGGGTTTGTGTCTAATGGGCAGTTTCCTTCTGTGTAGTATTGCTGAAGATGTGACAGTAGCTTTTCTCCTGGGTGAGACAGCATTTGTGTGTGTAGATTTTCTGTTGTCTAATAAGGACTTCATTCACACAGATGAACTTCCATCAGTAAAATCACTGATGAGGTCTCCTCCAATTAACCATTTATTTTTATGAATTATATAGCAAAGTAGTAACTTAGAAACTGTTGCCCTTCTTGCAAGTCTGATTGAGATTCAGCAAACCTCTGCAGGAAAGAAGAGGGCAGGCTGGAAGACGAGAAGTCACGCTGTGACTGCATAGTCTTGTTTCCTATGAAACAAGGCTAAGAGGGAAACATGAGGTGGATAATCCTCAAACCTGTCCCAGACAAGGGAATCTTGCAAAGGAAATGGTGCTGGTAGCATCATACAGACTATCTTTGTGAAACGTATGCTGGTTTGGCATCTAAAATTTAGTGAAACTGCCCAACTAAATTGTTAGTGGGAGCTGTGCCATCTGAGCAGATGGGCATGTGTAGGCAGTCAGTAGTCATGTTTGTTCTTCATTTATGGGAATTTAGACCAGGATTTGAAATACCATGAAGCATAAAAAGCAAAATGCTTGTCTAGGCTGTCCTCAGATTTACATCCCAACTAGGTATCCTGAACATTTGCACTGTTACAGAGGGGACATCCTCACAGTAAGTCTATAACAGAACATCTGATGGAAATAGGTTTTGGCTCAAATACTTCAACCCATTTCAGTATTCAGATTTCTCATTTTATTCTGTCTTACCAGTTAGATCAACTTTCCATGTGACTCTTCAGACCATGTCATTTTTTCTTTTGAGTCCTTTTAACTACATTCCCATATCTATTGTGTTCAATTCCAGCTTCCTTGCAGTTATAAGTGATTCCAGCTGTGCCTGAAATTCTGCTCACTCCTTTCCACATCATCATCTTGCCCATTCACTAGAATAGAGTTACTGCTGAAAACATGTGGGTATATATACAAATCACCATGCAGTAGGTTATGTTGCGTATTAGCTACACCCCCATGTAACTGTTCAACTGCATTTTCTTCCTGACTGTAAATATAAGGTAGTTTTCCTCCAAATTCATACCCTTTTAAAGGATGCACGTAACTGAATGTGACCAGACATTGAAGTAATTATTGAGTGGTAAATACCTGATTATATGTAAACTTTGAGTGACTTCTGTGTGCATCCAACCTGAGCTTTCTTCAAAACATTCAGCCACCGCCTCCATTGCTGTGCTCTGTGTTCAGCCCAGTTGTAGTACGTCAGAAGAATTTAAAAACGTTGTTGTGGCAGCATAAACCTTCTAATAGAGAAAGGTTGTACCATCAGAACAGTTCTTTGACTAAAATGGGTTGTACTTGTTCATCAAACAAGCAAAGTCACAAATTGCTGCTTTTTTGCTTGTGGTTTTTGTTTCATCTATGCTAAGGTTTTGGAGAGAATGATTATGTCAAACAGGGCTGATTTTTTTTTTAATCACTTTTCATCTTGACATAGGTAATCTAAGAAAATCCTTCCAGTCTCACCTGGCCTTGCTGAAAGCACACATGTTCTGCAATAATGTTAGATAATAGGAGCTGAGTGATGAAGTTTTGAGCCTGGCCCTTCATCTGTTCATGCTGTGTAGTATTACTTTGAATGTCTGCACTAAGCATTTTGTCTCATTTAGATTAAGTCTCATGATACAAGGACTACGCCTTTGCCACCGTATCGCACAGCCTCAGACACCTTGATGGCACTCAAACAACAATAAATAATTTAAGGCAAATACTACTGAGAGATCAACCACATATGGAGTGTTTCTGGCCCATTTGATGCAGGGGAAATTCTCTGTGGGAAGTCAAAGAGGTGGCTAAGGTCAGAGTCAGGTTTTACAGAGTCTCTGCCAACTTTCTTAGGCACAGGCTGAAACAAATGTTCTTCAGGTTCCAAAGGAAAGCAATGGGCAGTGTGCATCACTTGCTACAGACCTGAAGGTGTGTAGAGATCTTGTCTCAGATATGACTTGTTGTGCAGGTTTCTACTTGTTTGGAAACCTCTCTAGTTTATGGAAAGTCATAGTAGCATAAGGGATAACCATGCATTTTGTGACTTAGAAGTGACCTATATAAATATGTTTTTCTTAATTACTTGTGTGAAGGTTTGGGAGTTCCCCCACCCCCCACACTTTTGTAAAATGACCCAGACTAGCACTCAGTCGGCTGGAAGTTAAATGATGAAGCTATATTTACAGCTTTGCACAATGTACAGCAGATATTTACACTATATACACAACATTTACAGAAATATACAAGTTAAAAGGTAATACAGCAACACAACTCCCCTCCCAGAAATCAGAGACCCCAGGAGGGGCTCCCAACCACCCTTCCACCTTCTCCCCACCCCTGTACCTTACCCCAAGGTTTGCCTTACGTGCAAGGTAAATTAGGAGGATCGGCCAAGGGGGTTAGAAGAAAAGTGGTTAGTGAGGATTAATCAGAAGAGGAGCCAGAGCCCAGAAGCTGCTAGATCCCACCAGCAGCTCCTGCTCCAGCAAGCGACAGAGAGCAACTGACTTATCAATTGTTTTGGTTAGTGTTCCCAAACAATTCTCCAGCAAGCGTATGAGTGAAGTAGACATCATAATGTTTTCCTTTCACAGCCTATAGTGCAAGTTTCTCCATTAAAATATTCCAATTATCCTCAAACTAGCACAACTTGTTAATAAACAAGTGGATGCACACTTGCACAAATGCAGTACATGCACAGAACATCTGTTCTGCTACAAGTAAGGGGAGCCCAGATGTCCAGAACAGGGTAGTCTGAGCAGTCAGTCAACAGCCTTAATCATTTGCTAGGCAGGGACAACTTGAGAGCTGCCAGAAAAAACTGCCTGTGAACCTTGCCAAAGAGCCAAATACCCTAGCTGAGAGTTAATATGCTGACTGGCATCTGGGCTCTCATCATCATCAGTCCCTGCATATCAAAGAGGAGGAAGTGGATAATAGTAATTCAAGTGCTCACTCCAGGATTTAAAAAATAATCGAATATTTTCCTAAAAAATCCACTCTGTTCAGTTAGGCATGAGACTATCCCCGTGTATTTCTGTAGGCTGGATAGTTGCTGTTTGTATGGTGAGAGGTGTACTAGTCAGGGCAAAGCATGGATGTGTGTGGTTGCACTCCATTTCTTCACAGTATCACAAGGTTTGGAAGACACCTCAAAGATCATCAAGTCCAACCCATCACCACAGCCCTCAAGACAAGACCATGGCACCATGTCCAAATGCGCCTTGAACACCTCCAGGGACGGTGACTCCACCACCTCCCTGGCAACCCATTCCAGTAGCCAATGACTCTCTCAGTGAAGAACTTTCTCCTCACCTCCAGCCTAAACTTCCTCTGGCACAGCTTGAGACTGTGTCCTCTTGTTCTGGTGCTGGTTGCCTGAGAGAAGGAGGTAACCTCCCCCTGGCTACAACCACCCTTCAGGTAGTTGTAGGCAGCAATAAGGTCCCCCCTGAGCCTCCTCTTCTCCAGGCTAAACAATCCCAGATCTTCTCATGTGCTCTGGGATACTTTTGTGCTACAAAGCTGATGTATCTTCCACATCCTGCCTTCAAGAATGTTTTTATCACACGTGTTATTTCATTTTTGCTGGCAGTCTTGAAAGCCAGCAGCCGGTAGCCTTACCGTGACATGAGGGAAACTAGTTCTAGTTTGTATCTTTTATCTGGTGCCTTACCAAGTGGACCTTTTATTAAATCAGAATCTAGGCTGCCTAGTCCTAGATGTTCCCAGAAGCTCTGTTAATGTCTGAACATTACCATTACTGTATGCTTCTGGGCTTCATACCTGGATGCATGTGGCATTGCTTTGTGATTTCAACTGAGAATCTGAGAAAGTTTGAGCAATCCAACCTTTTCAAGGAACTGATCTATGTTTGCTTGCTTTGTCCAGTGCCAGGAGCATAAAATGTCAGTATCTAAATCTGCACTGATGTTTCTGGTTCTGCTGCTGGGAAGAGTCTGGCTATTTTTGCTTCTAGGTGTAGGGAATGCTGTGTCTAGGGATCTGGAGTTGTCTTCTTTCACAGGCAGACACAAACACTTTTAAATTTGCTTCTAACATCTGTAAACACTGCACCTCAATTTGTTCCTAGCAATCTGCTGACACTGGTGCACTACTGTGTAATGCAAAGAGGACTTGGAGATGTAGAGACAGATCTCTCCTGTATGGGGTAGTCCACAGAGATGTGATAAATCTTTCCTCCCCATATCTCTT
>VWZE01006839.1:1238689-1280731 GCA_013396675.1 Eubucco bourcierii | reverse complement strand
TTTTTTTTTTAATGGAAGGGGTTGTAGTTGTGATTATGAAATTTTCAAGTTAAATCTCTTGCTTTCGTTACAGCCACAGGGGAAAGAAGTATGAAAAGCACTAACAGCATGCTGCAGAGAGTCATTGAAAGGATCACTGGAATAATTTTTTGGAATGGCTTTCTATTAGTCCTTGCAGTAATATTTGTTTTGCAAAGGGTTTTTCAAAACTATTTGTATTTTGTTTAATGTTTATATTTCCAAAAGTACACAGTCTGGGTCTTGCAGGCTTAGTAGGTTCAACAAACAGAGCACTACAGAAAATGGAATTCTGTCAGTGGAAGCAGGGAATGGACACTCTTGCTGCTTTAGTTTCTGTATAAAGCAAAAAATTTTCAGTATTTAGAGTTTAAATGCCTTGTTTTTCCAGCAAGTGAGATCTTTAAGCTGTACAAGTTAAAATCTGATCTCTGTTCCCCCATTTTATTACACAGTGTAAGAATACAAGAAAGAAAATTACTGAGACCAGAGATCCATTTGCTCATCTGGCATCCCTCATAATACACAGTAAGAGATGACTAAGGAGAGAACACAAAAGCAGGCAGTCAATATCCCCTCTCTCTGTTCCTATTGTATTGCACCTTGGGAATATCTTTAACTTTCAGTTACACTCAGTTGTTTAAGTTAAATAGTCTTAATATGTTTTTCTCTTTCAAATTTGGCTGTTGGAGTGCATCCATATTTGTAATATCCACAGCATCTTCCTACATTTTGTTCCAGGGCTATTTAAGCAATAGGTAGAACTTTGTTTCTCTTCAGTTCTGCTGTGTTTAGCAGAGTTTAACACTTGCTTCTCTTAAATGGAAAGTTCTGGCAATGCCAATCTGATCAGCTCATCAGACTGTTCAGTGTACTTTACATTGTAAACGCTTCATGAAGTGAGAGCACCTCTTGTGTCTTCAGTGCCTGATTTGTTTGGGTCAGTTAGTGAGAGCTTTTGCATTAGACTGATAAATCAGTCTTGTATTTGGGGTCAGCAAGTAATTTCCCACATGTCAGACTAGCTAGGATTATGCAGGATATTTTGTCTTCCTTTGATACGGAGAGGAGAGTATCCTAGGATATTACTACACATGTTCAATGAGGAAATTCCTTGCTATTGTAAGGGCCTATGAGACTGAATCTCCTACTCTTTAATATTGTTGTATCCAGATTTTGCTATTTTGATGAAGCTTCAGATGGGAAGATGAGAACAGTGATGAGCTCACTGACAAGATGCATGTGTTCATGGATTCTTCTGAACTAAGTATCTATTATGTTATATTTAGACTAGATGTTAGGAGGAAGTTCTTTACAGTGAGGGTGGTGAGGCACTGGAACAGGTTGCCCAGGGAGGTTGTGGGTGCTCCCTCCCTGGATGTGTTCAAGGCCAGATTGGATGAGGCCTTGAGCAACCTGTACTTGTGGGAGGTGTCCCTGACTATGGCAGGGGGTTGGAACTGGATGATCCTTGAGGTCCCTTCCAACCTTACCATTCTATGATTCTATGTGTGAACTAAGTATCTATTACTTGTCACTGAAGTCCTGAATTTGGTAACAAAGTTTATATATAATAATTCCAGAGCTTTCAAAGCTACTTTTTTATGATTTTTTTTTTTCCCCCGAGACTGGCAGCACCAGGAAGTAGTCATCTTTGCTCTTTCAACTGTTAAATATTTCTTCAGACCTTTTCTTTTGGCTGCAATTTTGAAGGAATGAAGACTCCAGTTCATGGTGTTCTGTACCAGCTTCTGCCAAACTACTCCAGAGCTTTGGCCACTGTATTTCCCTAGGCAGCTGTTCATTTTTCAACCTCTAAAAGGCTTCTTATCAAGTCTGTCTCTACAGAATAAGAGAGCAATTCATCCCATAGCAAGCACCATTGCTAACCTGCTGTCTTTTTTTTTCCTGAGAGATTAGGAAGGTTTTATTCTCTGATTTTGGCCTTCAGCTTGGGGAAACTCCAAATTCTATAATTCAGTTAAAATCTGATCAAGGAAGACCTGAGCCCAAACTCATCCTTCAACGATGGTTCACCAAGAGATCATATTTCACACTCAGGCACATAAAAATTCATTATCATGTAATAAGTACAGCATAAATCTGTGGCGTGGAGATAAGGTGACTGAAGATTTCCTGATTGTTGATGGATCCTCTTCTGCTTCCTGGGTTAGAATGTGGTATATTGGCAGAGCTTAATTTGCAGGAAATAAACTTTCACATGGCTGTATCAAGATCAGTGTTTGTGCTTGGAGAAAGATGCCAGAGACTGTCCAGGGCTCAACTGAGAGGAGTGACTATGTGGTGAAAAACCTGAAGAGACAGTATTCCTGTCTTTCCTGGCTAGAAAAGTATTGACCTTTCCCCCCACCCCACAAACCTGTTAGTTTAGATGAAATTTACAATGGTGCTGTTTTCGTAGTGACCTTTTAGGTTTTGAGTCTGTAGAATTTACTCAGAATGTGTATCATGCTTTTATCTACCAAAAAGACAATCTCTATCTCTTTAGGTTTAGTGAAATTTCGAATTTTATTGAATGAACTCTTCAGGAACTGGAACAGGAAAATAAAGAAATAAAAATCTCAGTTCCAGAATTGGTGCAAAACCATAAGGATTTTTCGTGTCACTTGGGCTTTGTATTTTTTAGTCCTCTGAAGGAACAACATATTCCAGATGCCAAATCTGTGTTTCCCAGGGTGGGAGCAGGAACATCCATGGAGTGAGTTGGGCATGTGTGGTGTTAGGTTTAGAAATGAATGGCAGCAACTCAGAGAAGAGACCAGGATGAAGGAGTATATTTCAGTTTTATCAACTATGCAAGTCTAAGCTCCTCTCAGATAGAGGGGAACCTTGCATTATGTACCTTACCTTCAGGAAGTCAACTTTTAGGCCTGGCCAGGCCTGGAAAAGCTGTGCTGCCATAACAAGTGACAGCATGTGAAAAACAAACTCCCTTAGCTGGCTCAGAGATTCCTTAAAACATTGTGTGAGGTTCTGCTTAGGGCTCTGCCAACTTCCTTTGGCATAAATCCTGGCACAAATGCCTGGCACAAGGAAGCTGCTGCAAGAAAAGGTTATATCAGTACAGAACTACTGCAACATCCCTTGTGTCAAAGGCTCTTCCAAGAGGCCACTGCAAACTGAAGGGCAGGTGATTTTAGAAGTGGGCAAGCGCAGT
Source organism: Eubucco bourcierii (assembly GCA_013396675.1). Taxonomy (NCBI): domain Eukaryota; kingdom Metazoa; phylum Chordata; class Aves; order Piciformes; family Ramphastidae; genus Eubucco; species Eubucco bourcierii. The sequence continues at coordinate 1,277,535 of VWZE01006839.1, read as the reverse complement.
TTGTAGATGTACCTTCTGCAGTTGGAAGGGACCTTGGAACATCATTTTGTCCAACCCCTTTGCTAAAGCAGGGTCAGCTAGAGTGGACTGCCCTGCATGTGTTCAGATGGCTTTTGAATATCTTCAAGATGGAGACTCTGCAACCTACATGGGCAGCCTGTTCCAGTGCTTAGTCAACTTCACAGTAAAGAAGTTTCATGAAGTTCAGGGGGAACCTCCTGTGTTTCATTTTGTGCTTGTTGATGCTTGTCCTGTCATGGGCTCCTTTTTTACTCTCCTTTTAGATATTTGTAGACATCAATAAGATTCACCCTAAGCCTTCTCTTTCACAGACTAAATAGTCTCAGCTCTCTTAGCCTTTCCTCACATAAGAGTTGTTCCAGTGCATTCATCATCTTTGCATTCTTTCACTTGACTCTCTCCAGTAGCTCTGTGTCCTTCTTGTACTGCGGAGCCTGGAAGTGAACACAACACTCAGATATGGCCTTGCTGCTGGGGGACAGAGGGATCATCCCCTTTCACCTGCTGGCAACATTCCTGCTAATGCAGTTTACGATATCATTACAGTTCTTTGCTGCAAGGACACACTTCTGGCTCATGTTTGACTTGGTGTCTGCCAGGACCTTCATGCCCTTTCCTGCAAAGTCATTGTCCAGTCAGTTAGTCCCAGCTACAACTGGCACTGCTTTACTGGAACCATTGAGTTTTCATCACTCCCTTCTGTCACACAACCTGAGACAGTTGCAACACTGGCATGATCTATTGTTATCACCTGGCCAAAAGGCCAAAACTATCTTTCTTTAGTAACATTGCAGATGTTCCCATGGAATTCTGAATCCTAGGCATAAGAAAACCACAGGGATTTTGCAATACCCACGACAGACAACACAAGCAAAATGAATATGTCCTCAACTTAGTTGCCAAGTAGAGAGAACCTTTTCCCGGGACTAGAAGAAAACACAGTTCTTAAGGAAAGCAAGGGTAATGAGATTTGTCATGAGATGGAAATGTGAGTGGCCTTTTGCAAAGTACCACAAAATGGGTGTTTTCAAAGATGAGAGAAGTAGAACAGTGTTGTGCAACCTACTAGGAAATTTTGATAGAAATCCTCATGCTGCATCAGAGAGAATTTGAGTCTCTGTCATCACTCAGCAGAGGCCTAGACTTGGAATTGTCAGAGGTAACAAAATCCAATCCAGTTTTTACACAAAACTGCTTGCAAAAACCAAAACAGCAAAGAGGCTGTAGCTCTGGTTGTGTGATCATTAATACCAGGTCTATGTTCTGGAGAATCATCCAGCGAGACAAATTAGATCCTGATCAGGCACAAGCACCATTACATTTCTGTCTGTTTAGTCAGAACATGGCATCAAGCTTGTGCCAGTTTTCTTCCTTTTACACTGATTTTATGCTGATTGTAGAAAGACAGGCAATACCTGATCCAGAATAAAAACTGTAATACAAATGTTTTAGAACAAATATGGACTACCAGAGTGAGTTTAAGCTCTTAAGTAAGTTCTGTAGGCACAGCATTTTTGATCTGCTTACTTGGGAATCCTTAAATTACATTTATTGTCTCATGTAACCACAACATGAGGGGTTTTTTTCCAAACCAAAAGTCCTATTGACAGACCTCCAAGCTGTATTGCGTTGTGTTCTGGTAAACAGAATCACATTTTCTCTTGGTACTTCTCTGCCTTCTGTGCTCTTGCTCACACAACTGGATGCAGGCAAGCAGATGAAAAGCTTCCTGCAATATCCCAGCTAGACTACAACAGCTGGACAGAACTAAGAGAGCTCAGTCATCACAGCTTCACCTTACTAATAATACACTACTAAGTTGCCTTACTGCAAAGAACAGTTATTGTGGCTATACAAAAGACCTTCACCAGAGGAAATGCCTTGGCTGTGGTATTTAGTTCTATTATCTCTATCTGGTTTGACCTTTCCCTCTCCCCCTTCCCTTTTCTTTGCCTTCTCTTTTGACATTTATGGCAAAAATCCTCTTCTGTGACACTACCACAAAGTAATTATTTAGAAAGCAACTAAAAACAATGTCTTCAGCAGGTTGGTGTTGGTACAGGTCAGTCAAAGCCTCATAGCAGCAGATAAAACTTGGTGCAATGTCTGCCTTCATCACTAGGGAGGCTGGCAACAAAAACTGCATTTTCTGCCTCTGGTGTTTGCTATTTCTTTACCTCACCTTTAGGTGTTTGCCTTGTTTTGTTTTCAAGGAAGCAACACTGAACTTTAATGGCAATTCTCACCCATATCAAGGGTTGCTATAAGGACAGTTCTTACCATCTTTAATATCACCTGAAAGATTACCAGGACTGTTCCCCTTTTAAAAATGTCTCTACAAGTAAAGGGCAGAGGAATAAGAGGTATTTAATATGAAAGTGTGAGTTAATACTTTACAATTTCAATTCTTTGACTGTTTTTTTTTTCATTTTATCTTTAAGAAAAGGTTAGAATGATTCTTAATAGTTCCTGTTGCCAGGGACTAAGAACTTGAAGATCAGAATCTTCTTTGCTTAGTGTTAGACAGTGACAGGATAGGGAGTGCTCAGGCCTATTTCTCTCTGGGAAGTTTGCCTAAAAGAATTTGTTCAAATGCTGGACTTAAAGGCATAAGCAGGCTCTCTTTATTTCCAGGTTCTCACCACATGTTAAACATAACCCCAAAAACTGACATGGGTCAAACAAAACATTTCATTTAACCCAAAATGTGTGTCTTAAGTTAAAAAGATATCTTGCAGTTCTGGTTTTAGGTTGGCCTCTTTTTGTTTTATTTGTTGTCTTCAGTTCAGTCTATATACCAAAACCCCAGCTGATGCTTTCCAAAAGCATAAACCGAGATCCAACATCTTAATATTGTTTTTCTCAGTGCTGCAGCTGACAGCAAAATGTCTCTCAGGAATTGTTTTCTCTCTCTGCAACTAGTGAAAATCAGAGAGGGGAAAATGAAAAATAGAAGTGGCTAGTCTGAGCATTAATTGTGTATCTGTAACTAATTTGCTTTAGTTTCTCGTTATTAGGTCGCCTGTTTTGATTCTTGCCACGTTGACAAGGTAATTGGAAGACAACATCCACCTAAGTGAAACACAAAGGAAGAGGTTAATGCTTGTTGTTACTGCTTTGAATTACCCTAAACATTAAAAGTGCAATGAAACAAAAACTTACTTGCTATCAATATTTTATTTTGTTACAAGAAAATATAAACAGAGATGTCATCCTGTCTATGTGTAGCAGTTGGAGAAAGAAATTCCTAGGAAAACAAAGAAGGCACTAGCAGGGAGTTGATTGACTATCGACAGTGACAGTAAGTTGTCTGATGAATGGGTATAAAAGAGATGAGACTGGTGTGGAGTTATCCCCTGATGGCATGAGTCTAGGTCTCTAAAGAAGATCCTAGAATCTCTCAGGCTTTTTTATTTTCTTTTCCCTTCTTTCTTATTTCTAACTTAAAATAGGCCTTTGACCAATCCAAAAGTTGGGAGAAAAAGTTCTTTTTCATGTTTAGAAGCCTTTCTCAGTTTCATAGAAAATGTCTATAGCAAGGCCAGATAAATTATGAATCTGGAAATACCCCTGGGGTAAACAGACCAAGTTATGTAGACTCCGGCTAGCAGTACATGAGAACAAACTTACCATGATCATCAGTTATCAGACAGCAATTTCTAATTTCTAGCCCAAATTAGGGGAGATCTTTTCACAGTTGGGTAGGCTGAGCCTAGGGAGAGCCTTAGCTGTCTGAACTGCCTGGCCTCTCTCTTTTTCATGAGATATGTAGCCAAAAGTGAAACACTGAATATTTAACAAATACTTGATTTATCCAAAACCTTCATGTGTCATTGTAGATAAGTAGGTGCTAATAAGTACCAGAAAAACACCAATAATTTAAATAGCATTAGCAGATATCCCTCCCTTCCTTAATTGGTGTATGCTACACAGGAACTGAATTTCGAATGTACAACCAAATGTTAAAAGTCATTTCCAAGCCTCATTCTCTCCACAATGAGACATCAAACTGTTGTCACCCAATCCTTTTTACTTTATTTTTTAGTTCAATACTTTGATCATTCCCCTCTGACATGATTCCTGCTGTACCAGATTAGCTAGCAGCAAGCTGCTAGGTAGATGAAAAACCCTTTAATGGGGTCTGTTTAGTACTTCATCTGTAAATCATTTACGTAAAGAAAGTGTAACCAAGTCACAAATTGGCAGATAATTTCTTAGACATTCGTGTTGCTTATGAAATTATTACCCAACTCCCACTTCTGCTAAATATTCCTTTATAAGTTAGCATATATCTATTTATGTTTGCACATACATGTGTGTGTGTATATGTTTGTGTGTGTGTGTGTGTGTATATATGTTTGGTTTTGTTTTTTTTTTTTAAGAGGAAACTACATAAAAGAAGGTTGGAGCATGCTAAACACATTTTCTTAAAGAAAATGATCTTCTAAACAAGGGAAATCCACTCCCTCTGATCAACTGGAAGTTAGTAGAGCAACAGACACAGTGCAATAAGGGAAAAGACTACTTGAGCTGGAAAGATGGAAGTTAGTAGAAGTAACAATAGAACTGTTGAGAAAAAGTAACAGAGTTGAAAGGAGGGGCCAGGAAAATGATTAGGTTATAGCAAGAGAGCTTTAAAGCTAAGGGAAACCCAGGGAAGCATCTTGCAGTACACAAAAGATTTGAGGAAGGAAGCCGCGGGTATCTCAGCTCAACCAAGTCTCTTAGTTGCGTCTCTTTCTGCACCACTTTTTGTTAACACAAGCTAGAGAATTTGAGTTACCGAAGAAACAGGAGAAAAGGTCCTTTCGAGAACTCAAATCTGATTAAAGGTTAGGGAACAGATGGTGGAGTTTTAGGATCACTTCGGGGAGGAAAAGAGTCAGTAGCGGAGAATCCAAGAGATCAGTGCCAGTTTGTTTTAATTCAATATCTTTGTTGGTGACCTGAAGAAAATGTCTAGCGAAATCTCCAAGTTTATGGATTTGAAATGTCACACTGTTGAGGAAACTCTGGGAGGACCTTGTGGAATTCAGTGAGGGCACAAAATTTTTTCAGATGAACTTAATTATAGATAAATATACAGCAGTGCATCTACAGAAAACTGGCTTAAAATATACATTCTGCAGATCTTATAAGTGCAAGACAAGAATTTTTTTGACTGTGAGGTGATGGGATACTGGAACAGGCTTCCCAGGGGAGTTTTGGAGTCTTTTCTGGAGATACTGAAAACATGCCTGGAAGTGTTCCTGCATGATCTGCTCTAGGTGATCTTGCTTGGGCAGGAAGGTTGGACCAGATGATCGTAGTTCAGGTTGGAAGGGACCTCAAAGATCCTCTACTTCCAACCCACTACCATAGAACAGGTTACTTGAGGCCTCATCCAACCTGGCCTTGAACATCTCCAGGGAGGGAGCAGCCACAGTCTCCCTGGACAACCTGTTCCAGTGCCTCACCACCGTCACTATAAAGAACTTCTTTCTTCCTAATATCTAGTTTCAATCTCCCCTCTGCCAGTTTAAACACATTACTCCTCATTGTGTTATTACAAGACATTGTAAATCATCCCTTCCCAGCCCTCCTGTAGCCATCTTCAGATACTGGAAGACTACTACAAGGTCTCCTGGAAGCCTTCTGTTTTTCAGGCTGAAGAGCCCCAACTCTCATAGTCTGTCCTCACAGCAGAGCTGCTCCAGCCCTCTGATCATCTTCATGGCTGCCTCTGGGCTCACTCCAACAGTTTGAAAGAAATGTGTGCAGTTCTGGAGCCCCTGACACAAGGACATCAAAGTTCCTTCCAGCCTCTGACAGTCTGTGATTCTATGACTCAAAAGAGATCTTGAAATCAATGATAACTCTCAGTTCTTTGAAGCAATTTGGTCTATGAGCAGTGCTAGCCAGAAAAGGAAACAAAATGTCAGGTATCATCAGGAGGGATTTTGAGACGGAGACAGAGAGTATGACCTTGCTGCAGTGTAAAAACCTTAAAGAACCCACATCTGAAGTGCAGTGTGCTGTTATGGTCTCTATAGAGGACACAGAACAGCTGTGGAAGCTATAGAACGGGGCAGCAGAAAGGACTGTGGGAACGACAGCTGTTGCTTTGCAAGGACAGGCTGGAAATGCTTGGACCTTTCACCTGGGAGCAGTAAAAATGGGACATGTTACACCTGATGTTTAAAAAAAAAACCCAACATATTTGTTGAGTAGTAGCAACACTTAATCTAGGGATATGTACTGAAAATAGCAAGAGATAAGAACTAAGAAAGGGAAAATTTTACATGATGGATAGACAATGTGTGAAACTGTTGCCACAGGAGGTCATAGAGATGAGATAGGTGGTATTGTCAGTTGGAAAAGAGGCTTGGAGAAGTTCCTGGCCAGCAGGGCCAAGGCAGATAATAGAGACAGAAGCAGGAAAGAACCCCTGAGATTTCTAATGCAACGACAGCAGCTGCTGAGAGAGCAAAAGAGGAAAGAGCTGTAGGTAGTGACTTGGCTGATGTGCTCTCCTCTGCTAGGAGCAGAGTATCTGATGCAGCTGGAAACAGAGGCTGGCTAGATAGTGTGACCCAGTAGGGCATTTCTTGTGCTTTTATGTTAGGCTGGGTGTAAGGGAGGTTTCCCCTGACAATTCTTTGAGGTTCTGCTCCAATTACAATCTAAATAACACATGCTAGAGTCTTACCATAGTTCTCTAGATGAAAGCACACAGGATGCAGTACTTCACAGGTTACAGAGTAACTAACTCTGAGCAGTAAGGGAAACCTTCAGCAGTACAAGGATCAGGGTGATCTTGGTTGCAAAGTGGCAAGTAAGTAGTTCCAATAAATGCTTTAAACTTGGTAGGTTTTAAAGTTCAAAGTAAAAAAAGTTTCCCCTTGTTTCTATGGCTTACATACCTATTTCTGCCTCTCATCTATCCGTTGACACTGCCATGTTTCTATTCAGAAAGTGTTTAGCTTCTTGTGTAGTTTTGGCTACTCTGATGTACTTGTTTCCTTGGATCTTTCCAGCTCTGAATTTTGTTGTGAATGTTTATTTTGTTATTTTAGTAATTAAATGGCACCATATGAAGTGGCTAAAAAATGAGAGTATTTGGTAAACTAAAAATGCAAAATTTAATCTGTATTTTTTTGTTTATTACAGTCTTTAGAAAAGCCATACCTTACTACAGCCCTAATTATTCATTTCTCTTCTAGATAATTTTGCCTCTCAGGTAGTTTTGCTGTCTGAAACATTCTCTTCAGTGCTACACTTGATATGTTACTGTTAGGGCAACAAAAGAGTATTTTCATATCTTCCCAATTCGAAGATTATGTGGTTCCTAAAGAAATTCTATGGTTTTACAGTTGTGCAGATCCCAGTGGTTGCCACAGGGTTGCATAACAGTTTATATTGTTGCTTATTAACATTGCATTTGATTCAAGATGTTGATGGTTTTGTTAGCCACTAAGCGATATCTACTTTGAAAGCTGTCAGTGTTCCCGTGTTGAGTGGTAACCCTAATAAATGTTCTAGATTTGAGTGCATGCTTATATGGTGAACTTTTTTTTGCTAGTATTGCTTTGTTAGTCAGGTAAGTTGTCATCTTCTGGCTGATCCAAATCTGACTTGTGTCTGGACTTCTTTGAAATCAGACAAATGCTACTGGCTTCAATTTTTGATATTGCCTTATTGCTAAAAGTGGTCAGAAGGAGCAGAAAAAAACCCACATATCTCTGTTGTTGGTGTTCCAGATAATGTTCTGCTATATTTGCTTAATCCTAGTGAGCTGGAGTTTGATTTTTTTGTCTCTGTTCTGGGGACAGTTACCTCTGCCAGGTGGGTAAGGTGATGAACTGCAGGCAATAATGTCTTAAATCATCACAGCAACATTTTCTTTTTTTTTTTTTTTTTTGCCTGAGAGTCTGTAATCTCTAATGTGTTTTTATTAGTTCTACCTTTTTTAAGTTTTGTGAAGTTGAGACACTGCTAGATTTAGTCTGTCAATATAGCAACATCTGCTTTGAAAGCATTACAGAAAAGTAGAGCATGTTATACTGTGCATTATGCAGGCATATATAAACTCTATGCAATGCTAATATGGTAGCAATGTAGATACAGTATAACTGATGTGTAGATATGCTCTAATTGAAATAGCTGCAGTGTGGATCACTTGATCAAAGAGCAGGGATCATATTTTCTCACTTCTATTACTCTTATGAGTTACAAGCTGCTAGTTCTACCTTAAAAACTCAGGGTTGCATTTCACAAAACTCCCCCTCCTCCAGCAGCCAGAAGATGTAGAATCTCCTAAAAAAAAAAAAAAGTGTTTATGAAATGCTCTTAGACACCAAAAAGTCTTGGAGAAAACGTCAAAATATTGGTCAGAAGAAAGACCTGACTGCATCTTTTTCTGGTCCTTGTGAAACTTCTGTTGTGTCATGTAAATGTGAACGGAGAAATCAGACTGCTGTTGTGTTGTCTTCTCCTTCAAAGGTTATGTGCCTGCATTTCTCTAGGGAGAAATGGTCATGGCAGCTCATGCCAAGGCTTGCCCTTGAGATGCTTACTAAATAAGCAGGTAGGTGGTGTCATGTTCTATGTTGCTGCAGTGCTGTTACCAGTGACACCTGATCTAGCTAGCTTTAATCTAATTTATAGTTGCTTATAAAACCTACAGGCACTAGGAAGCAGTAAGACCTTGAGTCAGATCCAGTTTTAAGTCTGGTTGACTGGGACTGTCCATTTCTGCAGCACTCCTTTACAAAGGTGTTCATACAAATTTTGATTGCAAATATTCTTAAATTCCTAGAGATTCAGGTATTTTGGTAGTGTTCCTGGATTCAAAATCTTGTAAGTCTCAGGATGTAGAAGCAAAGGTCTGTCTGTGCTGGTTCGTGGTACAGCAGTACAGAGCTGCTGCTTCGGTGCTGACACAGTCTTCCCTGTGCTGATATGCTTTCTGTTTGAATACAAAAGTCAGCTGCAAGCTGATGATCTTGAACACAGGCACTGGATTCAGGGACCTGAAACAATAGCTCTGACAGGTGTGATGGGTCCATTCCTTTCAGCAGTACTAATGCAGGTACCTACTTATAGTGGAAATATCAGTGCTGTTAATGATTTAATTGATTATCAGAAGCCTGTTAAGGTAGGGTTCTAAAGAGGTGTAAAACCCTTTAAAAGCCAGAGCTTATCTGGTATCACTAGTACCAATGTGTGAGGTAAGTCATCTCTTTACCTTTGTCAAGGGCCCAGTTGTCCCACTGGACCAGAAAGTTTTTTGCAACTCTTGTTTTCTTCTCTTTCTCCATAGTTGCCATTTTTTTCTTGTGGTGAAGAAAGGTTAAGAAACAGATTGAGAGATACGTAATTTGAGAATTGGAATAAGCCCATAAAGCTGATTCAAGCTGTTGAATCCAAGTGATAGGAACCTGTCATCATGATGCCCAGATGCTACTGAGAATGTTCATTCTGAAATCTATGTCTGACTTCTATGAGAGTAGAAGAGTAGAGAGCTTATTCTGCAGACAAAACTTGGAAAGGATAATGTTTTGCTGTGGTGCAGTTGAGGGGTTGTAGCTTAATAATATGGTCTTGATCTTGGGGAAATTCCTCAGCGAAAAAGAAAGTAACAACAAATGCCAAGAGCATCTGTACAGCTGAATTCATCATAGGAAAATGGGATAGATACTGAAGCAGAGCACACAGAACTAGACTTATTGTGGTGTTCTGCACAGGGTTAAACTTTTAAATGGTATTAGATGGGGCTAGCACTTTCCCTGTATGTTCTGTAGAGCTGCCCAGTGTAATGATAAAGCAGAGAAAGCTGCTGTTTTCTTTTGATTGCCCTTATTTGTAATGTGAAAGGAGAAACCTTATTTCTATTCTTTGTGGTGCTCTTTGGTAATGCGCCTTTTGAAAGGGATACCAATAACAGAGTCACTGCAGATTTCCATCTCTGTGCCCTAGCTTCTGCACTGATCAATTCTTCTCATGTTTCTGGAAGAGGAGTTGCTATTTGTTCTCTGCTACTTTAGTATGTAGGTATCAGTGAGAAATTCATTACTAACCATGAGCCAGAGTACTTGTATTATTTCAGGTTTTTCTTATCTGGTTATTTGTGATCGGTGTTTAATTTTCTTTTTTAATTGATGCACTTGTAATGCCAGGAAAATTCACCTGGACCCCTTCCCCTTTTGATAGACCAGGAACAAAGAAGGAAAGTTACTAAATATGTAGTGTCACAGTTGTAAGGCATGTGGCTTTAATTAAGTTTTAACTAATTCCCTTTATCTTGTCATAGTAATTATGACTGTACAAGTCCATGTCACATTAATATGTGAAAGCAGCACTTTGGCATGTCTGGTCAAGGAACAAAGCCTTTATGACCTGCCTTGTTAAATTAAACCAGAGAGACTGATCAACTTGTATTTTGTTACCTTCTTTGATAAATTATGTTGAAGATAAAGGAAAGTGCTAAAGGGTCAACACACATTGGTGCTAAACATTGCTGAAGTATGGCAGCAAACAAATTGAGAGAAGAGATCTTGCAGACATTTTTAAAAGCCCCTGGCTTTGTTTAAAAAAAATTATATGTAGCAATGAGGTAGCTTAAGTGAACTGATAATGCTTGAACAAATCAAAAGCCTACCATTTCTTTGCATGATCGAGTTGCATACTGTAGAATTTCAACTATTTTTTCTGTCTTCTGTTGGAGCAGAGGGTGTCCTATGCAAAATAATGCTGAAGTTAGCCAGGATGTGGATTCACAGTACAGCAGCTTGTTTCTGCTGCTAAATGGTCCAGATACTTACTGAGAAGAGCAAGCGTAACCAGAGTCTTCTCAGTCTCTAGTAGGGCGTAAGGTCCACTCCATCTGGAGAAAACTACTTCTCCCCATCAGGGGAACATTGTTTGAACTACTGAACACATTATAGATTTGTGTGCTATAGGAAAGTTCTACCAGCAACCTTGTAGCTTAGCTAAGTCACCTTGAGTTTTTGCTTTTTCACTGACTTATGTATGTTTGAACTATATCACAGTAGCAGAGAACACTTCTTACAATGTGAAGTCAAGCTGACAAACCAGAAAAAGAACAAATACATAAACTTCTGTCAGTTTCTTCATGGGATTAGTTTGCTTCGTGCCCTCCCTTCCCACCTACCCTACAAATCTGAGGGAGCAAAAGAGAAGTGCCACATCTGTAACTACTGCAGGGGTCCCTTGCAACCCTTCTGACTGACAGGTCAGGCATTTTGTTTTGGGGTCAGCTTTCATTATAAATAACTGCAGAATCTACTTCTGTTGTTTTTGCATGAAGCTACTGTAGGGACAATTTTTGGAGACTCCTGGCTGGATTATTCCCTGAGGTCTGTGGCCTTTTCATAGCAGAGACTTTAATCAGTTTTGAAATTCAGTCCTCTGTTCTGTGAGGAATATGCTGAGTAATAGCAGCACATCATTGTCATAACAGCTTGCAGGCAGATTCAGAAAGAGAGCCTTTGTTTTCTTTGAACATATCTGCATATATTCTTTTCCAATATCTTGAGACCAAAAGGAACCAGAAAAATACTGGTTTCCTTCTTCAAAGACATCTAGGAAAAGGTTGTGCTGTATGTCCTCTGTATGAACAGTCACTGGTGGATGGCATTCTACAAGAACAGTGAGGGTAGGTTTTGTAGGAGATTACAATATGGCTCCAGACTGCTGACTAGAAAGACACAGTAAACTTGCTTACTTACTGGTGTTGCTGTTCAGTGTTCCACAGTCTGCAAACAGGAAGCACCTGGGAGATTAAATCTCAGAGTGGGTTGTTACAAGGGCAAGAAATCTGAGAACCTGACAGTTTAGAAGGTTGAGGAAGACTGTCAATATACTGAGACCATAGAAAGCATCAGAATTGTGAATCAAGCTGGTGATTGGCAGGTTCCCTGCTTGAACAGTGGATTGTGATGACAATTAGTGGAAAGCAGTGATTCAAAAATGTGAACATTCTGACTCTGGTGGTGCAGAGAGGAGACCTGACTACATCCTGCACATGCCTTGGAATGAATCTTCTGACCTTCCCTAAATCAGACTTCCAATGGTTTTATACTTGCTTATTGTTAATTGGGGTGAAAGTGTGGAAGCTGCATTTTGATATCCAGCTAATTATCTCTTGTGCTAATTATTGAAACGTGGAGGTTTGTGGCTAGAATACAGACACCCTTTTCCTGTTGGGGAGAACCCCCATTTTATAAGAGTTTGTCAAAGACATTCATATAGTTGTTAGGATTACATTTTCAGGACTGGAGTATTTCTAATTTTGTACTTATTTTTTAAGTGAATGGGGTTTGTTGTGTGTGTTTTTTAATTTTTTTGTTTGTTTCATTTCAGTTTGCTTTCTATTAAAGAAAGAATTTTCACCAGCTGACCCTATACTAATCCAAGCAATGCAAGGCTTTAATCAGATGCTGCAATGTGCCCATTTCCTGCAGGCTTCTAACATGAATTGGAACCTGCTGGAAACAGAAACTGACTTTCTCCCTAAGTTCTTTTTCAAAGCAAGCAGGAGATTTTAGGAGTGGCTCCTTTTATTCCCCAGTGGGAGGTGAACCCCTAGTTCACTAGAGAGAAGGAAAAAAAAAGGCAGAAAACCCTAAGAGTGAAATCAAAGATTTAGGGAATAAAACCTGAAAGTGAAAAAGGGGATGAGGAGGGGGATTAATGCAGGTCTGATGGAGCCTGCTCTGCAGAATCATGCTTTTTACTTCAGACACTCTTACCTGCTTGCAGAGCCTGTCAGTGTAGGTGTTTGCAGCAAAAGGTGCTCCAGCATTCCCCTGCTTCCACCTTGACAGCCAAAATAGGCTGTTTGCCATAATATTAATCTTGTTTCCATCGCAGAGCAACTAATAGCTGCTCAGCCTTACCTGCTGCCTAGTAAATGATTCAATTCATCATTTAAGTCAACAAAAGAACCCAAACTCATCTCTGGATGTTGGAGTCTGAATCTTGAATAATCTACGTTCCAATCAGTATTATTTGATTATATTCAACATTCTCTGCCCACCTTCCATAAAATCAGCGAACATTTTGCTTTGTAATATATTCCAATAATAAAACCCACCTCTATTCTTTTTGAGCATTTCCTGCACTAGTAGCATTCTAAGATTTTTCTTTTCTTTTTTTTTTCTTCTCCCTTTGGAAGAAGTAAACCACAGTATTGCCATTTTCTGACATAAGTACTGCCCCAGTGCATTTCAACGGCCCTCAAAAGGGAGAAGATTTGCGTTTCCAAGTCCTCTACTTGAAACTGCTTCACCCCTCTGAAACAAAACCAAACACAAAACAAATCCAACAACCCTCCCCCAGGTTTTACAGTTTGGAGAATGGGACACTCAAAATACACATTGCAGTGGAATCAACAGCAAGAGGTGCAGAAGGAAAACTCGTGTCTGTTTATATAGGGTAAGGGAAATGGCAATGAAAATATTATAATTGTAAGATACTCCTTTTTAATTTGTGTTAGCATTGAAGCTGGTCAAAGAGTAGCCTAGAAAAAGCCCTTCCTTGTATGTCCTGCTTACTCAGCTCAGTGCAGCAGCTGTTCCAATAAGCAATTTGATGTTTAGCACCTGAGAATTTGCTCTCTCCTTCAGCCAGGATTGCAAGCTCAACAAAATGTATAAAGGCATGAAGTTTCATAACTCTTTCTCCCTAATGCAATAGCCGTAGAAAATCTGGGTTATGGCGCAGTGATTAGCTTTCTAGTAAAATTAGTTTTGTATTTTGAGGCTTCACTTTTTCCTCAGCACAATGAAAATCTACTCTGTGTCCGAAAGGAAGGATTTAAAACAAAAAGAAGCGATAGGGGAAGAGTAGGAAAGACAGATAGTGCTGATTCTTACCTCCAAACAGCTTGCTCAAGAGAGAGATTCCATGCTTGTAACATCTAACCAGGAAGTTACTATTTTTTATGGATAAAAATGGTGAAAGAGAAAGTTTTGTCTTTATTCTCTTTTTTACCTTATTTAAAAATTCAGAAGTATTTATGTCTCTCATTCTAAGACCTTTAAATTCCCAGAAATTATACCTACTCTCAAGAGGACTTCTCTCCAAGCTGCTGGGTTAGTCTTCAGTTTTATCAGCTTCAGCAGTTTCCATATGAATCTCAGTATATTTATTCCAAATTCTTGGAGCCATGGGATTTATTGTTACAGATTTCTCATTGCATTAGAAAAGCTGGATGAAGCATACCTGTAAGTTTTGGGAACAAGAAGGGGGGAAAACAAACCCAACCCAAAAAACCCCCAAACTGAACTTATTCTTGGCAAGATCAAACCTGTAAAACTTCAAACCTGCTTAGAAAAAGGCATGCATGTGAGCTAAAGAAATACTTATATGTTCTGTGTGTATTGTATTCATCCTCCTCAAACAATAACATTACTTGCTTAGGTCTGAGACACTGTCCACCAATTCAATCTTTTCCTGGTTTTGGCTGCTGCTATCCAGGCTTCTTGGTAACTGATAGTTCAGCATGGCTCTTGAGAGCCAGGGTTTATGGCTGTTGGGATACATGAAGGATGTAAACTAAGAAACAAACAGGTTTGTGTGAAAGCATGACACATCAGAGTAGTTCCACCAAAGGTCTGCTCTAAGTGTGGTTAGATCTTTCCAAGTGGACATATTAAGTATGAGCACATGAGAATTCTATTTGTCAAGCATTAAATGTCTGTGGGCAGGTGAAGGAGTAAAAGGAAAATGGGGAGGAGAAAGACTCTGTTAAACTCCTCTCACTGGATGCAGCAGTTGCTTCTCAAGTGCTGCTTTGCTTTTATCTTAGCTGTTTAGCAGTCACCAGAAGTATGAACTTACATCATGAACAAATTCTGATGGGGATGAGAGCATAAAAACACAGTAATGTATCACCAGTTTCTTTTATGATTTACTGCTAAAAAGGAATATCTCAGGAGCTGTACAGGCAAGGAGACATTGCTGTCAGCTCTGTAGCTGTTGCTCTCAGAAAAATCTTAGTGTGCACCAGAACAGATCAAAGTAAACCCATCCTTGTAGTGGAATAAGTAGTGGATTTGGAACTTGCTAACTGATTTACTAGGATTACTAAGAGTTTGTGGGCCTGTTTCAGTGAGACTAAGACACTAAAGGAGAAAAGATTTGAAAGCTGAAGTGATTGCTGGGTGGGTGCAAGTGGAGAAAGGAAACCAAGAAGGTGAAAAGTGACTTTATGTTGTTATCACTGTAGGTGGAGCTAAACAGAGAGTAGGGACCTACTTATGCAGTATCTTCTCTGAAAAGAGACAAAGAGCTCTTTATTATCCTATTCCCATCAGGCATAGCATGATATGAAGGTGACTTTACAAGATTATAGACTTTCCTGATGTGTGAGGGAGTCTATATTTATTTCCTCAAGACAAAGGCTTATTGGCTAGTTTTTAATCAGAAATAAATTGAAAAATACTTATAAATATTTTACTCCCTCATTCTTATTGGAAGGTATCACAGATCTGTAATTTGTCTGAAATTATGCTGTGTCCTGTTTTCTCTGTAGGCCTCAGAGTTTGCCTATTTAAACTGTTTTGGTCACAGCAGAACACTCTCTACTGTGCCTTGTATAGAATCGTAGAATGGTAAGGTTGGAAGGGACCTCAAGGATCATCTAGTTCCAACCCCCCACCATAGGCAGGGACATCTCCCACTAGTACAGCTCACTCAAGGCTTTGTCCAACCTGACCTTGAACACCTCCAGGGACAGATCAGCCACAACCTCCCTGGGCAACCTGTGCCAGTGTTTCATCACCCTTGCTATGAAGAACCCTTTCCTAACATCTACTTTGAATCTCCCCTCTGTCAGTTTAAACCCATTATTCCTCATGGTGTCATTACAAGACCTTGTCAATAGTCCCTCCCTAGCCTCCCTGCAGCCCTCTTCAGATACTGAAAGGTTACTACAAGGTCTTGCTGAAACCTTCTCTTCTCCAGGATGGAGTGCCCCACCTCTCACAGCCTGTCCTCATAGTTGAGGTGCTTCAGCCCCCTGAGCATCATATAGCAAAGCACTACTCTCCAAAAGGAGACTGATTCTGAGAGAAGATTTGAAAGCTGAAATTTTTCATGTTTGGCATTCTTTCAGGACAAAAGGGCTGAATTAGTGACAACCACTATCTTTTGTATTTGTGCATTAAATTGTTGGGGTTTTTTTCTGTGATGGGGGAATAGTCCTTAAACAATATATATTGGCACAGTGCATATCGGTAGTGTTGCTGAACACCGTAGTATTAAAAAAATAATTAGGAAGTCCCTGCCCTGTGTAATTCTGGACATTTCACTTTTGGGACTTGTTCTATTCTTCCCCTTTTGTCTTGCCTGTTCAGACTGTGATTTCCTTGGCATAAGGTGACTATCTTTTATTATGGTGATTGCACAGTGATGAAACTATCAGAAATCCATTTCTCCAGAGGGTTTTCTAGACTGTGCTGTTGTGTGAAGTCATCTAGCATTCAGGTGCAATCCGATTTCATCAGTGCCTGTAAAGACAAAAGCATTTTACATCTATATGCAGTTTAGAATCTTTTTTTTCTATCTCATTATGAATTCCACAGATGTGTGTGCTGTTTGTATGTTCAAGTGCTTTGTGATCATGCAGAGATATTACAGACACAGACTGTTGTAAAGAGCTCTGTCAGCTGAGTCAGACAATACAAACACAGGCAGTGCTTTTACCAAGCTTGGTAAGTTCGTTATTGAGAGGGAGATTTTAGTTAAGTTAGTTGAAGTGGCAACCTGTTTGGAATGAAATGAGATCCCGTGGCAATTTAAGATTAACCAAATGAGTATGGCATGGCTTCAACTGGTAACAAGCTACACGCAGGCATGCACTCTTTTCTCTGTTCCTGTGATCCCAAGCACACATAACCAGCTAAAACGTCTAAAACTTAGTGTTAAAATCAGCTCTAGCTTCACTGGTTTCTTGTAACAGAAGGTTAGTTTTGTCTGTATCTCAGCAACTACTCAAAATCCCAGGTAGGAGTTGATGTTTATCTTAAGAATCTCGTTTTATTTTCTATTCCAACTCTAAACTTGGAGTTCTGTGTGTGCGCATGACACCACCTGACACAGGTGAAGTGTCAGTTAGTTTCCTTTTAAGGACCTCTACTAATGATAGCTATTGATCCAATGGTCAGGGTAACTCAAAGGCAAGATCAGCTTCAGTACTTTTCCCTCTCCTGCCCTCTCATTTATAGTGAAGTTGCCCTCAGACATTGCTTTCATGTTCGAGGATGAAACTTATTGGTGAGGCATTCTATGCATTCATTTATCAGATTTTACTGCTATGTTGTTGCAAGTTTGTAGCTAGAACTTTCATGAGAAGAAATCTTTATTATGACATAGTAATATCCACAAACACCATTCATAACACCTCAGATGTGAAAATCTTGCTCATCACTACAGTGTTGTGTGTAAAGTGAAGGAGCTTATGCGCTCAATGCGAGTTAACTTTTATTGGCTAAAAGAAGCTTTGGAGTGTTACTACAAAATAATGATTGAGTGAATGCAGTGCAGCCTTTCACTTTCTGTTGTCTTATCACTACAAAATTAAAGCAAACAAACAACTTCACTAATATTTTTCTAAAGGGAGCTTACAGATAAGTCAAGTTGCCTTTTGGCTTTAAGGGACTCCAGAGTGACCCTGTCTAAACCAGCAGGTTTTGATTCTTCATCTTATGGAGAATGTGGTTACTGAAATAAGTGGTGCATAGTATTGGTTAAATGTCTTGCTTCAAATGTTCACATCTGCATGCTGTATGTGTACATATATGTATGTGCATATTATGTGTCATGCATACATAAATAAATGGGTACTTGTTAGGTTTAAATCATGAATGGACAAATTAATAACAATCCTCCAAATCCATGAATTCAGCTACTTCTGTCTGTCGGTAGCAAGTACATGAAGGCTTGACAATATCCTGGGAAAGTAACATTAAACAGAATCACTAATGTTTGGGGCTGAAAGAGATGTTTAAAGGTCATCTAGTCCACCTTCCTTTCAATAAGCATCTTTAACTAGGTCAGTTTGCTGAGAACCTCATCCAACCTCACCTTGATGGTTTCCAGGCATGGGGCAACTGATACCTCTCTGAGCGATCTGGGCCTGTTTCACTGCAGTCATAGTAAAAAAGTCTCTTCCTTATATGCAGTCTCTATGTCCCTCTTTTAATTTAAAACCATCACACCTCCTGTCACAACAGGCTCTACTAAAATGTCTGCCCCATCTTGTTTATTTGTCCCTTTGAGTACTGAAAGGTTGCAAGTTCTCCCCAAAGTCTTCTCTTTTGTGGGTTGAACAATCCTAACTCTGCCAGCCCTTCTTCCTAGGAGAGACATTTCGTCCTTCTGACTGTTGTTCGCTCCCTTCTCTGGATCCACTTCAGCAGTTCCATATCCTTGGGCTGAGGGCATTAGAGCTGGACATGGCACTTCAGGTGAGATCTTACCAGAGTGGATTAGAGCAGCAGAATCACCTCCCTTGCCCTACTGGCTATGCTTCTTTTTTATGCAGCACATACTTTCATGCTTTTGACTGTGATTAGAATAGCAACAGGACTCGGCAAAGCTCTGCTGTAAGTGCTTTTCACCATTACTCTAGAAGGTGAAAAATCACCCCATTACCCAGTGGATGGAATTTAAGTAGAAGTCAAAGACTCTTGTCTTCTGAATGGAGAAACAGAAAATTCTGCAACATGTTGGAATTTCAAGACATTTGCTCTTTGTTTTAGGGAAGAAAAATCTGAGAAAACATGTCTATTCCCTCCCACCTCATCTTCTCTCTAAAACTGAAAGAGAAAATAATGAAAATGTGAATCTGAAGTCTACATTCCTTTTTTATTTTTCCTCCCATCACTAAAATCATGGAGAGAAGTCTGCATGTGGTACTATGGAGACAGAGTTCGTGACTTACAGTTAACTTGAGTCTGTAATTAAAAAACCTAGTCACTGCTCAATGGTTTTTATCTCCAATGCCTGTTATGCAGTTTGAAATTTAAAAGATTTGAACCATATTCTTGCTGCTAAATCTTGTTGAATAACAAATGTTGTATATAAAATCATCATGCTAAATTATTTGTTGCAAAAAGATAAGAATATCCACCAAACAGTAATAAAATGAAACCTGCTAGTTTCAAAAGCTTCCCACACAAAACTGCCTGGAATGTGGTGTAACATCTGAAAGTGCTTCTGATGCCTGGGATGCTACACTTCTTGGCTCAGACATGGGCTTTGTCCTGAAAGAGTCTTTTTTTTTTTTTTTTTTTTTTTNTTTTTTTAAAATGTGACAAAGAGAGATAAACCAAGAGAAAGGACATGACTGGTACTTTTGACCTGTTAATATGTAAGGCAGGTCAAAATCATAGAATCATAGAATGGTAAGATTGGAAGGGACCTCAAGGATCACCTAGTTCCAACCCCCCACCATAGGCAGGGACACCTCCCACTAGTACTGGTCACTCAAGGCCTCATCCAACCTGGCCTTGAACACCTCCAGGGAGGGAACAGCCACAACCTCCCTGGGCAACCTGTGCCAGTGCCTCACCACCCTCAGTGGGAAGAACTTCCTCCTAACATCCAGTTTGAATCTCCCCTCTGCCAGTTTAAACCCATTATTCTTCATTGTGTCATTACAAGCCCTTGTCAATAGTCCCTCCCCAGCCTTCCTGTAGGCCCCCTTCAGATACTGGAAGGCTACTCTAAGGTCTCCTGGAAGCCTTCTCTTCTCCAGGCTGCAGAGCCCCAACTCTCTCAGTCTGTCCTCATAGGAGAGCTGCTGCAGCCCTCTGATTGTCTTCATCTTTAAAATGCCCCATGGAGTCACACAGTGCCTTCACCAAGGATTAATTTATACTGAACCATAAACTAAAGATAAAAATTACTCTGAAATGCTAATAAATATCCTTCCAAAGCTACTCTGTCAAGCAAATCTTAAAAGAAGAAAATATTCTATGGCTGAAAAATTATTAGAAGGCTAAAATCTATCAGAAGAAAGAAAATAATGAAAATCGAAAATAATGAAAATCCAAAATAATGCAAACCCCACAACTGTCAGTGCTTTGGATTCTCATGTCCTTACTGTAAGTCACCAGCTTGCATATCCCTTGTACTTCACAGATTTTGCCTTCCTGTGAAGATAATGTTGCCATTGAAATAAATGGGATTGATTAAGTCAAGGTGAGCCTGGGGTTAATAATCTGGTCAAGAACGAGAAGAGAGAAACCTAAGTTGAAGTAATATTCAAATTAATAAATCTAGAGGTTGACATTATGGTGGTTAAAACCCAGAAAAGGGACTGTTCTCTTTTGGTACACAAGCAGATTCTGATGGGAAATTATGGCCTAGCATTTAACCAGACTGGGGGAAAAAAAATAACCTCCGTGTAATTGATCTGGAGAGCTAAAGCTTCCTTTATTAAGGAAGTCTCCAATCAAAATCCTTCAGTACTGAGTCAACAACTCAGATTTTGGCTCAAAAATGCAAGGAACAGATACAGTGAATGGTGGTTGTGATTGCTAGATTGTTTAAAATAGAACAAGGAAAGACAATGTGGGGGAAAAAAGCCCAAAGTAGCAGAGTTGGTAGTTTTCTTTTGTCTAAAAGAGAAGAAAAGCTTAAGAGAAACTAAAATGAAAAGGCAGAACTAACAATAAATGTGGTGTGTCTGTAGTATTGGTAATGCTGTGTGTATTTGCTTCATGAGAACAGCAGTTAAAAATCTCTAAAACCAGGAAAACGTAAATAAATAGTAATTCTTTATGAAATTTCAGTACAGAGATGTCTTCAGTTTTTATCTTGAAGTCAGCTACCATTGTTTATATGATGCTGTGAGCTACAGATTTCTAGCTGTAACTTGAGCCATTTACATTCACGGGGTCAGCAGTGTCTCTGCCAGTTGGCCTCAGCACACAAAACGAGAAGTGCTAATACATGTCTCAGAAAATGGTAATGTTATAAAATGCCTTGGCATACACAAAAATGGTTTTGTGACTGATCCTACAGCACAGGGAAGTATTTTGACATGAAGTATTATACTTAAAAAAAACAAACAAACAAAAACCCAAAAAAAAAACCCCAACCCACAACCCCCCCAAAAAAAACCTACACAAAACTACTGCTTACTGCAGCAAAGTGAACTGTTTGAAAACCACTAAAACTGACCCAAGGCTTAGCACGTTATGGTCTCAAAGGGAGTATGTGTTGCTTGGTGAGCTGAAGCCGAAGCACTCATACTATAACTGTTGACCTTCTGAAATGCAGCATGATTATTCTCCAAAAGGTTAATTAGCTTTAAAGAACAAAGGAGGGATTTATTATTATTTTTTTTTCTCCTAACAGTTCTGAAAATGAGAACCTCAATAAAGAAAACTGTTGTGAGACCAGGCTCTTTGAATTGATGTGGGCATTCTAGTCCTGTGTTCTCAGGTATAAGCCCTCTGTTTGTATGAAACAGATTTTTGCTGACGGAACAGAGACTGGAAAGTTCTGAGTAGCAAATGGGGAGAAGGAAGACCACCAGCAGAGTGCTCTGTGTCAGGGAATTCCTGCAGTGATCTACTTTTTGTCTTTGTCTCATATATAAGGTACTTGATATTTTAGGAACATCTTTGGGACTGAAGGAATTTCTTTGTGATCTGTCTTGGAGAGGTATCTGGCTGTCCACTCTCTGTGAACACCAATAGGACACTCTCGTTCTGTTAAGTTCTGCTACCAAATACACCCACTTATTAATTCACTACATAAAAAGGAGATGTTACTGGTGAGATAGGGAGATGAGTGGTCTCTTCATCCTTTTAGTTACTTTTAGCACACCATGAAGGAGGAAGTATTGAACTTGGCAGCCTCTTCAAATTTCTTTCTCTGCTGAAATCAAACATCAAGGGACTTCACTGACCTCCCTAAAATAGACTGATCAGAAAGAAAACAGGCTCTGCTGCAACCAGCCTGTGGAAAATCAATGAGCCTCCTTGCCAATGCAGCAAGCAAGCAAACAAACCAAAACAACCCAAAAAACCCAGCCTGTGACTTCCTTTGGGTTTCACAGACTTTGCCCAGCTGGGAAACCATATGGTAAAATCTGTGGTACCACTTTTAAGAAAGACCCGAGCATTGTGACTGTTACTGAAGGGAAAATAAAAATCCTCATTGTGGCCATTCTCCACAAGTGCATCTTCACGGCAGCAGCATTAAAGATTTTGTTTAAAGTTGAACATGGTTTGGTTCCCTGCCGTATAGATCTTATACACTTAAAAAATACGAGACTGATGAGAAGAATCCAATGTGCCTAACTACTTAGGATGCCTTTGTTATGAAACCTATTTAGACAAAACTTTAGTGACAGAAAACTTAGATTATATGAAACCTTTATTTAAAAAGTCAAATGAAATAGTTCAATGAATGAAATAAATTCTATAGATTAGCAAAAACAGTTGCCTGAATCATAAAACTTGCCATGTTTTGTTCTCAGCTAAACTATTTTTTTACTTTATAGGCATTACGAATTGCAATGTCTCTTCCATCTCTTTTTTTTTTTTTTTTTTTATTTCAATGCTTCACAAACATGGTGCAGAAGCACATGTAAAGACTGGGGACAAAAGGTCTTGGCTGTGGGATGAGCTTCCAGAGGATTAGGTGAATTGAAGCTCTGACCATCTTGAAGAACAGCTTTAAAACCTCTCCATCTGATAAATTCTTTCCATCAGAACTAGAATGTCACTCACAGCACCAAGCACTCACACTTCTTACATAATCATAATTTTAAAATAATCCCAACAAAAGCAAGATCTCCACAGCCTCAGCAGACAGAAGGGCCAGAAATTCCACATGGTTTACCAGAGATTTCATTAGTGCTAATCTGTTCCATGTAGAAACATTCACATTCTCCAATGACTGGTGACAGTACAAACATTCACATCAGAGGAAGAGGGGTTTCATGCATCAAGAAATTTTGATTTTTTTTTTTTTTCCTGTTGGCTTGCCTGTCAGTGTAAATTCTGTAGCCTTTCACAAGTACTGATCACTTAGAGCAAAAGGGAGGCTAAAGCCTTGTGCAGGATGAAAGAATTTTGAAATGTCTGAGACTGGTACATCTGAAAAAGACAAGAATGTGATGACTTTTTGATAGAATTATCTTAAGCAGAATTACACTTAAATATTTCATACCAAGAAAGTGAAACTGAATACGAAAAACATTTGGCTAAGAGCCAAGCCTTTTCTACAGGGTCATGGTTTTATAGCTAATGCAAGATTATTTCATGGATGCTGGGAAAAAGAATCCTTGTATTTGCTGAACAGCAGCAGAATTATTCTCTGCTTGTAACCTCAGGCTCTACAGAAGGCAACATGCATTGGATCTGGTCTTACCTCTTGTTGTCCTCTTCTCCCCACCTCACAGGATTTGGTGCAAAGAAAGTACAAAGGAGGATAATGAGACAATTTTGCAGATGCTTAAGAGCGCTGCTCCAAGTGTGGGCAGTAGCACAGAAAAAATGCAAAGGTGTTTATTTGAAAAGATATCAAATGGGTAGGATGGGCTTATCTAATGGATCAGCACCAGTTGTCCTCTCAGCTGTGAACACAACAATTTGGAAGTGGTGGTGGGTGGTGTGTATCAGATGCTGTATCAGATGAAGACAGAAAATAAATTGCATTGATCTGATACCATATTTAAAAGAATATGACCAGGCTTCTGAGTTGTGTTTAGGTTGAAGAGAAGCTCCTATAAAGTTCCTTGGAACTCTACAGTTAATCCCTTAGCGGGGTAACAAGTAACTTCGTATTCATTTAACAAAGAACCTCACTAGAAATGCACATTAGCCAAATGGAAAAAAAAAATGAATCTTGAGATGTATCTCCAAAGACCTGTGACATTAGCTGGTATGTGTGCATTTATGTATAAAAATAGGAAATCATGTATGTGTGCTTCAAATGTTTGTATACAACTGACTGATTTTGTTGTGCCTTTGATTTTGAAAATCCCTGTTTAGCTCCAAAGTGTGGTTCTGACAGGGCTGTAAGCTGTTTGGTCTGCTCAATATTGTGGGGCTTCCAAAATTATAATTAACTCTGTGCTTCTCCCAACCTGCAGATCATTGCTGCAGAATTGACATCTGCCTGTCCTCAATCCTGGTGCCCATTCTGAGAGGACTGAAGCTTCTCTTATTATGGATGAATTATGTAGTTCCCGTATCAGTGCCATCTCTAGATCCAGGAGTTCTTAAATTCCCCTCTGCAGTGTACCAGTCTCTTTGCTTTATCATTGCTGCTTTCAGTTCCATCATTGTTTTTTTCCAAGTCCTAGGTTTCTCCAGTTCCTTGAAAGGCCTTAGAGACTAGAATCCTCAGCTTCTCCATAAAGTTTACTGCTAGAGCAGGAGAAAAAAAATTTTTTTTCCATCAACAACAGCAGATAAAGATGGGAAGAGAACCTTAAAATGTTGAGCTGCTTCTACTGTTCCCTACAGTCCCCCCTCCAGTGAGAAAAGCATTGGTCTCTGGGAGTTTGGATTGGAGAGGGGAATTACACTAACCTTATGCATCAGACCTGCTTCTCTGCTTGACTTGTTATAAATTCCTTTCCACCTCTCCAGGCAGCATGGAATTTTTTGCTAGGTATGAAGCTTTGCTTTTCATTGCTAGATTAGCTTGTCTTTACCTCAACCTGCACGAAAACTGTTGTGGAGTTTTGTAACCTTTTTGTGGTATGAGATCTTCTTGCTTAATGTGGACCATGTTAAAGCCCAGTAAAATGTTTTCTTTTCATAGGGAATGGCAGAGACTTATAAAAAAGGATATGAAGCTTAAGATTCATCTGTGAGACACTTTATGATGACACTTTAGGGTGTACTAACTAGAACAACTGAACCCAGAGAGAATAGCTGGAAATTGGCACTCTTGATCACTGCATTTTCCTGTGTGAAAGAACTACACAGTTACCCCTACAAGAGCAGAAAAATTCCCTTTTCTGTTAAACAAAGCAGGCATATGCAGAAAGAAAATCACTACATGGCCCAACATGTGTAATGTTGGACTGGTACACATAGAGTGCTGCAGATGCACACCACAGGGGTATAATGTGGTATTTTTAAGCATTGTCACAAGACTGCACACAGAAAAGAGCTTCAAGGATTCAAGAGATTCGGTAGTATGAGATTGGATGAATAGCTCAGTGGTTCTACATACGGAATAAAAAGTGATTGTAAGTGGAGCTATTTCAATTTAGATAAAGTATTAAATGGGGTCCCTGGGGATCAATACTTGAATTTGTATTGTTTCTAATCTATAAAAATGCCCTAGGTGAAAAACCTAACTGCAGACACACACAATTTTCTGGTGAAGTAAACATGGGAGAAGGTGGAGTGCAGAACAGTCAATGAGCAAATGTAACTTTGAACTAGGTCAGCACATAGAATCTGTTAAAGAATATATAGCCAAGCAGATGGGATCTCAGAACTGGGTAAATCTGACAGGAATAAAACTGTACTTGGTTAAAAAAAATTTTAGAACTGAACACAAATGAATTGTGGTAGAAGGCAAGAAGGATCTGGTTGTGTAGGTAGGCTGAAATGCTGGAGACTCGGACACTGAAAATCCAGTGGCAGAAAGTAATATTTCATCTCCAGCAAAGGAAAGCAGAAAAACTTGCAAATCCCAGTCACTTTTGGAGAAAGCAATTCCAAATTAATTTAAACATGAAACCTGATTCAGCTAACTCTGTGCCCTGGAGAAAGAGGGGAAGTTTGAGATGAGCACTGGCAAAATCTACTGCCGACCGATTTAGAAAACCTCCCCGCTTTAAAAACCTGAGCCAGAATCAGCCATATCTTACAATGCCTTCCAGCAAACCCTAGCAAGAGGACTTGGAAGAAACAAGTACCATAATTTTTATCCCAGCATCGAGAAGTATGATATAAGCCAATGTTCTCTATAGATTATTTGCCTTACCCCAAGTCACTGATGTGCTTTGTGAAGTTAATGTTTTTTCCTGTTTGGTATTTTTGTGATGTGTGATTCACGTTTTTGTCAGTTTTCTTTGCCTGAGTTGTAGCTCCGCCAAAAAATTGCCTGGAGGTTCCAGTCATACTCTTCTGCTGTTTTTCCCCAGTCTAAAAGATACTCTAAATAAGCCCAAGGAATTTCTTGATGTGATCAAACTCTTGTGTGTTCAGCCATAACTGAGCATTGACTGGGATTCATGTATGAGCATTAAAAAATAGTTGGGGTTTTCATTGTTTATATATGGGTATGTGGTTTAGGTTTTTTTGTTGTTGTTTCTTATTTTTTGGATGTATGTTACTGCTTATAACAGCCTTTTGCATGTGAAAAATGTTTGAAATACACTATATTCCTTCCCTTCTGCCTGTATTTTTTTGTTCAGCAGATAGCAAAAATGTTCCCTTTTTGCATACCTGCTCCTTGCTATGCAGCTTAGCTGTAAAGAAGTTATGACCCCAATCTCTCTATCTTTTCTATTTCTTCTGTTTTAAAACAATGCACAGTTTGTGTACTTGTTCTGTTGTCTGTTTCTCTCTTGTATGCCCACAACAATGTGTTTCTTTGGCTCCTTTTTTAGTTAAGAGTAACATTTGGTAAGAGCAACATGTTTACAGGTGATGGGATTAGCTAGATTTTGGTTTTTGGGGTGACCTTTGTCCCCCCAGAAGACTGATTCAGACTTGTCTTTAATCATCTTGGCCTGTCTGCTAGATGAGGCTGAATGTGGGATGAATTTTTGACATGGTAATAATTACTGCTTTTTCACTGGTGTTAACTGCAGTTTCTTTCTCATCCATGCTTAATGCTTGGCTCTTTCCCCGGAGGAAGCTATCATTCCTGTAAGCTTTGGTTTTCACCCATTAACATTCCATTACTTGTTCCTAACTACTCTGTTTCATGGGCTGGGTTGATAGAGAAGGGAATAATATCCTACATGGTTAAAATCAGGTTATAGACTCTTCCCCTGCATTGGAGCAATGAGCTGGCAGATGATGTTTCCTTGCAAGCAGCCCATGTCACCAGAGCTGGTAAACTATTGTGAAATGGTAAATTCCATTTCATTTATTTCATTTCTTACATATTTTTTGTTTCTTTGTTTTTAGTTGTTGCAGCTTACATTAATTGCCATAATGGGTATGAACTTTGAAACTTCTCCCTAAGCCTTTTCATGACATCTGTTGTGTATCTTTAATCATGACTTCACTATTGGAGAATCGCTTACCTTTCATAATCCCATAATCGTCGTTATGCAGTGGACAACTGTGGTTGTGTTGTAAATTCTAATTGCATAGTTCAGGGTTAATTCTGCATTTTCCAGTGAACACTCAGTTTTTCATCCAGATCTCAATTACAATCTTATCTCATATCTGGTCCTAGTTAGACTTGCAAAATTGGCTTAGATTGATCACAACCCTCTCTGTAATTTAACATTCTTCTGTGCCCTGATTAAAAGCACATACTTCATGTGTTTCGTTTTTACAAGGAATGCAGTGCTCCTCGAATTTCTGGTATGGTTTCTATGTCTAAGATAGCTGAAAGCTATTAAATGTTCATGCTCT
The DNA here is from genome assembly GCA_013396675.1 of Eubucco bourcierii. Taxonomy (NCBI): domain Eukaryota; kingdom Metazoa; phylum Chordata; class Aves; order Piciformes; family Ramphastidae; genus Eubucco; species Eubucco bourcierii. The sequence continues at coordinate 1,249,927 of VWZE01006839.1, read as the reverse complement.
GAATCAGCCAGTGAAAAATCAGACCACCTCCCCTGTATTTTTTTTCCCCTTCTATTGTTTGCCAGTACATCTGAAGTTCTGTGTGAACTTCGTTATGCGTTTCCCTGCTGTAGATATATTCAGGTCTCATTATGCTTTTACTTACTTTGTTTTTACACTGTGTGTGTAATTAAAAACCCCAACGTTTCATTACTGTGTGAGATGCTAGCCTGAAATCAGAGTTAAGGGCATAGAGCAGGATATCACAACAGCTGGAGCAGATCTAACAGCAAGAAGTTGTCATCTTCAGAGAAGTCTTTTGTTTTTATCCCTGCTGCTGACCTACAGAGTCCCGCAGCCTTCCTGCTGTGTTACCAGGGTGCAGCTACCCAGTCAGCCAGAGCTGTTTGCCAGTCTGACTGAATGATAAGTATGAGGTTTACATTTCCCTACACTGTGATGAGGCAGAAGAGGTGGCAACATGCAACTTCACCTGTCTGCCCTAGTTTGCAGCTAGGTCAGAGTAGACTGTCTGTAAAATTCCACCTATAGACTGGCATTATCCCGTGCTTCAGTTACAGCTGCTTCTGTGTGACACAGCACAGGATTGTAAGGACAACATATTCCCTCACTGACTGCCACTTGTCTGGCTCTGCCTCCCATTGCAGCTTCAGCTCTTCTTTCAATACCTCTGGACTCTTACAAGTATAAATGTGGTTAAGACTGCTACATTCCTGAGAAGCTTCAGTTTTCTAGGTTTGGTGTATCAATTTTTTTTGTTTGTTTTGGGTTTTTTTGGTTTGGTTTGGTTTTTGGTTGGTTGGCTTGGGGTGTTTTTGGTTTCTTATTTAGACTCTAGACAGTACTGCTGTACTACTGTTTCTACTACTGTTCAAGTAGAAACATATCCTCCTCACCATGCATGGGATAAATTATTATTACCTGTATTACCTCTTAAGTTGGAGATATTTATCTGCAAATTTTTCCCCCTTTTTTTTTTGTCCCTGATCCCTACAGCACAGCTGGAGATACACATGATCTAAAAACAACTTGAGGCTTTCCAGAGTAAAGAAAAATAAGAAACAACCTCTTTTCTTCTAGCATTCACATTTCTACTGAAACATGGCCAAATTTATCCATCAAATGCACAGGTTAAAGAGAGCAACTGCTTCCGAACACACTTCTAAATTTTTTAAAGCAGTGTTTTACTACTCTTTTCATAAAATAAATGCAAGTCAGAAAAGAAAAATCAAAACAAACAAAACCCCAAATAAAAGCAACCAAGAGCGAACCTGATGTGCTTAGATGGGTATCTGAATTGATGCAAGAAGCCAAAAAATAAATAATGAAAAATCTTTTGTTCTGAACCACTTCTAAAGTCTGCTATGAACTATACCTTTCTAGGGTTCTGAGCCTTTTCTCTTTAAGTAGAAGGTCTCCCAACCTGGTTGATACCCATAGCATGATGGGAGGAGCTGTGATCTGCAGCCACAGTTGCAGCATTTCTGAGGAGACTCCTTTGAGCACAGCACCCAATCTGCTTCGTAATGTGGCAGCCTGTTTCTAGGGCCACATGTGAGACACAGCTGGTTGGAGGCCTGAGTGGTATTATCTGGCAGAATGAGTTCCTGGAGCTGGAGAGAAATGCTCTGCCTTGAACTGCCAATACAGAAGTTGCAGCATCACAACAGGGGACAAGAAGTTGAGGTCTAGGAGGAGAAATCCTTTTGCACAGAAACATAACAGGCAAAATTCAAGGGCAGTTTCTAAACTGGGAAATCAGAGGGGTTCTAGAACAGTCTCTCAATAGGAGTAGTGGGGAAGAAATTTAACTGGTTTCAACATTGAGCTTTATAAAGTTATGAAGCCGATTATATACTGTTACTATATAGGAGCAGAAAGTGGGATTCAAAAACGTAAGGTGATCCTGCTGGATTTAAATGCTAAAGCAAGTGAGAAAGACATTTTCTCAACTGAAACACGCAGGTGGAATGAGAATGAAAGAAACTCAACCCCAGAAACCTTCCTTACTTCTGAAGAGTCTTCCTCATAGAAACCTGTGCGGAAGGAACTCTGTGATGAGTAGTCAGTTTTCATGTTTAATTTAGAAGTTTCTGATTTATGTGAGTGCTACAGAATTTCTAGCTAGCTAGACCAGGGTTACAGGGGAAAAGAGCATTTCAAAACTAATATTTATCTGAAAATACTGACATCTGAACCTGGTGTAGGGTTTAGGCCTGGACTAGGAAATCTGGCTTCTCTCCTGTGAATGGACAGAGATTTTTTTTTTTTTATTATTGTTTTTGTTTCTTGTTCTTGTATTCTTGTATTGTGTTTTGCCCTCTGTTGAGAAAAATCTACAACCTTTAAGTATTTACAAAAAGGAGTGAAATGGAGGAAGGGAAGCTCAACAGATAGAGTTTGGACCATGCTGAAGCTAGAACTTGATTAGAAATAGACCAAATGTTCATCTTTAATTAAATGTATGGTTAAAATATTCTGAATTGGAGGTTATTTTAAACCAAGTTTAAACACTATTTCAATCTGGTCAAACACAATTTAAGCTTTCTTTTAAAAGAACTACTGCTTTCCCATAAGCGTTTCTCAGAACAATCCTTTATATTAAATGCAGAAAGCTTCCCAAAATGTTCTGATAGTAAGACTGTGAAGTGCAAGTTTACATGCAGTGTGCAAGATATTCATTAAAATTGTAATTAGACTCACGATTAAATTCAGCTGCAGTAGAAACTTTGTGTGTAAGTGTTGCTACAGGAAGAAACCTCCAGTCTGAAAATTAGTTCAGCAGTCTGAGCTATTTTAATTATGCAGAGTTGATTATCATTGGAGAAAGGGAACCTTTATTACCACACCAGAATGCTGATTCCTTCCACCCCCCAGCACACTGCCTGTTTTTCTGGGCTACAAATGCAGTATGTTTTGATAGCCTAACGATGCTCTATGTAAATAATAGGAAAGTTAATCTCGGTAAGTTCAGGATCCTGCTATTAACATTTTATTAAATGACCATTCATATGGGCATGTAATGTAGCACCCATCTTGCTTATCGTGTTGCAGTGGTGGTTTCTTGTTGCATACAGAAACTGGGACTTGGAGTGAGATGTTTTTTAATCTACTGAATTTTACTAAGCTGCATTCCAAGGCAACATCTTGTTTCCATTTTTGCAACCCCAAAGCTAGTGACAGAGATACTGATGGATGGCTCTAACTGTCTAAAATGCCACAAATATACCTAAATTTGGCAAATCTGAGTGTAGCAGAAGGAAATGTCCCTCCCCCTATTCATGTCTAGTTTGATTATCGACAGAATCTCCTATCTCAGTAGCAGATTTTATACATCACTTGTGAAGAGCTTGATTCTCTGAAATGGAACTTTATTTTGAGTGGAAAAAGCAGAGGGTACAGCACACACTCTCCTTGCCAACCCCTTCACTCTCATGTTCTAGTGTGTTGTGGAGGTGATAAGTAGCTGTGCAAGGGTTTTTGAGCAGGGCAATCTGACTGCAGCATGCTGCCTTGTTCCCTGGCAGACTTGCTCAGACTGCAGTAGCCAGAGAGGCAAGGTAGTCGTAGCTTTGGTCTGAAAGGGTTCTTCCCTTCAGCTCCTGCTTTTCATCCATTGCCCAACATCCAAGCACCACACAGATATTAGTCATTGCTATTTTGTTTTCAGGCATGTGAGTCTTAACAGTACCTTTGGGACTTCTTTATTTCAGTTGGATGGGTTTTTTTGTTTCTTGGGTGTCTGCAGTGTGTGTGTGTGTGTGGTGGTGGGTTTTTTTGTTGTTTTTTTTTTTTCTTTGGGGGGGGTGGGTTTTTTGGTTTGGTTTTTTGGTTGATTGTTTTATTGGGTTTGTTTGGTTTGTGTCTGCTGCTTTTCAGAAATGTGCCTTCCCCAAATGTGCCAGCTTTCTCTGAGCTGGTCCTTTGTGTGTCTGTCTGTCATTCTGTGAGTCTTGGAGATGTCTAAATATTGAAACATAAGGCATGTAAGGTATGAACTGTTCGTTTCATTTGTCATAAAGAAATGGATATGTCAAAATAAACCGATGGGTTTAGCCAGATTTACAGCCCAACTACCTGTTTAGGTACTGTGCTGTGACAAATTCTTTTCCCCCCCTATTCTCTGTATATCAACACTTAGAAATAGATTTCTTTTTATTTTGAAATAAAACCTTTAAGGTAGAATTGAGTTAATAGATCCAAGTGGGCTAATTCACATGGAACAATGATTAGAGGAAGGGAAGACTAGAAATTCATAGAAAGCTGTGGCAGGCTTGCTCTATGGTGTAATGCAAACCTGCAGTTCTTAGTCCACTTGCTATTGTTACTGTTGCTAAAAATAGAGAAAATCCTCTGCTAAGACTTCAGACCAAATAGATCTCACACTGGTGTCATCTCTCCTTCAGCTATAATATTATTATTATTTTAAAATGAGCTGGGTTTTTTTTTTTGTCTACCCTAAAATTTGTGGATATTTAGATATACAAATTTAATCTGTAATATCTGTGGGCGTTGCCACAGTTATTTTTTGTGATTATAATTATTTTCAATAGTGCAGTGTAATAGGTGCTGCATACACATTGCTGACAGTCTTGGCCTGTTACTAATGATGTTCCATGTTACCCTTCTTGGGGGCAAAGAAAAAGCCTATAGCTCTGTGACCTGACTGAATTCTGTGCTGCTGGCAAATATATTGTGAAAGAATAAGGAGTTTCATGGTACATAGCTAGGCTGCGTGGATGTCTGTCCTTGCAAAGCCTGGATAGTGACATGAATAGTTTTTGGTTATAGTTGAATAGTGCTTTAACTTAGTTTTTCATTGATTATAATGTTTCCAGGAAATGCTCTGGAGCAACTCTAAATCTATGTTAACTATTTTATCAGAGTTAAGTAAGTTGGTTAGTTATTAGGGGTTTTTAACGGTACCAACCTATTAAAATAGGCATCCAAGAGTACAAGATTACTCAGCCTTATAGCTGCTTTCCCAGTACTTGAAGGGATCCTATGGGAAGGCTGGAGAGGGACAAGGGGGAATGGTTTTAAGTTGAGGGAGTAGGTTTAGACTGGATCTTAGGAAGAGGTTCTTTTGTATGAGAGTGGTGGTACCCTGCAATAGGCTTCTCAGGGACATTATGGAGGCCTTCTCCTTGGGGGAGGAGATCTCTAAGGTCCTTTCCAACCTAGACCGTTCTATGAAGTTGTAGTTTTTCCCTCTGTCACTGGGAAGCCTCTGTTTACATACACTTGTGCTCAACAGGAAAGCAGAGGTTATGTGACCCCTCATTTCATTTGGTCAAGTGTAAGCATCCTGTGTAGGCAAACAATTCTTAATCTTTGCTTGCAGTTTTTTGTAGGGTTTATTGTGGTTTCCAAGTAAGTCCCAATTAAGTAAGACAGGCATAGCACTCTCCAATGAATATTCCATAAAATCATACAATGTTCCTTTACTGGGAGAGAATTTTGAAGGATAGGGAAGCTGGGGGAGAAAGACAGAAGGCAGGAGCATTAGATATCTTATTCTGATCCCTGCCCTACTCTCTGAAAGATTTGTTGTGTTTTTGGTGTTTTTTTTTCCAAACTCTTGATCACTCTGGAAATTTTCTACAGACATCATAGCAGTGGAATTTTTTTGGGTATATTTCGATTAAGTTCTACTTTTCTACAGTACAAAGTACATTGTACTGGTGTATTCTTAATTGATTCACAGGAGATATTTTATTCTTTCATGTAATTTTCTATTTTGCTGTATTAGAGAAGTCAGAGGTAATCATATATTTGTCGCGCTTCTGCTGCTTGCCAATTGTTGCTGTTCTATCTTTTTATTACAATGGAGGCTCTTAGTCATATGTCATCTTCTCAATGTGTTTTTTTCAAATACATCAGTTTTTCCTTTTATTCTGGGAAAGGAAAAATCCTCTGTGTTTATAATAGTGTATATATCTTACTCTACTGAAACACTCAATGCAGCAAAAACATCAGTTTTAAAAAATATTAGTGTAACACAATAAATACGAACCATACCAGGTCTGACAGTAGCATGAGTGAAGATATTCTTTAGTCTCTTTGTCTTCTCAAGTAGCTCTCTGCAGATCATGGTAGATGGATTGACATGAGGGTAATTTAAATAGCAACTTTTATTACTGATTTAAAACCTGAAGCAGTAAAACCTTTTTTAAAGTAGTAGATTTTGAAGAGACTTTTCCCCCACACACTTCTTTGCTGCTTTTTGAAAGTAGAGGTAGCTGGTACCAGTTGATAGCCAACAAGTTTATATTTTGAACTTTGAAGTTGCCACTGAGTGCTGATTTGCTGCAAAACAGTGCTTTTACAATTAAAAAAAAAAAACAAAACAAAACAAAACCAAAACCATTTGCTGCTTACCCTCATACACATTATTCAAGGTATTAATAAAAAAAAAAGCACCTATTCAGACTATTATCTGAAGTACATTCAAGCACTGGAATGTTTTCCTACTCCAGTAATTTATATTTTGAACACCTTTTGGAGGCAATTGAAATTCAATTAATAGATGCAAAATGTTACTGTGAAATAAAAAAAAAAAAGTTAATTAAAACATGCTGAATGTATAAGTAAATAAGATAATCAAAATATGTATCACATAAAACATACAGTTATTTAACAGAATGAGTATTTTCTGCAGAGAAGGAACTGATGCAATATCTTCTGGGGACTGAGTCTGCTAGTATTTAGAAATAGGTCTTAGTCGCTAATGCTTAGTCCTAGACATAATCTTTGAGTGGGAAAGGAAGTTTATGGGTTGTGGTTTTGTTTTTTTTTAAAAAAAAAATAGGTTGCTCTGGGTTTTGTTACCCAGTCAATGAGTTGGCTCATTATGCAGTGTATGCATGCAGCCCAGACAGCCAACAGAGTCCTGGGCCGCATCAAGAGAAGCGTGGCCAGCAGGGCAAGGGAGGGGATTCTACCCCTTTACTCTGCTCTTGTCAGACTCCACCTGGAGTACTGTGTGCAGTTCTGGAGCCCTCAGCACAGGAACGACATGGAACTGTTGGAGTGGGTCCAGAGGAGGCCACAAGGATGCTCAGAGGGCTGCAGCAACTCTGCTATGAGGACAAGCTGAGAGAGTTGGGGCTCTGCAGCCTGGAGAAGAGAAGGCTTCGAGGAGACCTTATAGTAGCCTTCCAGTATCTGAAGGGGGCCTACAGGAAGGCTGGGGAGGGACTGTTGACAAGGTCTTGCAATGACAGGACAAGGGGCAGTGGGTTTGAACTGGCAGAGGGGAGATTTAGACTGGATGTTAGAAGGAAGTTCTTCCCAGTGAAGGTGGTGAGGCACTGGCACAGGTTGCCCAGGGAGATTGTGGCTGCTCCCTACCTGGAGTTGTTCAAGGTCAGGTTGGATGAGGCCTTGAGCGACCTGTACTAGTGGGAGGTGTCCCTGCCTATGGTAGAGGGTTGGAACTAGATGATCCTTGAGGTCCCTTCCAACCTTACCATTCTATGATAAGTAGAAGTGAAGAGAATATCCCCTCTCCTTGGTCTTCAGAGGCTACAGCAATAAACTCTGATTGAAAACCAAAGTGTCGTATTAAAGTTTTAATGAGACACGTTAAATGCTGCTCTTGGGTCTGTCACAAAGATTGTCATCACCTGAAATTCAATTTTAAATATGTTTGTTTTTAAAATGAAAACACTATTTATTTAAAAAACATTATTTTCACAGAAATTACTTGCACTTAGCTTAATTGCTCCTATTAGCTATTCAATGGGTTTAATTATTTTTTTAGCTGTCCCTGCATAGACAGGGACAGTACTGGTATTTATTAGCGGTAATGATAAACTAACACAAAATGCTAACAGAAATACCATGTGAGAAACATTCCTATCCACCTGCCTTTTAAATCCGACAGGGAATAATGAGCCAAAATCAGTGCCATAGAGATATTTTGTTTTCTATCATTTTACCTGAATTGTGTTTCTTTCTGTCAAGATGCTGAGGGGGACACACTTGTACTGAAAAAGCAGATTTAAATGGACACAGATTTCATCCTCTAAATTGTTCTGTGAATTGGGGAAAGCTTTCTGTCCCCACTTGTGTCAGGTGAATGTGGGACATTTAGCACACCTAAACACTAGGTCTGTTTTTTCAAGCTTGCACACACAGTGGAATAAGTACATGTAGATTTTACAAACATAAATGATGTGGCTATTGCTCAAAGATCCTGCCAGCTTGGGTCCACGATGATCAAGTGAAAATCACCCGTGAATCACCCAATAGCAACAGTTCCAAATTGGTGTGTTGGGCAAAAATGTCCTGCAGTGAGGACTTGGTGCTGGGTGATAGAGTTAAGTGATAACAAGCCAGAATTCACTTCCTGATCAAATTTGTGAAGTACAATTTCTGGGCAGAGTTGCAAAATCAGTTGAGGGAATTTTTGCTCAAACCATCGCATTTCAAAAAAGCACCTTGTGAAAGCTCTTCTTGAGGTTGAGCATCTTTTTGTTGCTGAACAGAAAAATCTTGAGTAGGTGTTACAGAAGGATAAAATAAGGCATCTAGGATTAAGGCCTTGCAGCTGTTTGACAGTATATATTAAAAGATCCCTTTGCCTTTTTAATTTTTGATTTTTCCTTTCAAGTTTCTCTTAGTATCTCAGTGGGATTGGGGGGAAAATTATTAACACAATACTACAGCTTGCAGTTGCAAGGGAGCTGTATTTGTGCATGAGGCAGGTAGGCTGAAAATGGCTTAAGGGAGTAGCAAATATTTTTTGTATGAGTTTTAACTGCTTGAGAGTGAAGATTTCTGGAAGGCTTTGGGGGAAATAATGAAGCAGCCCAACCTGTCGAGTATTTATTTTTCCTCAGTCATCTTTATATACTAGCTAGTCTATTTATTTATTTAAAGGCTACCTCATAGCTGCATACTCAAAATAATCTCCTGGGTTGTTCCCTTTGCAGGGTTTTTTTTTTAACTTGTGAGCAAAATTTTACTTCTTTTTCTCATCTTATAGAGTGCTGTCTGCCACAAAACCCATGTAAGTTTGTTTTCCTAGACCAAAAACTGACTTTGAGGTGTTGGTATAGAAATCTCTCGATGTACAGCATGATGGCACACCGCTGTGAAGGAAATGATTTAGGAATGGGGATCTCCCACATGGAGAATAGCAGAGGCTGTTCCAGTGCATCGTCACTGGTTGTCAGAACAGATTGGCTTCACAGAGGTATTGTGGGCTGGCACCAAAGGATTCTGAGGAAGAGAGGACTCTGTTCTGTTTTCCTTGCTGAATGCCTCCTTGCCAAGCTCATTGTGGGAAGGACTGGAGGATCATCTCTGTGAAGGAATAGAGATTACATCTAACATGTATTTCTGGGGTATATTAGTGCGCTAGCATAAAACAAAAGTAATGGTGTGAATTTTGCTAACTAAGGAGTAGTACCAGAAGCAATTAGCTTGCTGTCAGAGCTTTAGCTTGGGCTAGGTGGTACAGTTAAAATATCTTTTAACCACCCAGCCCTTGCCTTGTAAGGTTAGTGGACATGAGCATCTGTGGATCACCAAGATAAAATTTAAGCGATGGTAGGTGTGGTATTGCCTGTCTGATTCGTTTGAGAGGAGGAAAAAGAGACACTGTAAATGATGGCAGAAGAGAGTCTGATTCTCCAGACCAGCATCTCTCAGTATCTCATGAGACTCTCAGCCAATTCAGCCATCACATCTGACACTCCTTTTCCTTGCTTCAATTACTTCCTAGTTCTGTTTCATGTGCCAGTGTTACTTTCTTCACTGACAGCCCTGCACTACTATCTATTTGCATTAGACACCTGTTATGTCTCTAGTGTCCCATAATACTTCTTACTCTGTGTCAGGTTCTGATAGAAACTACCCACCTAGGCACGCTACTTGTGTGCCTTCTCACTTCCTGCTAAAATTGTCCTTGCTGAATGAACAAACTTAAACTCAGCTGTCTGGAGCCTGGATGCTCCCACTAGTCCTGGTGAGAATCCTTAACTTGATACAGACAATATTTGATGTTTCTTCACCTGTGTTGAAGGAGCACTAACAACTTGACCCATGAATGGAAGGTCTTCATGATTCTGTCTGTTGTTGGTTATTCTCTATTTACAGCCCAAGTGCTGCTTTACTCCCTCTGAGATGAACTCTTCGAGAAATCAGATGAGGAAATCACTGCAGACCTGTGAACATAAGTGCATTGTTAGCAAATACTCTTTTTGTGTGCATGTATAAATGGAAGCATGTCCCTCTGGTGTTAGAAAGGAAACATTTGCTGATTAGGAATCCTGCCTGCATCTAGGGCAAAATGCACTTAGTTCTTCTGGAGCTGCTGGGGGCAGGAAATGTTCCTTTTAAAATTCAAATGTAGAAAACAGTGTCTCCTGCTATCAAGAACTTCTTCTGCATGTACTTTGCCAGCTTTCCAAAAAAAGTGTATCTTTTCTTTTGAGGAATGTAATGATTCGTGTGCTTGCTGGATGGGTGACCACAAGGATTGTTTCCATGCTGAAACAACAATTTTGCAGGGGGCAGATTATTGTTACAAGGCTGCCTCTGCACGTTGTAAAGCCAAATTAACAGAAGCAAGTAAAAAAACCATGTGCACACAATAGGTATAATGTAATGAACCTTTTAAAGTCTTATCATTCTTTTTTCATGTATTTCATGTAGTTTTAGAAGACTGGAAAGAACAGGCAGGTTTTATTTGGCTGCCTTCATATTCAAAGTGTCAAAAAGGAGTTGTGGAAGGAGAAAAGAAAAATAAGCAAGAAGAGGCTGAGTTCTAGCATTGTAATAGGAGATGCAGTCAAAATCTCGTGTTTGTTGATTGATGTGATTGTGTTGGGCAGCTCAGCTTTTCACCTTTTCCAAGCAATCAATTTCCAGGAGAAATAAATATGACAATATTAAACTTTTGAAAAGCTAGACTTTCCCTATTTCCCATTCAGATGACTGCTTAAAGAGTTCACTAGTTTGATTAGAAGCATTGTTACCATGTAGTCTGTGACCTTTGTCAGCTTGTGAAAAAAGAATTTAATAGAATATTGCCATTTTAACCCCTTAAATGCAGTGTTCCTTTCAAAACAACATACCCTTGCACAGGTTCTCTGCATTTATGCAACTCTGGAGAGAAAGATAAAATGGAAACATAATTATAAGCTGTTTAACGGGAGGTGGTTCACTGAACTGTGCTACTCCCACTGGAGCTAATACTTGAACCTTTCTGTCACTGGCAATCTCCAA
>VWZE01006839.1:1207989-1238418 GCA_013396675.1 Eubucco bourcierii | reverse complement strand
CCCCAGCATGTATATGGGCCTCACCAGCAGACAGAAATTTTCCTATTGAAGATTTGTTGTTGCCCTAGATAAAATGAAAATTTCACTCCTATAATCCCAGAGGAAAATACGGAGAAACAATAATAGTTTAGGTTGTTGCCAGATGTCCTGTTTTTTGGCTTTGTTGCCCCAATCAAAAGCACAAGCTCTTAACTTTCAACATGATACTGGGTTGTTTAGGGAAGGTTCAAGGGTTGAGAGGAGGTGGTTCATAATAGCTTACAATCTAACCACGAGGAGACATGGTATGAAGAACCCTCAGTGATACTTTCTGACAGTTGCTGTATTTTAAAATTCAGACTACAAAGTCTTGTGGAGCAATTTATCCTGTGAAGAACTCACCTTCTTCAAGTTGCTTAAATCATGACCTAAAAGATCTCCAGTTATATAAATCTGCTCACGAATCAATCGAGAGGTGCTTTTAACCCCTTAATTTAAATATGCTATGATATAAAGAAATATTTTGACTAGCAGGAACAAATCTTAGAATGTCATTTAGACAAACGAAGGCACTTTCTTATATAAGTTATTCCACTTATATGAACTAGGTATTCTGAGATCAGCTAACATTCTGGAATATTTCTGTGACTACTTTTTTATTATTGGCATGAATAATTCTGACTTGCTTTATCAAAATTATGGAGGAATGTCATGCATTGCTATCAGCATATATAGATTTATGTAAAACATCTGTAAGGTTTGTACTTACAGAATTGTCAGAACAGAATCTCTAACCTGGGTCATATGTTCCAATTTTTAATTTTTTTTTAATTCCATGGCACTAATGCATTTTTCCCTACAATGCTTACAGTATTTCTAAATGATTAGTAAACACATTGCATCAGGAATACTATGGTGCATCGGGAATAGTGTGACCAGCAGGAGCAGAGAGGTCATTCTTCCCCTGTACTCTGCACTGGTTAGGTCACACCTTGAGCCCTGTGTCCAGTTCTGGGCCCCTCGATTTAAGAAGGGCATTGAGGTGCTTGAGTGTGTCCAGAGAAGGGCAACGAGGCTGGTGAGAGGCCTCGAGCACAGCCCTATGGAGAGAGGCTGAGGGAGCTGGGATTGTTTAGCCTGGAGAAGAGGAGGCTCAGGGGGGACTTTCTTGCTGTCTACAACTACCTGAAGGGTGGTTGTAGCCAGGGGGAGGTTACCTTCTTCTCTCAGGTAACCAGCACCAGAACAAGAGGACACAGTCTCAAGCTGTGCCAGGGGAAGTTTAGGCTGGAGGTGAGGAGAAAGTTCTTGACTGAGAGAGTCATTGACTGCTGGAATGGTCTGCCCAGGGAGGTGGTGGAGTCACCGTCCCTGGAGGTGTTCAAGGCGCATTTGGACGTGGCACTTGGTGCCATGGTCTAGTCTTGAGGTCTGTGATGATGGGTTGGACTTGATGATCTTTGAGGTGTCTTCCAACCTGGTGATACTGTGATATGTTGTAGTAGCAGCACGATTAATATTCATAGGAAATAATTGTCATGGGAGTTTGTTGATCTTGCAATTTGAATTGAAAGATAAAGTAGGTTTCTGATGGAATTTTTAAAATGCATACTACCTGCTTTGTTTTTCTTCTCTTAAATTAAAACAACAACAGCAAAAGAAACACACGCTGCTCACACACACACCCCCAGCAAACTAAACAAACAATCGAAAGGCTGTGAGTGATCCCACTGTACCAATAGTACCACCAGCTGTCTAGACTTGTAGGTAACGTGAGGTGATGCTCCTTGCAGACAGACTCTTTTTAAGGAAAATATATATTCCCTGTTTAAGAATTAGCAGCTTGAAATAGAGAGAATACAGTTCAGAGAAGGAGAAGGATGCTCTCATTATCATTGTAGCTGTGTTTTTTGCATAATCTTTATGATAAAAGCAATAGAGGCTAAGAAAGATTTGTGCAGCCTCGTGTTACTCTGCCTGCAAAACCACATTCTCTGTCTCTTCTTTCTCTCTAGAATGTTAAATAGAAGCCCTAGCCTGGGAATCGATAGTTCAATTAGGTTATATGGTAGGGTTTTGGATGACTGTTAACGTAGCCAGGAGATTACTTTGCTTGGATATTGAGAGGAAGCTGCTCTGGAATGGAAGACTGTAACTGCACCTTGAGCTAGCCTGCACTGGGACAAAACTGCAGTAAGAAACAACTATAAGCTTGTGGTTTTATATTATCCTTGCTGGATGCCCAGGGACCAAAACGTAATTAGCTATCCCGCATCCAGAGGATACAGAAACCATTTGCAAGAGATACAAACAATGAAAGGAAGTATTAGGCCCAGGTCCCAAAAAGTATGTACTTTAAGTATACAAATTGTTGCACTGGAATCAACAATGCTGCCTAAGTGCTTTGGAGTATCGAAACATGAGTGCCATAAAATGACACTGCAGACATGATTGGATAGCCGAGGAGAAGACTTCATTTTGAAAGTAAAAATATTAAGTCCTGGATTGGGGTAGAATTCAGGCTCTGGGTTTTTAAATCTTTAGTAAGCATAGATGTATGCAAGTAACCCTGCCTAATAGCATCATTCAAATAGCTTGGCCAAGAGAAAGAATGCACTATTGACCTCTTAAAAATAAATGTTTGCAAATTCTCTTTTGCAAAGAACCACTCCACACCATCAACATCCGTGTGCATTGCGCAAAGGCCACTGTGAATATTTGTTCAATAGAGTGCTAAAATCTTTGAACATGGACATGTTTGGTGGCTATGAGATCATTCACATACACTGCACTAGATTAAATAGGCTCTGGTCTGCAGTTTTCTCCACACACTTCTCACACACAGACAAGTATATTTCATTTTGGGAAGCTTAATTTTGTACGGACTATTCCTACAAAACAGTTACATGGATTGGAGTAGAGGTAGGGATCTATTATCTGCATTAAAGTCACAGTTATCATCTAGGTGGTCTTCTGGTAAACTCTTAAAATAAGAAATAAACCTGAATTGCTCATTTAGGAGAGCTAAACATTTCCATAAGGATGCCTTTTCTGGAAGCAACCTTTTACTTGTTAATAAACGATCTGTCTGTTCAATAGTGCAGTAATATTGCAGGCATCTTTGTGAAGCACTGGCATTGCTCATTATCATAATATTTCCAGAGGAGAGGTTTGAAAAGGTTAGTCTTTATTCTTACAGGAACCAATTTAGAGAAGCTGTAACGAATCACAATTAGAAAAATCACAGAATTTTTTTTTTTTTAATTGATCAAACTCCAGTTGCTGACTCAAAGAATTAATTAGAAGGGAACAAGGGCAGTGAAAGGTGCTGGGGAACTCTGAAATCCAGAGAGCAGAAGAGACCCTGATATCCTATGGAATCCTGGCTGTTTATCCAGGTGGAACTTCCTTTTTTGTGTTTCCAAGTTTCTCTTTTTATACAGAGAACTAAGATTTGTTAAAGCAAGAATGACCTTTGCAGTGGTTTTTGGTGGCTTCTGTCACACAAAGGAGAACACAACAGCAACTGATCTTAGAAAACAGACCCACCAGGGAAGACAGAGACACCGGTGGGAAGGTTAAAAGGATCTCTTTACCAGGGAAAACTGAACATAGACGTACAATACAATGGAGTTGGAAAAGAGGAAGATACAAGCAAAAAAAAAAAATACTATTAGTAGTAAATGTCATAGCAAATAACACAATTATTTTCCTGACCTCAGGTAATCCAAACATATCTGTGAAGCTGGACCGTTGCATGTTCCCACTGCTCACTCTTTGGAAAGAGTTCTCTTGCTATCTCTCTCTCATGTACAAATATAACATTATATGAGATATAAATGCACTATTTAAAATCTAGTTACCATACTTAGGCACTTAGAAGGGAGAGCTGCACTACATGCAGTGACAGTCACGAGTGTGTCTATGAACAAGTGCTGAACCTTTTTTGATGTTATAGTCTCCATAAGCACCAGTTTCTGGTTTGGTTGCATATTTGTGTGCTTTCATCTTTTCACCTTTACCGTGGGCCAGAAATCACAGCAAATACTGAACAAATGTACATGGAGGAGAACTGATGAGGTCATTACTTCAAAATATGAGTTGCCTGCTGAGGTATTCTAACAGTTTCTTCTGATCAAGTCTTATCAAAGGAAATTGAAAGAACCTTGCCAAGCACTGGAGGGGGAGATGGGCAGAGACAACCTTCAGTAGACTGCCCAGAACCGAAGTAGATTAGCATGACTTAGAAGAGATGCACTAAGGGAGTAAGTCCTGTGGTTATGCATTAATATATATATCCCTGGACACAAAAATTATGGACCAAAGGAATAAAGCTTTGCTTAAACTAAAAAAAACTCATGTGCAAAAAGTGCTGGAGAGCCAAAGGAAGACAATGTTGAAGGCTGGAGAGAAAGCTACATTTCCATGAATGCAGAGTGGTGGGATGGAAACCCTGCACACGTTTAGCTTTGTGAACCTGCAGCAGACCTCTGATATGTGAATTTCAGTCCCTGGGTTGACAGAACATTAAAAGTTCATGGTTGCTTTTCTGTGTCAGTGAAAACCAAAGAAGTACAGAGAGTTTGGCTGACCCTTTGGCCTGCTACACTGTTTGAAGATAAGGAAGAATAGGGAAGTTTTGTCAGTTCAGGTTACTTTCACAACAACGTTGAGGTAGCTGAGATGAGCCCTGAAAACAGCTCATGATCTGAACCTTCCCAGAGACTGGTAGGTAATTTGTTCTGTGACTACATGCCTGTGTGCTGAACATGTAAGTGGTTAGATGGTAATTACTCCATACCTTTGTGTGTGTGATGGGTAAAGACAGACAAATTTTGTTTGACCATTCCCCAAAGCATCAAAGCGTAGCCCTGAAAAGATGTTGGGGCAAATAAACCTATAAAAGTTCTCCCAAATTAATTGGCCACTGCAACTTTAAAGGGTCACAGCCTTCAGGGCTTTATAAGCAATTCTTCTGGTTCATCAGCCATGCCTATGTAAGAGGTACGGGCTGCCACCACTTCTGCAGTGACTTCTACTCTGTCTGGTGTCACTGGGTTATTCTCTTTCAAGAAAACACAGGTGAAAAACAACCTACTGTCAGTGCAGCTGCCACTGTGTGAGGCAGAACCTGTCATGGTGTTAGAAGAATACTACTGATAATAATGGATGTGTGCCCTTCTCTTCTTGCTCCCTTCCCTGCACACTGTTAAAAGGTGAAGGCTGGTAGTGGATGCCATGTTAGCAGCAGTGGATATAGCAAGGTGAGGAACGTGTACATTCAGGGTGAGTTACTGCTTCATGATCTCCCTACAAAATCAATGACTAATACAAACTGAGCGTATCTCTGCAAATAAATTTGCAACCAAACCTCAAAAGTCCCCATGATTTGTTTGCCAGCATGTTTAGAATGTTTTTGTTGTTTGAGGTGGTATCAGGGCTGTTAGTCAAGCTAGAGATATTGTGAAAGATCTAGGAGAAACAACATAAAGTGATGCATATGATGAGACTTCAAGACCATGATGATGTTAAATGGTACTTGATAGTTTTCTTGTTTGTCTAAAATTTCCAGGCCGTAAAAGATCCTGGGCCCTAGAGGTACTGACTGCAGCTTAGTAACTGTCTCACAGCCATGTAGTTTATTATTTTTTTCTGTCAAGAAACAATGAAAGCACAGTATCTGCTCCAGTGGAGTTCTGTGAGAGTTGGCGATGACTATCTTCCATGCCTGCTTTTTAAGAGAAGATTAATGTGATGTGATTAACCATGTGACTAAAGGCGAACCAGACTCTGCAACTTCTTTTCTCTGATGTTCCTGTGCTTGTGTTGCTTTGGGACAGAAGGGTCTCTTGCTTATGCATTGTCTTTTCTTCCTCAATTTTCCACACATTTTCAGACATGCTGGACATGCCCTTTCTCCCAGTATCCGCAATTCCACATCAACTGTGACTTTCTGGACAGGTCTCTTCCTTCTCCTCCAACAAAAGGCATTAGATCTCCTGTTGGAGAGCTCCTGCCCTCGTCAAAAAATGGCAATAGTTGCAAGATCTGCTGCAGATCTTGGAATATTTTAGTCTGCAGACTCTGCAAAAGAAGGGGATGATTTTTCCCCTTTCCCACCTTCTACTTTCATAGAAATGTGTCATTTTCAGGAGCTCTGAAGCAGGTAGTTGCTGTGTTGCTGCCCAGGCAGCTGTTTTGCACTAGATTCAATGCTGTGGACTGGATGGGGGGTTATGTGGCTTTTTTGTGAGCTTATCCTGAAGCCTATTTATTGAATCTCATTGATCTGAAAATATTTCTGTGAAAATAAGACGTGTCCTCTCCCCCTGTTTCCCAAATTGCATTCCAAGGTTGCTTTAAGAAATATACAGGCAACCCACGAGATCCTACTGCCCTACTAGGTTTCTGAGCTATGATTTTAGTAGCAGGGTATTTGGTGGTCTGCAAGATATGTAGACACTTCACTGAAGATTCATCCTTTAAAAGCTTTGGAAATCAAAGAAGACACTCATTGGTGTTTGACAAAACTGAAGATCTGCCACACTTTTACAGATGTCACAATAGATGTTGGGCATTAGGCAGGGCTGAATATTTAGAGTATCTTCAAAATACCTTGGGCATCTCGAAAGAAAGCCTAAAATTGCCAGTGGGGAAAAAGGAAACCTGGATGTGAGGCTGGTGTTGTAGCCATGACAACCAAAGCAGAGGAGGTGTGAATCAAGGCAGACTTTCAGAAGCAGAGCTGGTTACTGGTAGATAGACTCAAAACACAGGGAAGGAATTAGATCAGAAAAAGCACAGATGCATTTTACAATGTGCCATGCTTGTGAATGGTATATGGAGACTTTTATGATGTGAGAGGAGGACTCTAAAAGGAGAAAAAACAAAAAGCAACTATAGAAATTATTTGGAGGAAGAACTCTGTCAGGTGACAGGGTTTTAGTTTAAGGGCAAGTATCTATGTCTACAGAGAGCACTGGGGTATTGCCTGTGGTGTGGTAGGAAGGAAAGGACAGAGCTCGACTGGTGCCTGCCTATGTCTTAATTGTGGGTTATTCCAGCTGGAAATGCCAGGTAGATTTTTTTTTTTTTTTAAACTGGTCTAAAGCCAGCTGTGAATGCAGATGTGGAACTGAACTATCAGTAAAATGTAAATGGCTACCACCTACCCAGGAAGGGATGTAAACAACGGGAAACAAAGTTGTAAGTAGTAAATGCTTTGCTACTTGGATATATCTATAGATTCCTTCTAGGTTCTGTCCCTGTTCTGCCACGTGGTACTGCACAAATAATTTAGATCTGTTCCTTTCCCTAACACATGACTTTATATACTTCACGAGCACTCTAAGAAGTACATTTGGGATTTTTTAAACTCTGTGTACAAAGTTTACCACAACTGGCCTCACCTTCAGTGGGGTCTTTGAAATACTGCCTTAAATTCATGGTTGAAAAATAAGACGTGAAAAAGTTAGAGGGGAAATTCCCAGTCACAGTCAGTTGCTCTTCTCTACATTTTCACTGCTTACACTCATGACATTGAGAAGTCTTCTCCTCCTTCCCCAACGTTTGCATTCCCAGACCCACAACAGGTTTTTGCAGCTCTGTGGGGGCCCTTTTCCACTCCTAAATCTGCTGATGTTGTTGAGGTTGCCTGCTTCTGAAATGTTTGACTCCAAATCTGTTTACTCCATAAATGGAAAAGAATTTGAGATTTATTGTAATTGATAATTAACCATTTTTGTTTGAAAAAGAAAACTTCCGATCTGCTTGTTCTAGGATAAATATATATTTGTTCTGGATTAAATGTGCATTTATTCTAGGTGATCTGAAAGTTTAATTTTCCTGTTTACAAAATAGAGAGTAAAGCTGTTAATGAAACAAACAGCAAACAATAACAACCCCCCAAACAAACAAGAAACCTCAGCAACCAATAAATGACAGTTCTGTTGTTTACTTAACCAGCTACCTCTTCATCTGCTTCAACATCTTGGCTAATTTTGGGGAGGCTGGCAACTCAATCTCCTTCCTACTAGTTCAGGCCAATATACCTTTGAGAATTTTTCCAAGGTTAAAAATTCTTTAAATTTTTAATCCAACCTAAAAGTAAGATTATATTTAGTTCTTGGCATCTTTCAAAGTCACTATTGGTTAAATTTTTGGTAAATGGATGTACCATTCTCTGTTTTTAATTGGCTACCTTGACAAACAATAGCTGGAGTGCTCTTCAGGAAGACAAGGAACTGTACAGAAAGTCAAGGTAAATTGTGCTGAGCAAAGGAGATATTTAGGCTATGCAATTTATAGTTACGGTCACATTGTGCCAGCCGTGGTCTCTAAGTATGCTCTGCTGCCATTCTGAGAGTTCAGTGTTTCCGTGGAGAGACGGATCCTGCAGTCCAGCCACTTCATATCATGTGCTTGGCCACAGCAGAGATATCCATGGACTCCTAAATCTCACTTGTATTCTTATTGGTTTACTAGTGGAGTGGTGTGTATTGGTTTGGTTTCCCACAAACGTAGTTGTTGCTCAGAGCACATTATACTATGTGGATGTTGCGACGACAGCGCCACCAGGCTTGCTATCAGGTGACAAAATAATCTGGAAAATAAGTTGTTGTGCCTGCTGAGGAGTCTGCTCCTCAGCTCTGGGTAACACAAGAAGTAAAAAGTGAGATTATTTTTAAAGATGGCATTGCAAATTAAAAAGAAACTTTTTATTTGTTTAAATGCAAGTATAATCTTTGTGGTATTTTGTAACACCTCCATTACATCCATAAATTTGATAAGATTGCTAACTAAAGGCTTCATTTCTGGAAATGAAGCCAGAATTCTCCTTGACCAGTAAAAAAAAACCAGACTGAGTTACTACTTTATTACTTAACCTAGTAGGTTTTGCTTTGATATTTCTTCTTTTAGTTGCTTTGAAAGTCACAGATACTTTTTCAAGACTTATACCAAGTGGAGTAGATGTTTCTTATTATTCAGACGTTCACATTTTCAGCACTGTAGTCTCTGCCGCCCTACAACAGAGCAACCTTAAAGCTTTGGTCTTGTGGCAATTATTTTAAATACTTTCGACTCTCGTTACTACATGGAGAGAACTTCATGCACCATCAATATCTCAAATGTAAATAAAATAGTTCTTTAAAAATGAAGATCACTTAAAACATAGTGCTGCTAGAATGTTGAGGAGCCATTATGTTTAATAGCATTTTAAAACTATTAAAGTTGAGTGGTTACTTTTTATTTTGCGTTTAGTCACTCGTGGGAGACATTTATTTTGTCTCGTACTCTGCAAATAGTGATGCTGTTAGTAGAGAAGGTTCTCGTTTTGAATAATGATCTCATTTATATAATATCCCTCAGTATAATATATTCATATCTTAGGAATGAAAATTCACAAACTGTTAAGAAGTGTACCAAAAAAAAATCAAGTGAAATGTATGTCTATAAAAAATGTTGGGGGAAGGGAAGTGAAAGAGTAAATGTCCTGTTCTAGTCATTATTTGGTTTGAAGTTAACACCCTTTCTTAACAATGGTGACGTAGGAAATAATGATAATAATAAAAAAGTAATAATTTGTGTTATGAATTAGGTAAGATTATTTTTTTTTCCCAAGGTCCTTGGACAGTGAACTCCAGGACAATTCGGAATGGCTGACTGCATGAAAACACAAAGAAATTATGGAATTAGATGCAGCAGTTTTTACAACCCTGACTTAGCTTTATGTAGGCATTTGAGAGCCATTCTTGCTATTTTTTATTCACTTTTTATGGCTATTCCAGCATGTTCCAGTGATTCTCTTTTTATGCTGTGGTAGCACCAGAAAGAAAGGCTCATTTATTTGCTACAAACCTTGCAGAAAAATGAATAAAAGACTGATTCATCGTTTGTTCCACACAACCTCTTTTCTTTCCTATTACTTTTGGGTGCCTTGCCAAATGCCTGGGTTTTATTTCCTGATCCTGAGAGCTTTGAAATTTGAACCAGAGATATGGGCAAATCATAGGTATAGGTGTGGGAGTCTCTCTGGACATTCTTGGTTAGGATAGAGAAGTGAAAGGCAGAAGCTGATAAATGTTTAAAACTACTTGTATCATTGGTGGGATGATGGGTGTTGGGTAGCTAACCGTGCGTATGTGTGTGCAAAGGCTAGAAGCTATATATATGAAGAGACCTTTGGTACAGCTGTTGTTGCTACCAGATGAGAATAGTACATATCTCTACCTGTTTACTTAAATATACCATTTTAAACAGTCATTTATAGCAAAAATATTAACGTTGACCTCATGAAGCTTTGCAAGAGCTGCAAACAGAGAGCCAAATTTTGGAGGTTTGAGTGTTGTGTTGCGTTCTGTTTTGCTCGCCTCAGACCATATCAGAGGGGACAAATCAATGCCTTGCAGTTTCAGTCATATTGGCCTGAGAAAGATTCTTTAGAAGCAAGTGAGAGAATGAAAAAATCTGCACTACAGGACTATCTTTCAATTTCTGTGTCATTGTAAATTTAAAAATATACTTTAACTGTAAAGAAGCATACCTTGCAAATTCCTTTTTTTTTTTTCCTCCCTTAAAGCAATCCAAATCCATATGGATTCAGGCAGTACCTTGTTCAGTAACCATGTACCATTTAGGTACCCATTTGTGCTTTGGAACCTGGACTTGATAAAGCTGNAAAAATCTGCACTACAGGACTATCTTTCAATTTCTGTGCCATTGTAAATTTAAAAATATACTTTAACTGTGAAGAAGCATACCTTGCAAATTCCATTTTTGTGCTTTGGAACCTGGACTTGATAAAGCTATGTAAAAAGTTTTAAGCAATCTTTTGTATGGAGAATTGTTAATACATGGAAAAGATCCTATTACTTTATCTAAAGACTAATGCACTACAGTAGCCTTTTTAGTGAATATCAGCTATCTCCTCCAACATGTCTGTTATTCTGTTAAATGCCTATTTAAAAGACGTCTAACAGTGTTACTAAAGTGATAGATGCTATTTTTACTTTTAAAACTAAAAAGTACAGCACCTTCTGAAATACTTTAAGATCGTTTATGTGCAAAATGAATGCAGGTTATACTTTAAAGAATAGAATTATTTATTTTTTTCCCCCCAAGTTGGTAATTTTTGCACTCTCTGAGATTGTTTCAACTACTACAATAAGGGAATTTGAACTCCAAATAATTGGCAGAACATTGTGAGTTCTGTGTGGAATCTGTGGTCTTTTGAGCATGAAACATAATTGCTCTTTGCTTTTAGAAAGATTTTTTTTTTTTTCTATCAGTAGCATATTTTGCCGTTGTCATTAATGGAAATTAAATAATTTGCTTTCTGTTTTAACTTGCAGTGTTTGGGCAGATTTCTGTCGAAACTGATAGCTCTGTTATCCATCTAATTATCTAATAGTGGTAACCTGGCAGTGCTGGGTTAATGGTTGGGCTTGACAATCCTAAAAGTCTCTTGCAACCAAAATAATTCTCTTAATCTACAATAGTTAAGGTATTCCAGGTAATTCTGTTTTCTATCTGTTGTAGTTAATTGATGCGATTTGTATTGTGCTGTGTGGCTTGGTGTAAGATTTTAATGTGAGCAGGAATTAGCAAAGAAATTTTGGAAGGTAACAATCTGCTGGTAATATTTAAAATAAATATTTTTAAAATGAACTTTAGTAACTTATGTTGCACAAAGGCTTAGATAAACATACTTGATACATGTTTTTCTCTAGTAAAATTAAGTTTTATGGAGATACAGGTATCTTGGAGGAACTCCTAGACAACTTTCTTACTTCCTTTGCTTCTTGCTATCTGACAGAACTTTTAAGCCAGCAGCTTTACGGAGAATCTCACTTTTAGAATGCAAATAAAACAGAAGTTGTGTGCATGATCATAGTTACTTGAGCCCTGAGGATGTACCCTGCTACATGCCATGAGCACATTTCATTGCCAAGATGTGGCCCTTGTCCAGTGCAAATAATCTAAAGAGTTTAGGCTGTGTACTCAGCTTTACACTTTTATGCTATGACACTTTTGTTACCTGTGCTGATGGACAGTAACTGCTGAACAGTGTCTCTGCTTGCTCACTATGGACAGTGTTTGGAAATCAGCACATCTCCTGTTTCGAGATTTCTGTCTTTATCCAGAGCAACTCTTTATAAATGTGAAGCTACTGTAGTCTGCGTTTTGGAATCTTTACCTGAAACTGTCAGAGTTGTGACACCTAGAATCAGGCAAAAAAAATTCTATCTCTCCATGTTCAAGCTGTCTTAGCACTATAAAAACGCCTATGGTCAGTTGCTCTTGAGAAGTTTACTGTCACATATTCTTATCCGTTGTGGCGGTGTTAAAAAGGGAAACTATGGTTATATACAGTAGAATAACTATGCCGTACTCTGATTCCCAAAACAATGCTTCTTTTTCATCTTCTAAATCACTGTCCCTGTTCCCACTCACAGACATAATCCAGAAATCAGTGTTAATGCTTAAAAAAAAAACCCCAAACCCAAACAAATCCCACCCCCCCCAACCAACCTACCAAACCAACCCAAAAAACAAACAAACCAACCACCACACCAAAAAGCAAACCCCAAAAATCCAAGGCAAGCTTTTTTAAGCACAAAAGAAAAACTGTAGGTCTAGGGCAAAAGCAGGTTTATTGAAAATGCCAAATACAGTGCCACAACTCCCAAGAAGTGCAAGAGCTACAAGAGATTCCTTTGCCAAGCATTGCTGCTTAGTTAAGCTGTGTGTAACTGCTCACTTAGTATGCAGGTTTCCCAACTCACTATCAGACTGTTTTTCTTCTGTCAGAATAGTGCATCTGAGTTGTCTCATTCGACACAGACAACTTTCTTACCAGGAGTTGCGTCATTTGTGTACTTGCTGCTATTGATCTGGATCTTGTCCCATGTGTGGTTTTTGTGCCTGGCATCAGGCTTTTGATAGAAAAAGGCAAGTTTCCAGTGGTGGCATGAACTGTGAAAAGTTCATGGTTTCTATGTGAGATAGTCTAGAAACATCCACACTCCTTGGAGTTTCAGAAGATATATTTAATGTGATGTCAGAACATCTAATCATAGACCTTAATAGTAAGACCTTTGTTCCAGGTTAACCTCTCCTTGTGAACTTAAACATTTTACTGGATGTGTGGATAAACAAACAGAATTGTTTAAACTGATCCTGAGAAACTCTAGAATATCTTATGAAATGTGAGAACTGGAAAGTAAGCTCTTAAGGAGAAGCACAAATACTGATAAGTTACATCTTCCCTACATTCTAGTTTTGAGATAAATTTTCCCCAGCTTTCATAGGAAGAAATGAGGGCTGTTCAGAATGTTCTGATGATCAGGAGGTGAATGATCTCTTGTTTTGAGTGGCCATAGTGGAAATTTCAAAAAGAGCTACACCCACAGGCACAGAATGATGGAAATATTATATTTGAATGTAAGATAAAAGGGCCAGTTGTGAGGGACTTGTGCTTTGTGCTAATGCTTTTTGTTATAACTAGAAGTACAGCACACCATTGTGAGGAATTCAAACCATGCAAAGACAGAGTGCCTCTGCATCAAAGCACAGAGGAGCAGTGTGAATTAGAGAGGATCATCTCTTCCTGGAAACTGTCCGTAGTAAAAATGCCTTTTAAAAATGAATCTCCTTGATTATTAACCTACATCTTGTTACTATTTTGTGGATAATGTGAAACATACTGAGCAGAGAGAAAGAAGTCAGTACTGTGCTAAGCTTATGGACATAAGACGATACACTGTCTGTCTTTCCCCATTATCACATGAAAGAATGGAGGGGTTTTATTTACATTTTGGTGATTAAGTGAATACCTCTTTACTTGCCCTTGAGGCAGAGAAAAGTTAGACCACCAGTTCCCAGGAATGCTTCAATTCCCCTTTATTCCTCATTAAATTTTATTACAATGTATTGTGTAATGCTTGCTGGAATTGGTCCCATCCACTGTTAAGAGTCCCCACCTGTGTCTTCCAGCTGTGATTCAATTTGGGATGGTTTAGCATCTCAATGATTCTGCTTTGTACTGGGTTTATGGAGTCACCACCATCCCAGGTTTGCAGTGCAGACCACAGCAAACTGCAATAGTACTTGTGCATGTCAGAACAACAGCAGTGATCACCTTGTACCTGGACTATCTGCAGCTCATCTGAAATACCTTTGTTACAACAGTCAGAAGTATCTTGAATGTGTGTCATTTTCTGTGATGCCAGTTTTTTGTCTTTACTATATAGCTGGACAGTCAGCAAGATAGGACCCTTCCCCAGGGCTGGATACTATCTCAGTACAGAGGGGAACAAGGTGCTAGGTTGCTGATGACTAGCTAGAAATGTGATGTAACTAGGGGAAGTCTGTGGGAAATGGAATTTGAAAATCTGGTAACAATGATGAGTTCAAAGAATGGGTTTTGGACTGAGGTGCTTACTCAGTATACTACAGGTGTACTGCAGGACCTAACTATACATGGGCCCCAAGAGCTTGTCTCTCCAAAATACATACTTATTAGCAGAAATCTAAATATCCCTCAAGAGAATTTCAAATTTATAGTAGTATATTAGTCTTTTATTTGGGCCACAGAATTTCAGTTATCTTCTCCTCAGTAATAGTTACTTGTTTGGTAAGCATAGATTTATATTCAGTTGGCTTTGATTCAGATTTATCAGGACAGAGGAGATCCACAACTTCTCTTGGTACTTCCAAAAACCTACTGTTGTCATTGTTACAATTGTACCTTCCAGTGTTTATTTTAACTGGATATAAATTGCAGACATGGTTATCTGTCACATCCCTTTCTCTGAGCTTTCAAAAGCCATTCTACAACTTGGGGATTTCTTAGAATCATAGAATGGTAAGGTTGGAAGGGACCTCAAGGATCATCTAGTTCCAACCCCCTGCCATAGGCAGGGACACCTCCCACTAGTGCAGGTAAAAAATCTTCTACAGGTAAATTTCTTCTTTTTAAGGTGTTGAGATGACATCTCAATTTTCTTTTGCTAATCTACTGATATTAAATGTGAATCCTTACTGTAAGTTCTGCATCCCTTTGCATTATTCCTCTGACTCCTACAACCACTTACATAAACCTGGTCACCAGAATGTACACTGCCCTATTGCTACTGCAGAGGAGGATGAAACAATCACCTACTGCTGCAGGAAGTGTAGGGAGAAAATGGTTTCTGGTATTATATCTTGTTTAGGGATGGTTTTTTTTCTTAAGATTAAATGGGAGATGTGGTCCTCCTCTTAAAGATGTTGTCATGTAAGAGCTTAGTTTTAAGGACTTTGTATTCACTTGGTTCATTAGTTCTGACCATGCCAGTGCTACTCTGATACACACACAGTGTGGGATGTGTCAAGCTGCAAACTGACTGTAACAACTGAAGCCTCTAGAGGAAGCAAAGGGCCTTTAATAAGGAGTTTCCAAATAGTACCTGGTGCACTGGGTCCTACCCTAGTTGCAACTTTTAAATATTATGAGAATAAATTTAAATTTATTATGATAATAAAAGATTGTGGAAGCTGTGCTTCTGAAATCGATCAGAGTAAGATTAAACAATAAAAAGTCAGTTCAAGTTGCACTGAAGTAAGGGAGAAGGTTCTTTGGATTTTGGATCCGGCCCAATATTAAAGGTTTCTTTCTTACAAGAGATTTAAAATTCATTATATAGATCTCCTACACATTTTCCCAAAGGTACTTTAGAAATAAAAACTTTAAATTAATGCCATTTTATGTTCCGTGCCACTTGGAAGTATATTTTCTTAAAAATCAGTGACATGCACTTCAATAGTAAAAATAAATGTTTATTATTTTGCAAATAGTACCTGCACATCTGCAAGCCGGTAAGGTTCTGCTTGCTTGTGAAGGGGGGAGAGATGCTGTATTGATCAGCTGAAGTGCTGCAGAGACTATAAACTGATAGTCAGAAGGAGGAAAGAAAAACAAAAAGAAATTGCAGGAGAAGACGTAGCAGCAGAAAATCTGTTGAAAATAATTCACTGCTGTCTTCTTCTCAGTCTTTATCCCCAAATGAGACTCTCTCTCTTTCCATTTCTGCTCAACACCAAGCATAACAAGCCTTAAACATTTGCTGTATGTTTTTCC
Source organism: Eubucco bourcierii (assembly GCA_013396675.1). NCBI lineage: Eukaryota > Metazoa > Chordata > Aves > Piciformes > Ramphastidae > Eubucco > Eubucco bourcierii. The sequence continues at coordinate 1,222,319 of VWZE01006839.1, read as the reverse complement.
CCATGAAACTTTGAAGGAATTACAGAGAAAATCAAGGCATGTCTTTAAAAATTCTGATCAGGTTTCCTCTGGAGTCTTGCTGCTGGAGGAATGTCTTATGGGTAAATTTCCACTCTCTCAGCAGGGCAGTGTTTTGCATGAACCAACTCCCAGGAGAAAATGTTGTGTGCTTATTCTGTACAAGGCTCAGGCAGCATCTCCATATTAAACTGACCAGAAGGAGGGAGGAGAAGCAGTTGACCTGAGGGGAAAAGGGGAGGGATGAGGAGAAGAAGCCGGTGTTTATTTCTAAAGCCAGACACCGCTATTGAAAAAAACTAAGGAGAAAAAAACCCACCAAAATAAAACAACACCAAAAAAAGAACCAACAAAAATGCACCACAAGAAAAGCCCTCTGAAATATTTGTGTAGGTTTGCAGTGTGCTATGTTACAGAGTGTGAATATCACCTTAGCAGGAATACGCTCGTTAAAGATATGAGATAAAGCCCTCAAACAAGAAATCCTTGTGTCAAATAATTTTTTTTTTCCAGTCTCTTTTAAAGAAAATCAGAAAAACACACTCTTCTTTATTCTTTTTACTGCTTGGACATTAGGATTTTTTTTTATGACTCCTAAAAAATTTACTTCACTTTTCAGTCTTTTTTTTGAACCTGGCTGGCAGTACTACACACTGTCTCACTAATGGAGCTTGTTGTTACTGGGTTATTTCTTAGTATGGTTCTGTGATTCAAGACTTTTAATTATCTTTTTATTACAGCATGTACCAGGTCCTAACATACAGTAGATTTAGTGATAAGGCCACATACCACTTGTATTGTATCCATTTATAGTCATTTTTATAACGGTATCTCGCTAATAAAATGTTATCTTATTCATTCAATTTGTGTGTAATAAATCAACAGCCTGTTCGCTTTCTTCTCCTGCAGATATCTGTATAAGTATGTACGACTGTGTGCATGTACTAAACCTGATGATGTTGCTTGCATACAAATGGAAATTAGCTTAAGAGCATTGCACTAATGAAAGTGTAGCTGTTTGCCTGTGATCTGAGTAAAATTAATACCCTAACTAAAATAACATATTATGGAACTTTTTTTTTTTTACCTCTCACAAGTGGCTTGAAAAACTGCATCCAGCCTTTATTTCTTTTCTCTTGCCATTTCTTCCACATTACAGATTGCAGAAGTAAATAATTATAAATGGTATGTGATGCTCTTTTTTTGTGTTTTGAGGTTGTTTGTAATTTTTTTCTTTCCTGTTTAAGCTAAATCAGGGCTTCCCTGGTTTACACTGTTTGTGTAATACTACTAAGAATCTGCATTAGCTAGCTGTGAAAGTAGCAGCATCTCCCTCTGCATATTACAAACAAGGATGTCTTTAGCTGCTTGCACTGCATTGATAGCACATTTAGAAATGTGTGATACACATAATGGAAGATGAAGCAATGCTCTATGCCCTCGCTTTAAAGGTAGCTGATAGAAAGTAGCACTTAAACTGCACCTACTTTCAAAGCAACCTGAATCAGAATACAAGCATTGTGAGGATGTGGTGACAAACACAAACCTAGCTTGGATTTAGTCTGGATCCTTTATAAGTGTAATGACTCCCATATAGGTAGTGAAAGTTTGAAACAAGCTTTAAAATGCTTGGAGAAAGTGCAGGATTAGGTATTTCAAACCTCTGTTGAAACAAGTAAACAAAAAGCCTCCTCTCCTCCTCCAAAAAGACAATGAAAGAGTAAAATCCACACATTTAAAATGTTTGTATGAAAACATAAATTGGATTTTTTCCAGAGAAAGCAAATACATTACTTTTGCTGTTATGGGATGAATAGCGTATATCCTAAACACCAACTGCATTACCAGAAAGCTATGTACTCTAAAGACAGTGAGAGCAAATCATAGAATGGTAAGGTTGGAAGTGACCTCAAAGACCATCCAGTTCCAACCCCCTGCCATAGGCAGGGACACCTCCCACTAGTACAGGTTACTCAAGGCCTCGTTCAACCTGGCCTTGAACACCTCCAGGGAGGGAGCAGCCACAACCTCCTTGGGCAACCTGTGCCAGCGTCTCACCACCCTCACTGTAAAGAACTTCCTCCTAACATTGTCTAAACCCTCTGCCTCTCATTCTGTCATTACAAGACCTTGTAAACAGTCCCTCCCCAGCCTTTTTGTAGGCCCCCTTCAGGTATGGGAAGGGTACTATAAGGTCTCCTGGAAGCCTTCTCTTCTCCAGGCTGAAGAGCCCCAACTCTGGTAGCCTGTCCTCATAGCAGAGCTGCTCCAGCCCTCTGACCATCTTCGTGGATCTCCTCTGGACCTGCTCCAACACTTCCATGTCCTTCCTGTGCTGGGGGCTCCAGAACTGTACACATCAAAGTGGTCTTCTCATAACTTTCCTCTCTGATCCATGTTTTCAAGTTTCCTCTGGATTCACCTATTCTCTGTTTGGCAAAATTGGTTCTTGCAACTCATTCTGCTGTTTGGAATCATCTGGGTGAATAAATGAAAATGGAAAGTAGAGGATTAGATCAGTGATCGAATTTACTCTAAAGATTTCTAGTGTGATTATTTTGAATGTGAGAACCTGGGAATTAAATGAGATTTAGGTCTGATTACCCATGTCTGTATATTTCCATTGTTCTAAATGCAAAAATAACTTGCATGAAATAAATGCATGCATTTATTTCTTGATCAGGAGCAAGAAACATAAATTTTCTGTATCGGAGCAGGATGGTGAGTGTTTGCATTTGCTCCAAGAGCTGCCTGCTACTTTTCTTACTGGAGACTGCAAACCTAGGAATATTTTCTTTCCTTTTTCTGAAAAACATTTTCTATAAACATTTTTATTTTTTCCCTGGTTACATTTATATTATTAGTCTCCTATTACATTCTTAGGAGTTCAAACTGTTGAATCTCTGGCTGAGAACTGCAATTCTTAATTCAGAGTACACTGTGAACTAATCAATATCCCTACAGTAATCCAATTCTCATTATAAGGTCTAATCCTTCCCCACTCAACTCAGGGACTGGTTTTCCTTTTCAGCACAGGTGCACTGTTTTCAGCTGGCATAGAATTAATTTTTTTTCTAGTAGCTGGTACAGTGCTCTGCTTTGGATCTAAGATAAGAATAATGTTGATAACAACCTGACTTGTCAGCTTCTCATGAACTAGCACTGCTAGTGAGAAGGCTGGGGGTGTATAAGAAGTTAGGAGGAGACATGGCCAGATAGGCTGAGCCCAGCTGGCCAAAAGAATGTTCCATGTCATATGATGTCACATCCAGTGTATAAACTGGGAGGAAGGCTGGCAGGGGCTGCTACTCAGGAACTGACTGGACATTGGTCAGGGAGTGGTGAGCAATTGCACTGTGCATCACTTCTTTGGTATCTTCTTCTATCTATTTATTCATTTAAAATTAAAATAATAATTATTTTTCTTTTTGGTCCTATTAAACAGTTTTTATTTCAACCATCCCACTGGTGGGGGAGTGAATGAGAGGCTGCATGGTGCTTAATTGCTGACTGAGCTTAAACCAGCCCTTAATTCAGCCCTATCTTGACCAGACAACAGAAAATTCTATTTGATTGTTTAAGTTATGACAGGCTTTAAATAGATTTGTCTGTCTGTTTATGAAAAGTCTAGTCTGAAGGAGAAACTGATCAGTATCTTTTAAGATATCCAGCATGTCACCTGTTGAAAGAGGATAACTATGCTATACTGGTGCATTCTTTCCTTTTCCATCTGTCTTCCTTTTCTTGCAAAGGATTTCAAGGAGCGTCATAAACTACTTTTTTTTTTTTTTCTTTTCTTTTAGACCTTAACAGTAGTAATTATGAAATTGTGAGGGAAGGGTTAGAGATCCAGACTTTTCACATGATAAACCAAACCCAAATTGTCAGATCTAAATCCATGTAGGGGACTAATCTAAGCATAGTGGCTCAGTCACCTTTTCCACATGAGTAGAATGAACTTTAAAAAAAAAACCCAAAGGAACCCTTCAAAGCACAAAGCATTTTATTGCTATAGCTCATCTTTTCCATGTACGAAATACAAGAGTAAGATAAAAGAATTGTAGCCCCTTCTATCCAAAGGATTCATTGTTTTGAGTTGCTTCTCAGTCTGACATCAGCCTTTTCTGTTGGTATGCAATGGTTACTTTTGGCCACTCTGGATGAGATGCCAAACCTGGAATCCTGGCTTATGGATCAATTGTGCATTTTATTTCCTTTCTATAACCAAGTCCTGGCTCTCCAGATAGCAAGATACCAGTATAAGTGCATAAAGTTTAAGCAAGTGCTTAGGAGCTCTACTGGATCTATTTTGTAGTTAACTAGTTGATAGAAAACTACCTCGTTATTTAATGCCACTGTTTTGGAAAGAAAATTTGTATTACTCTTCAGTGTTATAGGTAGGAGCAACTTGCTGATGATGAACATGACAGATCATTGACACACAGTGATCTTAGGCTGCTTGAGAAGGGAAGTGGAAGCAGATGATAGGTGTAGTAGTATGGTCAAATTAAGATGAATAAGGGACGAAGCCAATACTTGGAAAAAGCTTCTCCTTTCCTTGTGGCAAACTGCAGCTTTGAAAGGTTCTGGTAAACAATCAGCTGAAGGTGAGCTGCCAGTTAACATAGTAGGGAAACTAATGTTTGGGTAAATCAAATGGGATAATCTCTAGTAAAAGATAAGATAACAATTTTATTTTCAAAGGGGACTAATAAAAAAATTATAACAATACCTTGGCTTCAGTTTTGGTGTCCACTTCTCAAGAAACAGGATAGTGCTTCAGAAAGACTTAGAAATAAAGAGAGAAGAATGGTTAAAATATTTTAAAGAAATACGCATTTCAGTGAAAGAATCTGAGATCTCCATCTGGATTCTTATCAGAAGAGGTTCTTTAGTCCTGGTATAAATGTACTAAAATACAGAAGAAAATTCTGAAATATTAGTCAGAAGCAAAATAACATTCTGAAGCTGGAAATTGAGGGTTCTTTCTTCAATTAACCACTGTAATAAACTTTCCAAACTCAATGAAACAACTTACCTAAGATTTTTAAGATTTACCTGTGGTCTGAATTACACAGAGGGGTCAGTTTTCATAACACCAATTCCACTTTCAGCATCACCTTCTTCTGATAAGAATCTGTAGAAAACAGTTCAGTTTCTGCTTTTAGAAGGAAAAAAAAAGTCTTCTAGTTTTCTCTTTGGATAAATGAGAAATGCCTCCATAAAAGAGTAGGCACCTTCCCCTTTCAAATCTGTGCTATATTTACAGTAAAGTGGCTCTTAAAGGTATAATTCCCTTTATATTCATGAGGAAAAATACTAAGAATTATGGAACAGGCACTGTCCTCTGGAGTCAAACAGCATGGCAAAACTCACAGTGAGCAGATAGATGGCTGAAGCAGATGAAAATACTGTGCATTGAAGTGCTGTGGAACATGAGTACGGTCTTGGATGATGAGGGTTCTGGATAGAGTTGGAAGTTAAACAATCCTGCAGGTGCTCCTCTGAGAACCCAGCACAGTGCCAGTAGTACTGGTCAGGAAGCAGAGAGTGATTCAGCTCCATAAAAAAAAAACACTAAAAACCATAAATACGGCTAATGTGTCCTGTGTTCTTCAAAATGATTGAATGCTTCTGGAGCTGCATTGTGAAGGCACAGCTGTAAGGATCTTTAATCAGTGCAAACTTGGTGCTAAAGCTCCATTATTTGTGTTTTGGGCATGAGTGCTGTGTTCCATTGCCTGCTATAAACTTGCCCCCAGTGCAAGCAAAGTGTGGCACAGCCTGTTTCTGCACCTTCAAGAGTTCTTTTTTCAAGTAGGTCCAACTTGTCTGGACTCCTTTGTTTTCAATGATATCACTAAATCCACTGCATGTAATAGTGCAGTTACTTTCTTGCAGGTTTTGCTTTCTGTACTCTTCATGATTCACCTCTGTAGCATTAAATTTACACTTCTCAGAGCTGATTAGCGTAAAGACGATGGAAAGTGCCTACATCTTTTTTCCTATTTTTTTCCCCCTAAGAATTTTATGTAAAACAAAAGCTCTGTTTGAAGCCACAAGTGAAAAACTTCTACTCATTTTTAAGAAGTCTATTTGCTATTTATATTTACTTATATCTCTGGGGTTGAGTGGATTTCTTTTAATTGCAGCGCCATCTTGCCCTGGTATGGCATTGCCTCGATGGGCTAAGTTGTATTGAGATCAGAGAACTGATGTCACATTTTACACTGAACAATCCTACACTGCTCATCTTTTCTTCCTTTCTAAACTCATGGAAACATTCATTGAGGTTTCAAGAAAGCAGTCAGTTTTTAAATCACCACGTTGTCATACACCTCTGTCTTAAATTCTAGATAGAAGAAGCTTCAGAAATCCAAGTCCCTTAAAGAGATTGATTGTGTTTAGGCTTGATCCTGAATGGTACTGAGCATTCTTTCCCTAGTCTTGTAAATTCTTAGCGTTTAAGTTCTCTGCAGCTGTCTTTGTGCTTTAGGTCAAGCATGTGTTTAAGTGTTTTGCTGGATTTTGGCCAAAACGCTCAGCATTATAGCTAAAGAGGTTTAACCTTTGGGATCTGGATCCCTTAAACTTGAAATCAGACGTCTAACATTTCCAAGACTAGCAATTAAAATAACTCTCAATCTTGGCTAAAATATTGATTAAGAAACAAATCTTAATTGTCATCAGTTATGCTTAGACTCTGATCTTGCAAACAGCTGCATATGTGCTTAACTTTACTAATCCACAGATTTCAGTGCTAAAGTGTGAAGTCTTTAAGTTATTTGGAGAGAAAAATCATCTTTACTGTTACTGCATCTCCCCTCTGCATTTCTTTCACAAGGATTGCAGTATGGTTGACATCTTCTGGTGAACAGTAAAGTATTTTGGTCCAGCTTTACAGATACCTCCTGCATTCTCTGACAAAGTCTGACTTCAGTTATTATAAGTAAGGAGGCATTTGTGTGCTGCAGTTTGCAGTGTGGCAGGGGGATATTTTACCAGTTATTAGGAAAGAAATGAGTTCTGCTTCCTAGTTAAGACTTTGTTTTCATTGGATGAGAATGAGAGCAAATATTTGGACATAAATGTTTTATGGCAGTACCATATGGTCCTTGGTATATTTTAAAAAAAAAAATTCAGTTGCCTTAAAATTCCTTTAATATTATCAATTTATCTAATTCAAAAGATGAATGGTGCATGGAACCTGAACAGTTTTTTCCTGAACTTGCTATAGCATCAAGAGTTTTGCTTTTTTGAATCACAGTGGTTTATCTGGCTAGGCAATTTTATTTCTGGTTTGTTTGTAGAGAAATTGTTTCTCTTTTAACTAACACTGTGTCACTTATATTGCATTGTCACAGCCTTGCTTTGTGGTTAATTTCTAATAGCAGTCAGTCAAATTAAACAGTTGGCTAATATGTGTCTCCAGAATTTTCTTTCTCTTGAAAGAAATGGCACTAAATTAAATGTAAAAAAATATTCAAACAACTGAAACCCTTTCTTCTGTTCATTCTCTGTCCCTTACTCTCCCAAAGGAAAAAAAAAAATCCCTAACTGTCACTGAAGATTCAAAACTGAAGATTTACCTTATTCCCTTCTCCCAAGACAGTACTTCAGTGGAAATGAACTTCAAAATCTGAGGGCCCTAGCAGTACCTAGGGACTTGCTGGGACAAATGAAATAGACAGAGGTTTAATCTTATGAGTACCTCCACAGAAGGAAAATGTTAGACTGGAGTAAAATTACTATACAGTTATCATTCAGTGTTTTCCAGTGTCCAAGAGTGTGCATCTTATTTAACAAAAGCAAATGCAGGGGAAGAGCTCTACCCAACATCTCCCATGCACTAAATCATAACATAGCAAATAGGAGAGTATTTGAAAGAATCTTTCCCTTTCTAACTGTATCTGCCCCACAGTCCTCTGTTAGCTTTTCTCAAAACTCCACAGGTTTGTAGGGGTTTNTTTTGGGGGGGGGGGAGGTAGGATGGGGTTGAGAAGAGTAAGATTCCATATCAAAGTCTAATTTTATACTTAACTTCTCACAGAAAGTAAGTTTTTTAGAATATAATTCAGTAATAGTCACCAGATGGTGTGCAAATACTAATGAGGGGATGTTATGACTCTTGGGTTCCTTGTGGCGGTTGTAGGAGTCGGCATCTTGCCATCGGAAAATAGACGCCGGGGGAGTAGAAGTGCTCCCTGGGGAGGATGTGACTGGACCAGTAGGGCTTTATTTTTTTGTTGGTGGGAGTTCTGCAAGTTGTAAGAAATTCTCTTCATTAGTTTTAATGAAAGAGAAAATAGTAGGACATGATGCTCTGTATCACTACTTTGAAAAGTACGATTTAATCCAATTGAACCCGAGCAAACATTTCATGCCATTTTCAAAAGTGAAGCCAAGTGCTACCGTAGCCCAGGCAGATTTGGAGTCTGGGACACAGGGTGACATGGTCAGTTAAGAGATTGAAAAATAGTTATTTCAAGGAAAGAGAAATGTTGTTATTTTTTTCCCAGTGGAATACTTTATGCTGCCTCCTTAGAATGACAATTTCATGTGTTCTCTGCCGTATGATTTATTGCTAGTTAATCCATCACATCTGTTCTCTGTCCCAGTGGCAGCATATAAACATTGTAAGGCAAGCAAGATGAAACAGAGCTCTGGGATGTCTTTTATAACAGATCTATGTAAGTGTGAAAGTAGAAATGTCTGTTGATTCATAGCAGCATGCTAAGGAGCTTCTAGTCAACAATGGGCACTGACATGTCAATTCCCTTGGGTAACTTGGGCTCTTTTCCCATCCACTCATTCACTTATCCCCAGAATTTACCCTGCCGAACTGAAAAGGAAAAGAAAAAGAAAATGTTGACAAATACTTATCACTGCCTCTTCCAGATACATTTGCCAACAGAAGAGCTACTGACTTCAGCTACTGAAAGACCTTTGGTAACATGTTTGGGGGCTTAGAAATGAGATGTAAAATACTGTGCTGCTGTGGAGAAGTCCAATGCGAGATGCTGTTGTCCTGTTTAGAAGCACTTTATTGGTCTTATAGAGGCTTATGAAAGATGCACCCATATTATATAACCTACAATGATACTCTTTTGAAAATTGTTAGACACACAGACTTGATGTGTAGTCTTAACATTTAGGATTGCAACATATTGTGGAACACCTTGAAGGACTGCATTTTGTGTCTTCAGTGACAGACAGAGTTAAATATCTGCTGTTGTAACCTTTTTATGAACACTGATCTTACTCAGAAAAACAGTCAAATCACAGCAGTGTTTTTATGTAACAGCTTGCTTGTGAGCGTTGAGTAGAGTACCTGAATATACATGCGCCTACAGAAAGCAAACTGATCTACTAGGAACTGTGGATTTGTCACCTTCATTGAGAAAAAATGAAATGATTTGAAGACCACTATTGTCAGTATTGATGCCTTCAGTAAAGCGTGTAACACGATACATCCAATATGATGAACGAAGGGGAAGAAAAACGTGCCACTTACCCAAAGTACAGAGAGACAATGTCTCAACACACTCCAGCCTTTACACACCTAGTTCAAGCTCGGCTGTATTTTAGTCTTAAATGCTTTGAGTGAAGCACACTGTGATGACTTCTTGTTCTAGGTTTAGAAAACCTAAGAAAGCTGTTTTGTGGAATTGATTCCCTAGCTCCTGGAATCTGACAGACAGCTTTTGGAAATATGAAAATATTTTTTAAAAGTCTTTTTGTGAATGTAAGTTCTGCTTGGCTTCAGGCCTAGATGAATTTATGATGTTAGCTTGTATAACCCATGACTTTTTGTTTTTTAACTTTATTAATCTCTGGTTGCAGTTGTAAGGTATATGTCAAAACCTAGACTGCATATTCACATCTTGCTAACAGAATTTTTGTATTCTCCATTATCCAAGTTATTTAAATGGAGATCAAGATTCTGAAACTTAGAACTAAAAGCATTTTGCTATCTTAATAGACTGATATATCTTAGATTCTCATTGTAGCTGCCTGAACAGATTCTGCCTGTGAAGCTGGCATGTCAGGACATAGATCTGTAATCTCTTTCCATTACCATTGTTATAGCATTTATCAAAAGACCCTCAACCCCCTATACTATGTGGGGGTAGTAGTGTGGTCTTGGGCACATTTTGAGTTGCTAGTATAGGCATAACTTCCTATGACACCTCCATTGAGTGCCAGAGTATAAACGGACAAATGAGGTTATAGTGGAGAAGAAGCTAAATGAGCACAGCAGAATAGCAAAGTAGACCTTATAATTCCTAAACAATACCAGACAGAAGGGATTTTTAAAAACCATAGTAGAAGTAACATTAAGAGATGCTTTGAAGGATCAAGTATTGGTGTTTAAAAAACTTAGTGGAGCTGTTCTCTCTGCATACCATGGCAGTCTGAAAGAAATCATTGTTGCTTGTAGGGCAGCAGCAAGAATTTGATATTCATGTTTTTGAGACTTGTGTGTGAAGTGCTACTCTGCAAGACAGGACTGCAAGGTGTCTAGATACTGTTTCTGTGACAAGAATTGCTCCTAATAGAGGCACTAGGCCTTCTCTGATGATGCTACCTAGTTACCAGGGCTGTAGTAAGCTGAGATGTTCCCTGATGCTTCCCTGCAGACTGCTTTCCTTCTCAATGAGAGCGGTCTGCCTGACCTTTGGATTAAGGGGAAAAAAATTAGGCATGTGTGAGAGGAAATGCTTTTGTATAAACCCTAACCTCTGTTGAATTAACATATTTAAGACTATAAAACATCCTTGACAATGAGACTTTTCAGAGGAAAGATTGTTTATGTTTATTTACTGATTTATAATGATTTTGAGTGTTAAAACTCTGGAGTGAGGGAGCTCTTCTATTCATTTAGTGACTCTGCTGTCTGATAAGGGTTGGTGTTGTGAACGTTACACTTGTCAAACAGTGCCTTGAAATGCGATTTTTTTTTTTTTTTCCCTCCACCCAAATGCTGTCGAAAATCATTATTCATTTATTAAGTGTCAAAAGTGCATTGCTGCAGTATGAAGGACAGAATAAGACTCAGTTTGGCTCTAAGGAGATTACAAGGCAGCAGATATTTAAAGGAACAAATACACTGGGCAATTCAGATGCTGCGACTGGTGGTAGTGATGACTTTCACTTCATTGGTCCTCCCTCGTAGCTCATGTGTAAGATGGCAAATGGGTAAAGAGCTTTTATCTAGGCTGGTGAGAGCTGGGAAAGAAAGATTTGGCCTGGGAAGCACGGGCTGTCTATAGTGTAAAAGGGAGGTCTAGCGATGTAGTTCTAAAACCTGAGTTTTCCTCCCTGACTGTACAGCAGGAGGGCTGGGGAAGTGATTTGTGTGTAGGGACTATAATTTTTATTTCTGACAAGCTGTATGACCTCGGGGAACTTATTTTATTTATCTAGGCTTCAATCCATCCAACTCCAAGAAGTGGAAAGCAATGATTTGCCACCTTTCCGAAGCGCTCTGAAAGTATTATGGGTACAGAATATGCAAAACATTGATGATCAAACTGACTTAGAGAGAAACTCCTTATCTTGCTATCCATCCCTTGGGATAGCCAGCTGTCTTAACTAGACTTTAGGTGCATTTCTAAACATTAGTATTCATCAATCAGTTTCAGAAATTTTTTCAAAGCTGTACTTCATTATCACTTTTAGAATAATCCTTAATAAAAAATTAAGCCCAAGGTATTTCTTCTTAATGTCATTAACTATTCCTTTGTAGAGTTTAGCTAATGAATTTTAAAGGCTGATGTGTTTTCAAATGGTCATTGTCTATTTTGAAACCCTGTTTAAAACTCTTCTTGAGCCCAGTGGCTCTACTTGAAAGACAGATAATGTTTCAAGGTGGGAAAAAAAAAAGAGGAAAAAAACAAAAGCTCATTCTAGTCTTGGTTTAAACCTTGCTAATAATAGAAAATCCACTACAAACCTTGGTAAATTGCTCTGGGGTTAATTGTGTTTGCTGCAGAAATATGTACCATTTCTCTCGTTTGAATGTGCTTAGCTTCAGCTGAGGTTTCAGTGTTAATTCTTGTATTGATTTTAAAACGTGAAAATTCATATTTATTTTAACAGGAAGTGGGTCTGAGTTTCAATACACCGTGGAACAGAAACAATGTTGGAATTAGTTTTCTATGAAATGATTTTCCCGTTATTCAGGCAGCTCTCCTGCTATCCTGAAATAGCTTTGTAATTCTGTGTCATTTCTTGGGAATGGAAATCAAGGTTCTGCAAGAGAAAATTCTGTAACACCACTCCTTTCTTTTTGATGAATATTTCGTTACTTCATTTGCTTTTCTTCAACCCAGTACCTCCACAATTCTATTATCTTCGTTAAAACTCCATCAGTGGTATACATTGTAGTTTCTTTTTAATTCCATAGAATGAATACCAAGGGTCTGTGCAGAACTGCAGTTAGAGGCTGGGTAACAGCAGCACTTTCTCTGGAGAAAAACAGAAGACTTCTGTCTTCATACTGTTTTGCATTAAAAATACACATGTTTCCAAAAGAAAATTTGGCAAATCATGGCCAGATCATAACATAGAGAAGAAGGATATAGTTTATAAATAGCAGATAATGCACTCACAAAGATCAGCTACGTAATTGCCCACTAAAGAAATGGACTTGAGGTCATCTCCAACCCGATTAATTCTGTGATTCTGTGTATAAGGACTGAAAGGGGCTGAAAGCATGGTTGATTTGCATCTACTCATGCTCACACAACTGATTTTTCTGAGCTCAGCCTTCCCTGGATTACAGGCAGACCCTCCTGACTGTGAACTATTTTGAAATACAACAAAACTTGCTAATCTTTGGTACTACGATAGTTTGGTACTAACATGATAAAATTCAGAATCTTTCATGGTAACAACACTTGTTTAGGTGATCCCAGTAATGCTATTGGTGTGTGTGCTATTGCATAGAAACTGGGACACCCCAGTTTTGGAGGGGGAAAGGTATGTGTAATAGTTAGTGAAAGAAGTGTCAGCAGTTGGGTGAAAGAAGGTTAAGGAGCACTGGTTGAATACCAGGTGGGCTGCTCACTGGTAGAAGTGTCTTCCGATTTGTCTTGGCTAAGTGCCCCTAGACTTGATGGCTCCAGTCCCAGCAGGAATGGAATCTGCTCTCTGAGATAGCTCTGAACTAGTCCTGAAAGACTAGTTTCAGACCATCTGGAGCCAGATGGCCAAATTCAGACTTCTGCAATTTTAAAGGGCAAATTATTTGGTTTATTGAAGTTGAAGTGAGTTTTGCCAATGACTTCAAGGAAGGACATGAATTTACATGGGGGTTGGGGTTCAGAAGTATGACCACATTAGAAACCTTCTATCCCAAAAGATGAATACTCTAAGAGAAAATGTGTGGGGGCTGTACTAGGAATGAGAATCTGGATTTTCCAAGAGCAGATGGTGAAGAATATCTTTGCTGTTAGCTGGTGCCTGAGCTCGAATTGCACTACTTTGCTGTTAAAATCCAGTCTATTCAAAGTCTGTCTGCGTGAATTGTACATTTCTAAATAAAAGTGTAATAGGATAATTTAGTAATTTGGTGTCTACTGTGCACTCACTTCCTCTCCTAAAAGAAATTACCAAGACCCAAATACACTAACTACTCAGTGTTATGACTGCAGATACTGCTGAATGATTCTTCTTGAATTCATTGGTAAAGTATTGTTTCTCTCGGTTGTTTTGGCTATTGATTCTAAATTTCATTCACTCTGTTTATCAACTTATAAATTTACTAGCCTTTTACAAATGAAAGAAAAAAAAACCCCAAACCAAACCCAAAAAACCCAATCAAACAGAGCCTCCCCCCCCCAAACTGAAAAGATTAGAGTTATAAATATTAAGTCCTGACTTGGAAATCAATTCAATAGAGAGGCATATGGACTAAAATAAGAATTGAGAAAGAAAGTCCATATATTGAAAAGAATACTGAATTATTTAGGAAAAAAAAAAAGTGAAGACCTTTGAACAGTTACATTATTCTTTGCACAAAGTAGCTTATTTTGTGCAAAAGCCACTTAGTGTATAGCACCTATACAGACTTATCAGGTAGTGTTCTTAGAATCATAGAATGGTAAGGTTGGAAGGGACCTCAAGGATCATCTAGTTCCAAGCCCCTGCCATAGGCAGGGACACCTCCCACTAGTACAGGTCACTCAAGGCCTCCTCCAACCTGGCCTTGAACAACTCCAGGTAGGGAGCAGCCACAATCTCCTTGGGCAACCTGTGCCAGTGCCTCACCACCCTCGCTGTAAAGAACTTCCTCCTAACATCCAGTC
>VWZE01006839.1:1152187-1207753 GCA_013396675.1 Eubucco bourcierii | reverse complement strand
TGCACATACTGCAGGCTCATGTTGAGCTTTCCATCAACCCAGACTCCACGTCCTTTGACCTTGGAGTCCTTAAGGTTCTCTCACACCTTGAAATTGCACTGAGTTCCATGGAACCACATCATCTCAATGATAAAGCTCCAAATTTGTAGTGTTGAGAAAGCATAGGCTTAGAGAGTGAGAAATTTGCTTATTGCTGGCATAGGTGTGTAGACATGTATAACAGTGGCAACAATCAGTAGTAGTAGTCACTGTTAGGTGAGTTTTTATGACATTCATTGCAGTTGTAGAAATCCTTCATCTCATTTTCTGTACTTATAAAGAAGGACTGTTGGTTTCACTCTGTAGCAGAAAAATATTCCATGTGTTCCAGAGCACAGGAGCTCATGTCAATAGACACTGAAGTGCAGACACTAGTTGCGGGGTCCACGTAATTAGATATAAACCCTCTGCTGTCTAAAAGACACTAACATTGGCCCCATTTTATTAAGGGATGAGTAACAGTCTGTTTTCTTCTACATCTTCACTTCTACTCAAGTTTTAGTTTTAACTTGAAATCTGACAAGCAGTGATCTTATTACTATTTTCAAGTAGACATTAAAAGAAAAGGAAAAAAAACCCAACCAACCAAACAAAAAAACTCAAACAAAAACCATGAGTATACTTCAAATCAAAACAGAAGTTGGAGGGGCTGCCACTATAAATAGCCCTGCTCAGGGATTCCCTGCTGACACCTTGGGCTAGCAATTGATCACTTGCTCAGGACTTTGTTCATATAACACAAGCTTTATTGATATTGTAGTGCACTCGTGTTCCAATTGGGTTGTTACATATTACAACTTAGTGCCTTATTAAAAGGTTAAGTATATTGTGTTCAATTCAATTACATTTACCAATTTTTCAACTTCTCCCAGATTTGTAATCTATTAAAAAGGAGTCTGACTTGATTAGATTTATTATCAGTAAAACTGATTAACTGGCATTATTAAGGCTTCTTTGTGCTAGTTTTTATTCAGGTTAGTCCTGTATGTGGTATCCCATTGGTTTAATCATTGGATTAAGCCTAACCCAACAGTTACCCGATTTTATCATTTGGTACCTTTTGAGTATTTGCACAGTAACACTCTGCAAATCATCCAGCATTTCCTTAATACAACAAGATTTATTATGGATTAATGTCAGTCTGATGAACATTTTCTTGGCCATTTCTTTAATATGCTTGAGTTCAGATCACTAAGATCCATTGTCATTGGGATATTTATTCCAAGTAGCTATTGTCATAGCACCCAGCTACAATACTGAAGGGTTAAAAAACCATCATCCCAGTGTCGCTGTGCATTACCTGAAGAATGTGTCAGCTTCTTCTATATGCTTTAGCAATTTCTCACCTTGAAAGTCAATACATTACCAGAAGCACTTTTGGTAATAATGTCATTAAATATTTTAATGTAAGTATGTATTTATTTAGTTATCTTGTTTATTTAGTTATTTATTTGCTGGGAGCCTTGCTAGCCCCAGATTTTTCTGAATACCTTTATCATTTTGCCTAGTCACACTATCCTGCTTTTGATTGCAGTCATTCTTTTTTGCCCCCTGCCTTTCTTAATAATGAATTCTTAAAATGAGCTCATATCTGTCTATTTGTTGTCTTTACTTTTATTGCCCAGTCAATCGGTTTTGTTTATAACTTCCTCCAACTTTGTGAAATCAGCTGTTTGGAAATCTTGAATGCATCTGTGTTGTTGGTTCTATCGAGCTCTGTCCATATTAAATGTCAACAGGTCCTGCTTGTACATCCTAGCTGTAGTTTATAGTTTGACCTTAATTATTATTAATAAAGAGTTTAAAATAGTTATCTCATGTTGGACTCAACTTTTTAAGCTGAACTATTACTATTAGCTGAACTGAAAGACACAAGTTTATTATTATTTGTTAGGTGAGTTTTCACATCTGCTTTCCAAATGGAAGTACCCTGTAATAAAAGTTTCCTCCACACATGGCAAAGCTAGGGAATATTTTATCCTGGTTTTAGTTTGTTATTTTGTAGTGTGTGTGTGCTCTTTTTTTAATCAGAGCCTTGCTGTGGGCTGTGTCACACAGCACATTGATCTGCTTCTATTCAAGGTCCTTTGCCTCTGAGCAGTAGCTCTAAAGTACCGTCTTTAGCAGAGAGTGTCACCCTGTGGTTTAGCTGCAATGGAATAAATGCAGGTTTCAGTCATTGTCCATTTTCTCAAGATGCAAGTGGGAGCAATGTAATTTCTAAGGAAGTGCTTGTGTACAACATCCTGAACTCATAAGGAAAAGCTCTTTTAAATACTTTTCTTTCTGTCCTTGACACACATGATGCATACTTTAAACATATATATATATATATATATATACATATATTTTCTGTGTATGTCAGAAGATAAGGACATGCAAAATATCTTTCTCCATGTGTCAAGGAAAAGGTGTCCCCTGAGTCCCATCAGTCAAGAAGTACAGGCAAATCTTTAAGGGTCCATGGGCTGAAGGACTAGAAGAAAATCTCCTACTGAGTCTGTGACACAGTAGGTCCTAAACAGCCTGAACCAACAATGCATTAAGGAATGCAGAAAGCTTTAGTTGCTTGTAAATCAAGACTATCAAACAACAACAGAGAGAGTGGAAGTCAGATCCTAGAGTGCGTTCACCCCTTCAGCACTGAAATAATTTTAGGATCTAGAGAACTTTGAAAGTCTTGGAGGCTTTTGCTGTATTTTCCTATAATTTGCATAATGATTTGTACCTCCAGCTGCAGTATTATTCCCTGCAGTATTCTCATTCCAGGCTGTTTCCTTATTATGTGATTATTGCAGTTTCCAAGACCGATTGTTTTATCGGTCAGCAGCAATATAGGGGATCTGGCTAAGCTGAATTTCAAATACTACTTATTTAAATGCTTAAACAGTGTTTATGTTTGTGGTCACAATATGACCACAAACATGTGAAACTGGAAGTGTAAAGATTTTTTTTTTTTAAATGTATATAACAATATATTAATTTTATAATCATTGGCATGATTATAACATACTTAACAGTTTATTGAACATTTCATAACAAAGATCTTTTTGAGTTTTATTTTCTAATTGATTAATCCATCACACATTTTGGAAACAGGCCAATCAGTTCTTAAAGGTTTGTAAGCCTCAGGTATCTACATAATTCTTCGCATATAAGAATAAGTTAAGCATTTTACCTTCTCAGAGTGGATTTCAGAAACAAAATTTAGTTGCTGAGATTATCAATCTTTAGCAAAATACACCTGCTTAGCATGTCAGCCTGTGATTTGCAGGGATGTGAAGCACACAAACTATCCTTGCAGTCATTTGGAACTGTAATCAGTTCACACTTCTCAAAATCTGAAGGGCTATTTGCTTTCATCTAGTCAGTGATCATATAATGCTGTTTCAGATCCAAGATACAGGGATAAAGTAAGCATTACATAGGCAGGAATGAAAGATCTTGGTAAGATTTTCCCATGTAACTACTACGTAAAGCAATTTCAAAGAAACGTTGGGGCCCTCTAGTCAGTCATTTCTACCAGGAACAGATTTTTAGGGCCTGAGACTGGCCTCACTATTTAGTATGTAGTAATGGAATACTACCTTTGTTATGAAACTAAAGGAAAAAGTTGAAAGCTGAGTTGTAAAATCTAAAGAAAACCTCACACTTGCCAGAACTAACCAGTAATTACCACAGTGATAAGTTTGAGGACTCAGGGCCCAAANNCCCCAGTTTCCTCAATTCCAGGAAATTCATGTGGTCAAAGGTTTCTTTTAACAGAAAATTATTTACAGGTGCTGTTCCTGGCTCTGTCACAAAGTTGTGTCTTACACCTCTGTCTAAGTGCAGTCAGTCTTTGGATCAATGTGACTTCTTCCTGTAGGGACCTTTCTGTCAAATAACTGCCTGCTGCAGAGCCAGTGTCCACGGCCTTCCAGAGCTTTGGATGACTCAAAAGGGCAATGACTATTTCGGCTGGATGGAGCAATAGTATTTCTAGATGAGGTTATAAATTTGTATATAAGTTACTACATTTCAGAAACACTTCATAGCAGAACCTGGACATTTTATTAAAAACCTAAAACCTCATTCTACAGCTTTTCCCCTGCGACACAGGGTTCCCCTGCAAGCCTGGGCTTTGAGAATTCATGAACACATTTGACCAATAGTGGGGGAGGCTGATTGCAATGACATTGGGGTTTTAGTATTGCTTAATCTTTTCGCATTCCACTTAAGCATTAGAAATCACAATGAGTTCAATTAGAAGCTATATCAATTTAAAATTTCTATTACCTACCACTCCAGAAGACATGTGCAGTATGTTATTGAAAACTTGCCTTTTTTCAATACTTTTCTATTTTCTGAACTGTAAATTCCTACTGTTTTCTTGCTTTTGAACCATTCTGTTATCAGACCTTTTTTTCCTACAACCAGGAGGCATGGGAATGCAATTCTTACAAATGACAGAAGAGAAAAAGCACATTGAGATTCAGTCTTAACATGAATCTTGAAGCTGAGGCTAGAGAAGGACGTAAAAGTCCTATGACTTGGAACTGCCCTGTGGGTATAATGAATTGCAATTTATTTAGTTGTTGCGGTATAGTTGCCAATAGCCCTCCTTACAGTACCTCTGACTTGCTCTGAATTAGACCAGTATGGCCTCTTCAAAGGCAAATCACATTATGAAAGAGGCTTGAGCCAGGTAGGAGAGTATCTCCCCACAGTATCAGATGAATTTCATGTTCTAATTCACTGAAATAGTGCAGTTCATGTTCTAATTCACTGCAAAAAAATAGTGCAGAAATACCACTTGAGTCATTTCCAACATTGAAGAGATGGCCTTGAATTCAACTTAGATAAAACAATTTGCTGTGAATTGTGTCATGCCATTTTGGAGTTACCACAAAGGGTTTGGTTGTATAAAATATCTATTATTTAAATTTTATCTAATTTTAAATTTGACCTAGCCTGAGAGTTCTCTTGGAATCATTCATCTCAGGAAAAAAAAAAAAAAAAATCTTCTCAGCCTTTATGGGAATTGTTTGAAAGAGTTTGAATTAAATTTTCCTTCTTTGTCTTCTCTTAGTAGAATTAATAAGTACATTATATCCACTTAATGAGTTTAGGTTGGACTTTTTTTAACAATATTTTGACGATTAGGTGGCTGTAACCCTGAGGAATGTTTATTTGTAAACTTGCAGAGTTTATTAGAATGAACCGTGACAGTTCTTGATTATTTCATTAGCTCCATGTGGCTGGGGTGCTTTCCTCAGTCAGGCTAAACTGCAAATGTGAATCTGTCAGGATTCACCCAGAATTTTTAGTGAATTTCACTTTATGTGCTGTAAAAATCCACATCTCCTGTGCACACACAAGTGAAGCTTGCCAATTTCAGCTCAGTGTGATTTCAAACAGCTGAGCTATTGAACATTCAAAATGAGTTTTGTAATAGAAACATCAATTCACCATTAACTATGGCACTTTGAAATATATGTGCACTATATTAATAACATAAAGCAGCATTTGTAGCATTTTAATCTTGTTGTCAGGTAGCTGATCTGTTAGTAGCTTTTTTTGGTGACAAATTCAGAGAATTTATGCTCAGGGCTCAGAAGGTGAACGTTATGCATAATCAGTTCAAGAGTGAAAAGAAAAAAAAAATGTTACTAAGCATTTCTTGGTCACTCAAATATCAAAATTTCTGTCGCAGTCTCAGCTGAAAGCTGTGCTTATTTTAACAACTGACTTTTTTCCAGTATCCAAGAGTGGTTTTCCCATTTCAGCTTTCTACTTCCCTTCTTTATTTTTTTCCATACACTCTTTGAGGTTTCCCTACATGGGCCTCTTTTCTATCCTTCAGTAAGGTTGAATTCCCTAATGGTAATCATAATTATAAACATATGTTGTTACTGTGGGCTACCAATTTACTTGCAGTCCTTGGTATTAAGAGAAAGAAAAAAAAAAAAACCACCACAAAAAGCTAAAACCCAGTAGGTTTTGGAATTTATTTTACATCATCAGGGTATATTTAATGAATAATTAAAGGAAAGTCAAATGTGTAGTAAAGAGTAGCCACTGAAATGACATGTCTAAAGATAATTGTACATTAACATTTGTTTGGAACAAGCAACCACTCCAAACAATGTAATGGTAGAAAAATATTTTTGAGTTTCACTATCATTTCCATATTAAAAAAAAATATTGTTTGTGTCTTTGAGATTGGGATGACTCTTAGGAAAACAGAAAAACACAGAAACATGATTTCCAAAATGCTTTATACATAGAAGAATTAATTTATCTCAGACATTTACTGGCAAAAAAACCCCAAAAAGTTTCAATTGAAAAAAAAAAAAATTATGACAGGCAAAGTAAAAACACTTAAAATTTCCCATTTGTTTTAGCAGCTTCTCCCACAATCTGCCTTTCATTCAGGGTTATTGCAAATAAATGCCTCTGTAATTAACGTGTTAGATTTTTAGTGACTTATTTTACTGTGTAGCATTTTATTGCTGATGTGTCAGTGCAATGTTCACAGTGCTGGAGGGGATAATCAGAGCATGCATTAGGCAGTTCACACTGTGTTTGGTATCCTGGTAAGACAAGATAAAATGTTTTGAAGATTAGTTTAGAATTAAAAAATCCAGCCAAACCAATGACACACACACACACACAGAGAGGGAAACTATAACAATAATTAATGAATGAATTTGAAAGGATTGTAAGGTTGTTTTAAACTGGGTGGGACTTGATAAAGTCTGCCACAGGCTACTTCAAGAATAGGTGTCAGCGGTGTCACTGCCCTGAGCAAGCAATTCCTGCATGGATGTGACAGGAAAAGAAAATGCAGTACCTACCTGTGACAAGCAGCGACAGCAATGCTGGGCAGTTAGACACCATGAAGCTTAGTACCAGTTCCTGGAAAAGCATCGGAACAAAAGAATGAAGATTTTTAAAAAACAATTATATTGCAAGGGTGCAAAAGAGAGCTAACATGTTTTTATTAGCTAAATATGGACTGAATTAGTCTAATTTTTTTTTTCTCAATAAGGTAACAAACACTGGAAATGTTAAGGAGATAGATGTCATACGTTGTGATTGTAACCAACCTTCAACTCTGTCTCATGGCACATGTTGTATAAAATCACTACCAACTGGAAAAAGTACTGGTTGGAAAGCAGTGGTTTTGTGTAAAGCCCATGGGAGATACTGAGTGAGGCTTCTGTGAGACTCTTGGGTGTGGCCAATTGCATTTTACATCAATGAAGAAAGACTATACTTACTGAATTCACAGTGCCTAACTGGGAGAAAAAAAGAAGTCTTTGGTGAGGAAGAGATAAAATTGAAACTGATCTTGAGAAATGATCTGTCAAAAGCATGAAGTTCAAGGAAGAGAAGTACAGGATTAGGTATTGACAATTGCAGGAAAAGAAGCACAGGGTTAGGTATTGACAGTTGTAGAAAGGATGAGGAACAAGCAGCTTAGATATATGGTCTTGGTCTGGGAGGCATGGGATGTTGCAAGCTGAACACTTAGCAGTGGGTAGCACAGATCAGCAATGACACACTGCTGGGGAAAGGTCAGCTGTTTTACTAGGATGGAGAGATGAGTATTGTCTCGTCCTTCTTTTTGATCTAGTCAGCACAGATGTTGCCTCAGCTGGACAGCTGTGCCCATTTACAAGCATAACACTTTGAGAAAGATGTGGATCAACCGGAGAAACTCTTTTTGCTGTGGATAAAGAAAACATAAACCGCAGAGAGAAGGATTCAAGTTAGGTATTAGGGATTCTTTTCTTACAGGAATAATTTAGCTTGGGAAGAAACTGCCTAACAGTATTGTGGAATTACTGTCACTAGGAGATTTCAAGAGCAGATTGAGTAAACATCTGACAGGAATGTGGTAGTTATATTTGATACTCTGCTGAAGCAGAGAATAGACTAGATGACTTCTCACTTCTCCCACCCTGGGTTTTGATGATTTCTTGAAATTATCTCAAGCTACCAGTTTTGACTAAATGACCAACTGTTCTTACGCTGAAGTCAAGTGATGTAATTTTCTCCTGATTTCACTAGGTTTGGATTGGGAACTGGCCTGATCTCACTCCCATTTCAGAATAGACTTGATCTCTTTCAACTGAGCCTTGGTTGAATTCTAAATGTAGGCCATATGTATATATGTATATAAAAATATATATTGTTAATACAGTTCTGTCACTTAAGTGTTATCACTGAGAACCTGCCGTTTAAGCAAGTGTGAGAGAACTAAAACTTTGCCAACAGTGTGTCTTTTTCAGAGTGTAGCAACAGAAACTCCAAAGAAAGTGTTCCCCAGTGACGCACATTCCAAGAGCTTCCCGTAGACTGGCTGATAGCACCTAGGTGGATGAGGTACCAAAAAGCATTTAAAATTTGTGGCTATAATGAGCAAATAAGATGCCAGGCAAAAAAAGGGATATTTAGACTCCACTTGTAGCGTCTTCTTGGGCACCTGCATTTTTCTTTTTCATTTTAGGAGCTTATACTGTGGTGTAGGAGTGATAAAAGTGGGATTTTGTGCTTTTGCTCTCTGGAATCAGGAGAAAACGAGCAGTGGAAATAATCAAAGTGTGCAAAAGACTCTTTTCAGCTTGTCTGAGACCAAGCCAAACTCATAGATGGCAGCAGAGTAAGAAAATCCCCTTGCGGATTACTTCATTGTTAGTTTGGTCCCAGGCTGGTATCTTGTCCCTGCCTTTTACACTAACCAAAGTTCCTTTGTATTGTCTGCAATTGTTGCTCATCCTGTTAGCACTGGACTTTTTCATAAGCGTAGCCTTAGGAGCTGTACAGCTTCCAGAACCAGGGACACTTGGCTGGGTTTAAACAAACAACCATTTTAACCACTTACCACCAAGCATTATGATGTTTGCCAGCCCCATGGAATGCATCCTTTAAGCATCAGCTGATAAACTGCTATTTTTTTTTTACTCAGCTTTCAATCAGAATTCTCTATCAGAATGAACAGAGAAACTCAGAAACCAACCGTGTGCTCCATATTAGAGAGGCAGCAATATGTAACAACATTCAAGCAAAGCAAATTTGGACATATAGGAACATGAACAGTGCATTCACCCTGACTTACATGGTCAGTAATTAATATTTTAGTTAATGAAGGAAGTAACACAGTAGATAAAACAGCAGATGAGGACTTCTGCCACGCATTACTACATGGGCCTGCAGCACATCTCTAATTATGGAAGTGACTTAATTTCCTTCTCTTTGCCTCATTTCCCTTATCTGAAAACAGGGTGAACGTTCAAGAGCGATTCATTAGGCTACAGGGGTAAAAGTGGTGTTAAAGAAAAAGTGAAGAGTTGTTATATATTTATAGTTAACTAGAAGTGATTCATAAGTGTCTTCATGTTATCACTACTTGACCTTTACTGAGAACATAAAATTGTTTGACTGCTTCGGTCTATGTTTGGTTCTTCCTTTGACCCCCTAAAAAAGGGTCAGTTTTACCTGAGATAAGATGGGCATTAAAAATGAGGTACTAGACTGAAGAATAACCTCTTATTAAGGAAAGTAGATTTTCTGTTTTAGCACAGGAATATTGGTTTATAGCTGATCTTAAAGATTTTGCTTGAGGTTATCCAATGGGGGAATGGTTCACAAGAGATGGCTCCTAACTCTGCTGCCAGATTTTAGTATTCATTTGTCAGCTGATGGGGCTTTTTGCACCAGAAGGGTTGCAAGTTCTCCACTCAGAAATTGTTTTGAAGAAATGGTAAAGCATGTGAGAGCCTTTCAGGTCACTGCAGTCTACACAAAGGTGGGGTTTTGCCTTGTTTGTGGCATTCCTCTGAGGGATCTAACAGGCTTTTAGAGCTGACATTCTCTATGTCTGCTCTGAAAGAACAATGTCATTCAGTAGACTTGCCACGAAATACTTTGAAGGAATTCAAAGAACCATGTGTGTATGTGCATGATGCATTCTAGTTCATTGTCATCCAAACCCAGCAAAGAGCGACTAGAGAGGTTTCAGGAGCAAGAGGAGAAAAACGTGTAAAGATTAGATTGGATGCTGAAATCACTGACATTTGAACAACATAGAGGTGAAAGTGAGAGCATCAGACACTATCTAGGGTTATTATGCTGGAAAATTGCTTATGATTGCAAAACAAACAAAAAACCAAATCCCAACAAACCTCAACCAAAAAACACCAACCAACCTACTAGGAAGGCTGTGGATCAACATAAGCATATATGTTTTTAAAATGCTGTTAGTTGAAAAATAACCTTTTAATAGATATATGATCACCGTAAAATTTGTTCTGCCACACATTTAAACTGTTCTTGTATAATTAAAACCAGGACTTAGAACTTAATGCAATAAGAGCATAAACAGCGTACAACAAAATTATAAATGTGATGCCATAACAGTATTTTTGGCTTCTGAATTATGTATTTCCTTATTATCCCTCAATATGTTTGACTCCACCTAAATATCAAGGACAGATTAACTGACTGTTAAGCTAGTGCCTATTTTATGTTCAGGCATGGACATTTCTCTTTGATTTCTAATTGAGAGGACAAGACTTTATTTTATGAAGATCAAACCAAAGATTCATGCTAAATATATGATCAGGGATTGTAAGCCTGAAGTAATTTCTGAATGTGATTCTATTTAGAAATAGACTGGTTTCTAAAGTAGCCCCCAAATCCTAAAAAAGCAGCAAAGTCTGACAGTGCCATGGGAACTCTGAGGTATCTTCAAATTTTGTAACAAGTGTTTGAATTGTAGTACAATAAAATATACCCATAAGCAAGAAAATCTCAGCACTAGACAAATAAAATATAGAAATAAAGTGAAAAAAAAAATAAAGTAAAATGTCATCATTTTGGTGAAGGACTAGTAAAATTTATACAGGTTTTGTTTGCCCAGTTCCTGATTTAGAAAAAAAACAGATGTAGGGATATATTAAATTCCTTTCATTTAATCTCAACTGCCAGTAAATATGTTGAAGATAATAGTTGTTCTTGAGCTAGCCTGCCCTTGCCACTGGCATTATTAGCTCTTGGGATACTGGCTAGCACAGATTCAAATCTCTCCTGAAATCTAGCTGCTTTTGAGACCTGAAGCAATAAACATCAATAAAAAGCCACCAGCATCTCTCTTATAAGCATATGTGCATATATTCACAAGTCTGGATTGTGCCCTGGGCACGACCGAGCGTGGGCTTCCTGGTTTGCGTTTGTTTGAGACCTTATGAAGGTCAGTTTGTGGCTTCCACTTAGCTGACCATGTTGTCATTGCTGACCAAATAATAAACCCTAATTAT
This sequence comes from Eubucco bourcierii, assembly GCA_013396675.1. Lineage (NCBI taxonomy): Eukaryota > Metazoa > Chordata > Aves > Piciformes > Ramphastidae > Eubucco > Eubucco bourcierii. Next base: position 1,196,408 of record VWZE01006839.1, on the reverse strand, counting down.
ACTAAAATGAAGTTTGGAGCACACAGCTGCAAGTCCTCCAGATTTGTCTTTCATTCTACCTTGTCTCCCTGCTGAGACTGCTGCCTTTCAGTGGCAGTATTCTTGGCCTGAAGACTGACTGATATTTGAAATGAATCAGCAGTACAGTAAATTTAATTTTCAGAACCAGACAGTTGTCCGTATTTAGAGCCTAGCCAGAAATTGCAAGTAGCATCCATTCTGTGTGCATCACTTTCTACAGGGCTGTCAGTGGTAAAAATGCACCAGACTAGTGGAGCTCTAACTCTAGTTATTGGAGTGAGAGAAGTCAGGTTGGGAGAAGGCATCTCTCAATGAGAACAGAGGCTGATGCTTGAGGGTGTAGCCTGTAACTGATCAAGCTGTAATCAGGGAAAACTGGGACCAAAGCGTGCAGCTTCTGAGAGCAGCACCTTTGCAAAATCATCACAGGTCTTCCATAGTGATCCTGAGCAGAAAGGATGAAGACACACCAAGGGAATGAGATAACTGGGATACAGAGAATGAATAATAAATATAGATAGCAGCACTGCTCAAGAGGGTCTGAAACAACATTCTGGGAGATTTTCTTATGTACAGAACAGTAACTTTCTGCCTTTTTATTTTCCTGGGAATGTATTTCTGTTGTTGAGCACATTGGTTTTCTCTGTCACTCCTATCAGGCAGAGCTGAACCTTGGTATGTTGGAGCTGTGTAGTTGCATTTTGCGTTCCCTTAGCAACTGAATAACTGACACTTGAAGAGGAAGCAATAAAGAAGTGTGTTTTAATTCTTCTACAGTTTGATAAAGCCTGAAAGATAGAGAAGCCATGCAGCAATTTTATGAGGAAGGAGAATGTAAACTGCCTTTTGTTTATGTTTGTTAACTGCCTTGAAAAATACCTGTGCTGTTGCTTTTACTCAAAGCACACTCTGTGTAGCTAATCCAAATTGATGGAATTGTAGCTATAGGTTGTTTATAAACCAGATTTATGTGTTCAGTATAGTAGGGCAAGAGTGAAAAGAGGAATGAAAAAGCTAAGCCACACCTTAGGCGCTTCCAAACCCACTTGCCTTCAGAGATAATTCTGGTTATACAGGTCAGTGAGTTCACACTTTTGCTTGACCCAGCCTTGGAAACTTCTTTGGTGGGAAAATTCAAGAAGGTAGAAGAATAAACTGTCCATTTGACTTGCTGAGAACAGAGGTGGGATAGTTTTTGGTGGACCCAGCTGGATAAAATGGATCTACCTGTTCTCTCAGTAAATCATATGCTTTTTCATAAGGCATATAAATATTCGTACAGATAAACTGGTATTTTAAAACATGTTTTCCTTAAGAAAATTGTTCCTTCTGTTAAATGTCTTTTGCTAGAGACTTATCCCACTTGGTATGGAGTTGTGGGGGATGGAATGGAGGGAACCAGGCTGCATAGAAGATACTCAGAATGTAAGGGTTGTTCTGAGAAGAACAGATTTCTTTGAAACTTGTCAGAAAAGGCAGACGTAGAAGACCTAGGATAACACTCATCGGAAAAGAGTGGAATGGTGCAATATCTCTCTAATCATGGTATTAGTCCTGTAAGAAAAATATTATATCCCTTTGTTGCCTCTTTAGTTTTCCTTTTTGTCTGCTGTGTTCTGTCTCACATCTTACCTTTCTCCTTGTATTGTCCCAGCCATTCATTTTAATCAGCTCTTCTTCCATAACCTGCGGCTTTAGTATTCTGCATCTTTCTGCATGCTAAAATTGCTCTCCTGAGCATTGCTCCACCCACACTTTGATGGATTGCTGTTTATATGCTACTGCTCCCTGCTCTCTGAAAAGCACTAAATGCACACAGCCACACAGCACAGACACTTTCAGGCTTTGGAGTGGCACTGAACATGGATCTGACCAGAGCTACAGTAATGCTTCTGCATCTCTATGATTGTGCTTGAATACCTTTTGCTCTCAAAACCACCAGTTTTGGGGAGATGCTCCTTCTTCATGTCCTGCCTCTCTCCATGTTTTTTTTTTTTTTTTTAAACTTTTGTCTTCAAAATGACTGATTTCCAAGCCTTCAAGAAAGTGTATCTTCCTTTATTAATGAAACTTAACAGGCCAACGTCTGTCAAAGCAGACAAGTACTCTCAGTGTCCTACTGAATTAGGTAATTTAACTCAAATAATTGCAAGCATATTCAGTGTTTTGACTACTTTTAATCTGAAAAGTTTTCTGCTGCATGGTGACAGCCCTTCACAGAATCACAGGATGTCAGGGGCTGGAAGGGACCTCAAAAGCTCATCCAATCCAACCCCCTTGCCAGAGCAGGATCACCTACACCAGATCACACAGCAACATGTTCAGGTGGGTTTTCAATATCTCCAGAGAGGGAGACTCCACGACCTCCCTGGACAGCCTGTTCCACTGTTCTGTCACCCTCACAGTGAAAAAATTCCTCCTCATGTTTAGATGAAACTTCCTATGCCTCAGTTTCCAGCCATTGCACCTTGTCCTGTCATCAGGCATCAGTGAGCAGAGCCTGGCTCCAGCCTCCTGGTGCTCATCTTTTATAAACACTGGTGAGGTCACCTCTCAGTCTGTTCTTCTTCAAGCTAAAGAGCCCCATCTGCCTCAGTCTCTCCTCATAAGAGATGTTCCATTCCCTTCATCTTTTGGCTCTGTGCTGGACTCTCTCAAGCAGTTCTATGCCCTCCTTGAACTGGGGACCCCAGAACTGGACACAGTCTTTCTTTCCCACAGACAGGCGTGGCCTCAAATGCACATTTCAGGCCGCTGGGTCTGTTTTAACTCCATCACCAGGACATTTACCAGAAGGGTCCCTTTCCACTAGTGGTGGCTTGGTGATACTGCAAAGATGATTACTCTGAAAGTACTGTACCCCATTTTTTAATTTGTAAGGTAACAAATCATTTCCACAAGAACACCTATCTGTGATATCTGGGTTCTGGAACAATCTCATACACCATGCTGTTCATTAGTGAGGATTCCATTTCCTCTACCTTTCTGCTTCAGTTTTGCTCCAATGCATAGAGTATGGATATTCATTAAAAACAGCAATAATAAAGTTTTGCCAGAAAAGAGGGGTGTTGCAAATGGAAGCTGCCTGGAGCAAAGCTGTGCTTTGTGTTCTGGACATTTATATAGCTATTTACAGTGCTCTTCAGTTAAATAATAATAATAATATAATAAAATGGAATTACCATAGCAACTGAAGCATGTGTTACATTTTTAATCTCTGAGATACACAACCCCTTGGTAAGAAAGCATGCAGAAGGAAATATGTGAACTTGTGTGCCTTCTCTGTGTTTGAAGGGAATATTTGATTTCTTCTTTCCTTGCCAGTATTTAATGCTGCCTTTGTTAGGGGAGTAGCTTTGTTCTCTTTGCATTGTTATGCTTGCATCTCAGGCAGAGGATGAGTGCAGGAGACAGCTGGAATGTGTTCTCTTCCGAGACATTTTGGGAACTGCCAGGAGTGTGCAGCAAATGGTGGCTATGAGGCCACTAGGATATATTTCTTGAGTACCCTGGAATGAATTCCACAGGTGAACACATGGGGAACATATCTATAAATAAAACATGCTTGCATTTCCTATCTGCACAAAACTGCTTTGCTTTTCTGAATTGAAAGTACTTGTTCAAGTTTATTTCCCCTCTGTCCCCACCCCATTTCCCCGGTTTTATTTGGTTTCCTTAAATCCCCTTTGAATTAGAATACACAACATTTCCACTACATAAAAGATCCCTAACAGTTCTGTTTGCAAACATATAAACCCACACCAGTGTGTGTTGTGTCTAAGAAGAGTGAGAGGAAAGAGGCATTCGTTGATCCAGCAGCAGTTCCTCCATTACTCTGTCCTTTGGTGGTAAATTGGGATTTATGGTAAACATTTTTCCTCTAGTCTATCTTTCCCTGTTATTGGCAGAATAAATACAATTCCTCTTATCAAGACAATCAGACTAGCTGCTTTCCCAATGTTCCTGCAGTACTTTGCTTTGAATGCCTTGTGAAGAATGGGGCTTTTGCAGCAACATGCCTGGACACTTCACTGTTTCCAAGACAAACAGCTCTTGAGCCAAGATCGATTTGGACAGCATGCAATAGCTTGCATCTTTTTTTTTCAGGAGAGTCAAAGTCCTTTACAAAAACTAATTGAGCCTTATAGCAACCCTAGAAGGAACAGCAGTGGGTAGCTTGAGGTACAGAAAGATTGTGCCTACCCAAAGTCATAGGAGTTAATTATATGGAGGATGGTCGTTCCCTTGAACTACTGATTTCCAAGCTTTGTACAAGCCTGATGCAGGCCCTCAACACACGTTTTTCTAAGTGTGTTTCTTCATAATCCCTAGGGGAAAACTGTCCTTCTCGATTCCATGTCAAATGTCTGCAATTTACTGTATTGCAAAACCAAGTGAAGCTCCAGATTTCGGAGCAAATCCTGAAGGCAGTGCTGTTACACACTATTCACAGCCTTTGTAGGCATAAAACTTTAGGTAGAACCTCATTGCATCTTGTCCGTGTGTCTGCATGGCCAAGAGTGTTTCTCAGAACGCAACTTTGCATAGGAAATTGGTTTCTGATGAATTTTCATTTTAAGAATTTTGATGGAACCATAACAGAATGTTTATAACTTCATTGGTTAGAACACTTTAATTTGCTTTGATGCACTGCATCATGCACCTGTCAAACTGAACTGAATAGCTGGAGTTTATCAGTAAAGAAATGTTTTATGTTTTTAGCCAAATCAGACCTAAGAACTTGTTTATTGGCATTTTTTTTATAAAGTGGAAATCTCTTTTTCATCCAGTTTTAATTTTTGCCTCAAGACAACAAAATAAGCTCAGAATTTTGGTGAGTTTATTTCTGCTAGCTACCCTTGAAGTAGCACTTCCAGCTCCCGTGAATGTTGAGCAAAATCCACAAACGAAATATGAATTTTCAATAGCTTATGTTCAGCTTGAATTAAAAAAAACCCAAGTAATTCCTTCCTTTCTCATCTTGGAGTTCATCATGCAGTGACAATTTGAAATTTACAACCCAGACATTTAACATCCTTCACAAGAACATATAATTTGAAAAACTTGTGAAGAGAAATGTCTCTGCTAAAAAATGGCACTATCTCTTTGTAAAGAGACCCCTGTCATTTAAATCCCTGTTCAACTTCCCATCTTAAGCTAAATAACACTGACATTTTTTTTCAGATGCCTTTTTTTTTTTTTTAATAGATATTGAGACTAGATATTCACTTAAAGTTTTAAAGTGACATTGCTGGCTTTCTTCAACATCCCTTTGTGTGAATTTGCAGCTGATGAAGAACATAGATCTTTTTTAAAAACCAAATTTTATTGCTGAAAACAGAGACAATACTATTTGGTAGGTGCTCATGATCATACTTGTTACCAAAGCAATGTTCAACCTGCATTCAGAAATGAACCCCATGAATTTTCTTTCCAAAAGTGTGGGGTGATGCACGTTTTGATAAAACTGACCAAGGGAGGGATTAAGATGAGATGAAATAAATCTCTGTTGAGATGAATAAAACTAGGCTGGATGTCAGACTTTCTTTGACTCCTCTGGATATTTGGCACAATCTCTTTTAGTGAACCTTGCTAAACACACATCTTTATTTTCTGTTAATTAATTATCCTTGCAGATCTCTTCTTTACACACCAATAGCTATTTTAAATTACATTTGACATACTGATCCAAGTGAGTAACTCCTTAAGTTAAGACCCCAAAAGGCAGGGTATTAGCCTCCTAAATTTTATGGAAGATTCCTTTCCCCACTCTGCTGTAGAAAATGCATCATTTAGAACACAAGTCTTGTGGGGAATGACTGCTTTGGAAAACTTCGAGTTCCTTGATATTTTAACTGACATGAAAAAAGTCTTTTCATTCTTTCAGAATTTCTAATGTTTTTCAAAGCCTCTTGTCCCCCTACCCCACCATACATATATGGACAGTAGAAAGAAGAGGGGTGGGAGAAAATCAAGACCGAACCTTTACAAAGTTTGGTTTTTGATGTATAAGTTTCCTGTGATAGCAAATTGGACAAGGGGTGAAAGTGACAAGTAGAAGATACAAGAAGCCATATTTGTTTTGTGAAGTAAAGCAGATTTGGTGTTCTGATTAGGTGAGACTCTTAGCTCAATAAAAGTAACAAAGAAAATCCAAAGGACTCCCCATACCGAGTTGCCTTACATGCTGAGCTACATTGCCTCACAATGTTTTCTTTCCTTCTCTTCAATAAACAGGCTTATGAATATTGTAGGAACTGCAGAGCACAAAGCCAGTATGACAGTGAGCCAGATTTTATGCTAGGAAATACTCCCTTTAATGACTTTAAATATTGTACTGAATCTTTTTTTTTTTTTTTTTTTTTTTTTTTTTTTTTTTAATTCTAGTGCTGCTATCAAATTGAAGGAGAAATATTTCTGTAGGGTAACTTTGATGATGATCAAGACACACAGAACTAAACTTCCAAAGCATGCATCCTAAGTGTTTAATTCCCATTTTCAAAAGTATCTTTGAAACTGAGGACTCCTTAATATGAAGCATGTTGCACAAGTTACCAGCAATCCTACTATGCCAAGTAGTTATTGAGGAGTTGCTTAACATTTCCCACAGACAGGCAGTGCTGGATACTTGCCAGAAATGAAAGACAACTAATACATACATAAATGTACTTTAAAATTCACTTGGGGAGACAGGTACATAAAGCTTATGTATTTTGAGCTTATTAGTGATCCACCTTGTTTTAACTTAATCTTCCACTCACCTAGCATTTCTATAATGGAAGTGACTCAAGTCTGCAGTGTATAAGCTCAGGACTGTATGCAGTATGAAGTTAACACATTTCCCCAATTAATAAGTGTTTATTAAAGTTGTCTACATTACAGTTTACATGGATCATGCAAGTCTTGTACTATGTGTTGCAACACATAGCACCTTTTCCACGTCTGACCTGCAGTTTGAGACCACTGCATATATGGTAGTGGTCACTGAAACAAAGAGGCAGAGAATTTTGTTTATTATTAATGAGTGATCCAAGCTACAAATTAAGGCTCAGACATGGTTACGCTTCCAGACTAGGTTATCCTCTTTCCATTCCAGGGTCACATTGGGAATAGAAGTATGAGCAAAGACACAGATGAGTGAAAGACGAGATCATTCTGTTGGCAGAGTCCTGTACTGGTGGGCAGCTTTGTGAAATGAACCATACGTTCTGGGTTGGGAGAATGGATTTATTTCTAGAAGGAGAAGCAATCTCAGATTGCTTAGAATGTCAGTTTGAAAGTGAAAAGAGATTCTCCCTAACTTTCTTAAGTTTTGAAACTGGACATGACCTGCTCAGTTCCCTTGGAAGTTTTCTAAACCCCCTCACTTTATCCCTTGTCCCCATGCTGTGTTGCAGTTTCTTTAATCTCTGAGCCAGTTGCAGAAGCTCACAGGCTTCTCTGTTTTGTATTCTGATAGATTTTCTGATACGACTAATTGGTTTTGACTCCCCTGGAAGGGTCCATTGTGGTTTTACGTAGCTTGACATTGTAATAAGATGTGTTTGTTCACAATGTTAAATTTGTTAGCACTGTAATTCTTTATTTCTATTAAATATCAAGAAACAGAGAATGAATTCCTGATCTTCAAATTTGTGCCATGAACAGAAACCTAGATTACAGGAAACTCACAATGTTTTAATTCATTCTGTCGTGTTTTCATTTCTAGGTTGTAAGCCCAAATACATTTGCCTTTAAATGCTTTAGAGGTAGACAGGTTGGGTTTTCATTGCTTCTAAATATGTGGCTGCCTTGGGGCTTCTAATTTATTTATTTTTTTTGATGGAATGAGAGGCTATAAAACCTATGTGCTGTAAAGCAGGCAGACTTCTAAAACTTTCCTGCCAGCTCACCAGGCTTGCCTGAAGGAGCAGGTATCTTCAAGCTTCTTTAACTCTTGTTTCTAGACTTCTAATTAAAACCACTGAAACGCTCCCCGTTTTGAAAAGGTCACATCTGATTTCATCTGAGACATTCCCTTTGTCTCATCCTATCTGTCTGGTTTATATACTTATGGAAAAGCAAGAAAAAGGGACAAAAAAAGGTAATTATAGTCAACTGTCCATTACCAGCAGGAAGATTATCTTCATGGTGGCACAGGTGCGGTCTCCGTCTCTACACATATCCTAGCAGAGTTTAACGCAAGAGTGCAGACCTAGAGAGTCCTGAATGACTTTTCTACAAAAGGAAGAAGAACCAGTGAATGGGTCAGCTATGGATTTATTTGTTCAGACCCAATGCTTTGGAATAGCAGAAGTTTGATTCTTCTGAGTGTTGTGGTATTAATTAATTAATTCAGCTCCAAAACAGAGTTCTCATCTCAGTAACCCAAACCATTAGAACTCTTGGTGCTATTCTACAAGGCTAACATTTAAAATATATTATTTCAAAAACCATAGTAAGAGAATTGTCTTTATGTTTAGGAGATTCACAGAGTGCACTCTTCAAATGCAGTTATTTATCTTTGTCTATTTTCATGGTTCCCATTACCATAATATACGAGTTTCATACCCTTTAATGTGTGAATCTGCCCCAGGCCTCTCTGAGTAAGTGTGCATTAGCTACATTTTTAAAACTGAATGTAATTCATATAATTCAGCTTTCACTGTTTAAGTCAAGCCTCTTTTTGCTACCTCAGATCCCAGTATGAGCTATAAAAAGAGCAAGGCTGTTAACTTGGCCCTGCTGACTTGGACTCTACTGTCTGAAATGACTGTTCAGGTATCTCAGAACCTAAATAAGGTAGAATGACTATCTCTCCAGGAGACAAAGTACCAGGTTTTTGGAGATGTCTAGGCCCTCAAGAAAGCAGAGAAATATCAAATATCTATTAAAAAATAGATGCTGAAATGCTTAGGTATATTGAAGACTTACTGGAGACATTTATCTTGTCTCCCTGTCTTGCCGGAGCAGAACAGTCTTGAATTCATGTCTGCAAAGTCCTTGTACCTCTGTGTAGTCAGTTGTTCAGTTATCTTCTTTGCTGCTTTATTTTTTGGTAATTCATATCTTAGGACAGAGAATAGACGTTCTGCCCAGTGACCTTTGAGAAGTCTTTTTAATCACATTTGTGCCTAGAGAATTCCAGTAAGAAATAATACTAACAAGTCCTGTATAATGACAGGGTCAGAAGCTGTCCCCTGTCGGGTAAGTAAGAAGAACTGTAAACTTTATCTTTCATAACTATTTCTTTTTAATATGTGACGTAAGAAGAAAGATAAATATCACTTCTTCTATTTGTATAGTTTATGATATTATTCTTTCTGCTCCGTAAGACTTTTTCATGAGGAAACATCCAAGTCCTGGCTCAATTCATAGTATTTCTTTTAACTGCTTGTACCTAAACGTCCATGCTCCTGTGGGTTGTTATACAGCAACTTTTCTTCCTCCACTTCTCTTCCCTTAATCTGGGAACTTAAAACTAAGTACCGAAATTTGCTGCAAAGAAAGTAATGATCCTCTAAAAGAAATTCAGTGCAATTGCAAAGAACCATTTTAATTAGCTGACAGAATTGCATTGTTTAGGTTTTCTTTTAAAAATCAATCAAGTGGCTGCAAATGTTTCTAATGTCTTCACATCTTTAAAGCTCTCACTGGGGAGCCCTCATTCTTACCACAAAAGAAGTTTTTATCATTCTGAAATTATTATAAAGGCAACCGGTGTTTGGAAGCTGCTAAAATATACTTCTTCGTGTTTAAAGTGTTTTCTTGGTTTTCCTTGGTGGTAAAAAATAGATTTATAAATCTTTGTCCTATTTTTACCTTTTTCTGGGTTTTGGGGTTGTTTACTGTTCTGACTTTGTGGGCTCCAGTGTACATGTTATAGAATTTTATGCAGCAGAGTATTGTGCTATTGAAGCCTAAGTCTGAAGTAAACACTTCACAAAACCTCTTTATCCAGTAAGGATACTACAGGCTGCTCCTGTACCTAGGACTGTGCTCAGCTTAGACTAGCTTCAACTCCAAGTCTTGGATCACTCTTCCCTTCCATTCGCATGCATAAGCCACATAATTCTGCTTACTGCTCTAGTAGCACTTTGACAAATGGCTGCCACTGACTGAATCCTGTATAATGTATGTGGCAAAATTGTTCTGAGAAAATAAAATGTAAAGTGGACGAAGAATAGAGCTGTATCTTCATAAACCAAAGTGCCCCGATGAATGTGCAGAGTGGATGTTTCCCTTCAAGGTCGCATTGACCAGAGGCTCTCTGCTGGAGGTCTCATCACTGACACCTTTTCCTTCATTCACTTTCATCTTTGAAAGATTAGCATTTCTGTAAGAGGTGTCTGAGTGTAGCTGTTGAGATCATACAAGCACCTGATACAGTTAGGTAACAACGTCACCTGTCTGTATGCTTTTGTGCCTTGCAGTTGTATTCTCTCTCTTTTAACAAGAAAACATATCAGTGGTTCATGGAAAAGGCCTTGCTTTAGTGTAGAGAGGTGGAGAGCAGAATGTATTGCTCCAGTTAATGGCAGGAAACCATAGCATTCTGACTATTACTTCCACTTCCATGATTCTCCACTTGCTCCTATTTAGTCCAAGCTTAAAAAAACCAATAATGTAGCTTTGTCTCTGGCTCTGAAAATAATCAATTTCATTTAAGTTGCTGTATAACTAACGAAGAAGTGTTGCAAAATCATTGCTATTCGTTCTTCACTTTCCCTTTGTCTTCTCCTTAGAGAAGAGTTAATGACAATGCTAAACCATATGTGTGTGCAGCTCCCAAATTAAGTGTGCTCTGTTTGATGTGATGCAGATGATGCAAAGATCACAGCAGATCAATGTGAACTGCTGCTCTGTGGTCAGGTTTTTTTTTTTTCAAACAGATAGATCACAGGTCCAATCTTGCATTCTTTATCCCTGGGAAACTTATTTGGATTTTCTTTAACAAGTATCAGCACTGTTAATCTCTAGTGATTAGCATATTACAGGCAAGCATACAACTCTAAAGTTTCTGAGATTTCTTAATATGGGAAAAAATCTTCTTGAGACCTTTCTTAACTTCCTATCCAACATAAACAATACAGAAAAATATACTCAATATGTTGTTTTCCAGTTCTCTCATTCCATCAGTATGCAACAGATAATATTTTGGCATTCCATTTCTATCACTTTTTTGGAAGTCTTTTAGATATTTATGAGCTTTTTCTCATATACATTACCACTACAACAGCTAAATCATGGTTAGAAGTTGTTATTATATGGTACCTCTCTTAATCTATTTTTCTGATTCAGACTCCTCAGTTACATTCTTCAGTTCATTCTGTCTGGACTTTTTCTGGCTAATCACTTGTGAAGGTGTCAATGATTGTGAAAGAGTAAATAGAATTTAACTTGGATTCTTGATTCTTTCCTACCCTCCCTCTTGAAAAGCAATGTAATTGTTTTGGAAATGTTTACTTTTAAAGATAGGAGATCCTTCATATATAGATGTTAGTTGGAAGAAAAAAAATAACATTATGTTACTGGAGTCCTAACTCCAAACTTACAAAGACAAAATGTAAACACTTAATATAGAAAATATGTTTCACGGGCTTAGAGATTATCAATAAAAACATTTCATTGAAGGTAAACTTAAACTGTTGCAGAGATCAATTGAAAAGAGTAAGAATTCCAGGTTGGATGAGGCCTTGAGTGAGCTGTACTAGTGGGAGGTGTCCCTGATGATGGCAGGGGGTTGGAGCTAGATGGTCCTTGAGTTCCCTTCCAACCTTATTATTCTATGATTTTATGATTCTAATTCTACCATAGCAAAAAAAGGAACAGTGAAGGTCCATTTTAGTGGATTTAGTTTGTATAGTCTCATAACAACAAAGCTGCTGAGAGCATTAGTAAGGGGAGAGAAATCAAAGGACAAAAAAAATTGAAAGTGATTTCTTTGGTTTGAAAGATTTTATTTTAGAGAGAACTAAAAAAAAGAAAAATTCCAAATTGACATCTACAATCTGCTGTCATTCCTAAAAAAATTAAAAGTGTCATAGCTCAGACATTAAACAGTACCTTAGTTTTTAAAGCAGGAAGATAATCTTGAAATTCATTAGATATGAGCATATTTCCTTTTTCCTCTCAACACATTACCTCCGACCATTGCACAACACAACACTCTACCATTGCATTATGTGCAAAGGTAGAAAGAGCTTACATTTGTTATATGAATACTCATGAGGAAACACTGTCCTGATAGGAAAGAAGGTTGTTTTCGAGGCAGAGTTTACCCAAGGATTGGACAGGAACTGACTTCAGCAAAGAAGGAATTTCACTTTATTCAGAGACCCTTTTTCCTAGCTACACTTCCACAGCTGTCAATAATGCCTATTACTTAGATCAATTCCTTTACAGCTGCTGATCAGTAACATAAACGTGGTGCTTGTGCTCATTCCATGTGGCCATATTTCATCAACTGTTAATTTGTTTTTTCTGATTTGGATTCTTTTGTCATTAACCACTGGGTGAAATGGGAAAAAACCCTTGTATTGTTTTTTTGTTAGATATATTTTTGAGTCTCAGATAACTCTGTGAGGATTTCCACCCTCACTCAGTTTGTGAGGACTGCTGTTATGTGCTTGAAGTGCCAGTATGACATACAGTCACATACCGGCCTCGTTGAACTGCTGATGTTAGCTGTATCACTTGCTGAACTTCTGTAATCATCAACAGAATCAAATGCTGGGTCATTTGGTACAATTACCATGGTGTTCAGCAGTGATTATTCAAAAGCTCTGTGTGTGCATGTGAGAACAGGAGGGCAGCATTAGCAGTGAAGTTCCCTCGGCACACACCTTGCATGCTAGTATGTAGAGAGACATTTTCATTTCTTTAGTAGATATGAGCTAAGTGGTCACCACAGGAACATCAACAAACACAGAACATGGAGGCTTTCAACTTGACCTCGTGAATGATGAGCTAGCCTGTGTCCATTGAGCATAACTTTGCTGCACACTTTAAGTCGTATGGGAGCAGTAAGAATACCTAAAAACGGCCTCTTTTCTAGCCGCACTTTAAGTTCCGTTTTATGCCTTCCCAATCTGTAACTCCAACTTTTCTCAGGCTGTTAGCTAGTCATCTTCTAAAACTTTCACATTTCTGCTGTTTAGAGAGTCTTAGAGCTTAGAGATAGCTGTGAAAGTATGCAATTAGTGACAAGGATGAGAGACAGCAGAACATTCTTATTTCATTAGATTTATATTAAAGCACACAGAACTTCCCAGTAGCCGGCTGCCTCTGATGGAAGCTATTGCACAGAGTGAGCAGAGGACTGCTGCTGCCCTCAGCATCTTAGACTGATTTTTTGCTATCATTTTGTGGTCTGTCAGAGGGGAAACTGGAGTGCTTATATTTCAGAAGTGATAGCATCATTTGAATGAGGTTGACAGGATTTTAGCCTAGAAAGGCATAAGCTTAGGGTACATCTATGGCACTCGACTACAGAGGAGAAGTACTAAATGGGGTTTAGGTGATCTTGCTCAGAGATGAGCTTGAGGACCTACAACAGCACAGAATTCTGTGTGGGGTATCCATATGGATGAGAAGCTAAACTGCGTGCTGTTAGAATTAAATAGTATGTGGAAGCAGAGCGAGCTCTTTTTTTCTGCAGCTGCTTAGGGTATGTCTACATTGCAGTGCCATTTGTAGTGTAGATGCAAGCTTCTTTAGCAGAAGCCAGATTTCAGTTTCTCAGACACTTGCTTAAGCAGAAAGGAAGCTAAAATTCTCTTCTCACTATTTTCATGTCTGCGGCTTTGCAGGGTTTCTGTTTTGTTCCAGTTTGCACAGCCATGTCACATGTAAAATTCACCATCCAAGAAAAGGGGTGGAGGGCTATGCCTCCTCTGAGTTGAAGAAAAAAGTCTGAAATCATTTGTGCAGTAAATGAAATAGGCTCAAGCCTCCTCTATGGTATGCAACTAATTAGCTGATGTTCATTTTCAAGTACGTTGTTCACAGTCAAGCTGAGACAATGTGTAATATGCATTATAATGTCCCAGGAATGTGTCTTGATTCTAACTGCTTCCTTTTACCACTGTTGCTCCCAACCACGAATAAACCCTGCTTGAAATCTTGAACGGTGATGGGTGTATTCTGGAGACATACATTTTCAACCTCTGAATCTGAGCTCTCTGTGATGTAAAGCCTGTGAAAGAACGACTCTGGCACTACAGCCTGGAAAATGTCTTCCTTCGGCTTTTGCTGTCTCTTTGTTGTTTTCTTCTCTCTTCTTGATGATTATCAAAATTTTCAGTTCTTTCACTTAAAGAAAAATGTTGCTCAGGGACTTTTGAAAATTTGCATCCATTTACTTTTAGTAATACGTGTACTGGATTTTAGTGCCAGTAGTGAAACGTAATTTATTTTCTACTATTTATTGCTATTTATTTAGGATTTAGTTAACAGTCTCTGCAGTTACAAGCAGCTCCAAGCCAGCCCAGTGAGTCATTTCCTTTACACTGACACCCATTGAAACTGCTCCCTTGCTGAAAATTCACTGATGTAAATAGACAAGCAGTATCGCGAGAGGTCAGAGGTTCCCATTTGCTCAAGTATGTGCATGTTTCCTGGACAGAGTAAAATCAAAAGTCTAGGCTGAAAGGAGGGGTCAAGGACAAAAAGGAGAATGGATTTTAGTCACATGAATTGATGCATAATGTATTTGTAAAAGTAGGTTTAGTTCGTGCTGCAGACAGAAATGGGGCAACCAAAATGTTTTTATCAACGCTGCCTATTTACACAAGGCCTGGTGTCAGACCTGTCTATGTGTTTGGAGATAAAGTATTAAAATCCTGATAAATCCTCTCTTTGTTGGAGAGAGTCCAGTGGAAAGCCAGGAGAATGATAGGGGACTTGAGCATCTCTTCTTTGGAGAGACCTGGGGCTGTTTAGTCTGGAGAGGAGATCTCATCAGTGTCTATAAATCCCTGCGGGGCGAGTGTCAAGAGGCTGGGGCCAATGTGGTCCACAGCAGCAAGACAAAGAGTGATGGCTACAAACTGGAACATAGAAAGTTTCACCTCAACATGAGGAGAAACTTGTTTACAGTGAGGGTGAGGGAGCATTGGAACAAGCTGCCCAGAAAGGTTGTGAAGTCTCCTTCTCTGGAGACTTTCAAAGCCCACCTGGATGCATTCCTATGCAGATTATCCTGGGTGATCCTGCCTGGGCAGGGAAGTTGGACTCAATGATCTCTGGAGGTCTCTTCCAACATCTAACATTCTGTGATTCTGTGATAATGCTCTGACTCTTGTAGAGGAAGCAGAACCATAGCTGACTTACTATTTAGATGCAACTAAACTAAACACACATTATTAGTTCTTGGTATTCTTCTGATAACTTGTTCATTTACTCAATGTGGTCATCTGAGGCCTCAGTTTTCTCCCTCTGTGCTTAGAAGGCACATCACTGCATCAAGGAGAATTTTGTTTCTGGAACATTCAAGTGGAGGTTGTAGCTGTATTTTGTTGGTAAGAAATCAAATGCTTACAATGTTCAAAGTGTAAAGGCATGCATGTAAATGCTGCAGATCAAAGAGTTAGTCTTCTATGGGGATTATCTAATGTTACTACTTTCTTCTTCACTTATTATTATGGCATCACTCAGAATATAGTGGGATTTCTTGTCCTATTTGTTGATTTACTGGAAAATGCTTGAACTTCCTCCAAGTCTGCAGATTGGCCTGCCAGGATGGATTCCTGCAGAACCCGGAGGGGCAGCTTTAGGAACATGGCTGTGGTTTTTCGCTAGACTAAGATACATTCAATAAATAAACAAGCCAACCTTGGGATAAATGAGGTTCCAGATACTGGCCTAAAAAAAGGCAAATCCTGCTCTGTCACGCTTCCTCTCCTAGACAGCATTGTGCTGCCATGTTCTGCCTGTCCCTGCAGACCGTGGGACATCTTCCTTTGTGGCTTTTCAGGCCAACAAACAAAAGAGCATAATGAGAACAGAGGAGAGATTTACTTTAGACATTAGACTGTCTCTGTGGTAATTTATTATATATATATATTTATTAAAATTCTTCTTATGAAATCCCAGTGATTAAAAAATATCGGGTAAAATTGCATTTTGAAAACAGCTACTGCTTACCAGTCCTGGGGGAGGGGAGAGTTGGTGCTTTGGGTGTGCTGCCCAGAACCCAGAGGGGAGGTGTGTGGGTGCCTCCCTGCCTGCCGTGCCAGGGTGACCACAGGGCTGAGAGGCAGCTCTAGAATCAGCAGCAGGGAGCTTGGCATGTCTGTAGCAATCACTTTGCCTGCACAACCTCCTGTCACATGGCTCCCACACCCACTCCCTGTCACAGCTTCACTTCTTAAATAAAAAGAAACTGACAGCACTGAAGAATTAAAAAGGTCTCTGTTGGAAGAAAGAAATACATGCAACTGTCCTGGATGGAAGCAAGCTGGAGTATAAGGAATTTAGGAGAGAGTTTAAACTTCTCTTGTCTTTCTAATGCCCTAATAAGTTAATTTGATTTACTAGAGCTGATTTTACAATTAAATAGGCTCTTATTCCCTATTTGCTTCCTGTGGTAGAGGCAAACAGAAAGGAAGGCTGGTGGCTGCTCAACCTGCTCAGTGGAGGCCTTTGCTGCCTTGTTATATTCTGCACACTGGGGTAAATAACCCCCAGTAAGGGGTGTGGAACCTCATGTGTTTCTGATGTGAACCTCACGCTGCTTGAATTCAGATTCCTCTCCTACAAACACAGAGCAGTATAGCTACTTGGCTGAACATGGAGTCTCTTATTGTTTGGTGTGTTTGCTTTCGTTGCTGATGATGTTACAGCAGTTCTCTTGCTACCTTGTCTGCTGATCTACAGAGCTACCAAGCAGCAGAGCTCTGCAGTCACCTTCTTTTCAGGTATCAGTCTTCACACGGGAAGCTTGAAACTGCTTGCTAACAGAGAAACCACCATCTAGCACACCCTGCCTCTATTTACAGGGCTCTTGCAAAAGCTATGGGCTCCCTACCTTGCTCACAGTTTTAACTAATGGATTCTATGAAGTGTTCAGGTTCATACTACTGTGTTTTGCAGCATTTTGTGGAAGCTTGTTCAGAAATAGTTTGATGATCCTTTTCTAGCACTGTAACGTTCAAGGGAAGCAGAATAGACTGCTTGACTTACTACAGTCTCATTCATTTTGGGGCAGAAGGGAAGGTTCTGTATCATTGTGCAGATGTTTTTTGGTTTTCTCTTTTTGTTTTGGTTTGGTGGTTTGGTTTTGTTTATGATCTATTAGGGGATAAATTAAATAATTAATACTTAATTGCATCAATCAGGCCCAAAACTTGCTCTAAATTGCATTCATGTAACTCACTGACAATTGTACTTGCATTACCTGAAGGTATTTAGATTGCTTCATGAGATTCCTTCTCCTTAAGCCAAATACACAATAGTTCTCCTCTGAGATCTGAACTGTTTTATTTAGTAATTAAGGTAGTTTGTGCAACATCTTAAAGATGCAAAGGGCAGATGCATCAATTCCAAATCCAAGGACTAATTCAATGTCTCTTAAAGCTTTCCCATTAGTGAGTTCTCTGAAGACAGAATTCTCTTGAAGGTATATGCCTCTACATTTGGATTTGGCCCATTTTAAACCAGTATGAGAGACGTAATGAAAATAAACACTCTGAAATCTAATGGATGTTTAATAACATCCTCTCATTACATAGTTTTACTACTTTCTTTTTCATTTCCTTCACATATTTTCGAGCTGACTCTCTCATGTTACAGGCCTGCAGGTTTGACTTTGCCCTACAGAACATGTGTGAATGCATGCACAAATTTTAAATGAAGTTAACCTTGTGTGATGCTTGCCAAAGAGAATCCTCAAAAGGTGCACAGCAAAGCTTTTGATAAATACTAAGATTTTGGGAATCTTAGAGCAGTCCTGAGCTGTTATGGCTTGAAGATGGTACCATCATCAAAAGTTTTGCATACACAACTGGGCAGGTGTACTAGAGCAATAGAAATTAAAAAAAGGTGTCAACTTTTTTATTTAATATTATTTGTGTCCTAGGTTCTACAGATATCAACGAAAGAGACATGATTTATCTGCACATGTATTATAAACCTAGATAGCAAATTAGGAATGACAAGTTGGCAGTTTGCTAGTCACTTCTTTTGCAGCACACTAATATACTTTGCATTTTGCTGTCTTAGTCCACATGTCCTCATTCCTATCCCTGAATGCTCAGTTTTGGCTGGTCTTGTATGCCAGAGATGCTTTCTTAGCAAGCTACAGTGATCTGTGCTCATGGCTCTTTCTGCTCTTTGATTTCTTGTGCTGAGTTTGATATCTCTGGTGGCAATATAGAGCATTAGGAAAGCATAGACTTATTTCTCCACATCCCCTTTCAGAGACTAATGATAGATTTTTCCCTGCACTCTTAGCCTGGTTGTTGGACTTCTTCCTACTGGAAATAACTGTAAGATTTTAAGTGGGATAGGCAAAGAACTGATTGTTGAGATCTGTTACAAAATGCAGACAAATTTTGTTCTACTCAGGGGAATTAAATAATTAAAATTGGTAAATGAAGCTGAGATAAAACACTTTAAAAAAAAAAAACAAAAACAACACCTCCTTTTAAGATACGCATGCCAAAGTAAAAAAAAACTGTTGTGAAAATGAATAATGAACAGCTTTAGACACAGAAATTTCTTTCTTTGTGAGCAAACCTATTTGTTTCCCAACTGAGGTGCATTTTGCAGCAAGTTTTCTAGTATTCAAGAATGTCTTTTTCCACCATTTTATCCAGCCAACAATAATCTCAGTAAAGGCAAGATCTAGGCAGAGATGTGGAGCTAGAATGAATTTTTTTTTTTTCTCTCCACAATTAAATTTCTGACAAGTTCTGTCAAGCAAGTAAACTTTACCAGTGCAAGTACAGGAAGAAAAGCAAGCAGTTTCTACCTTGTAACAGTTCCTGCGCTCTGGACCTCTCAATGCAAGCCAGAACCAAAAGCTTTGCTCTTGGGCCCAAGGATATCTCTTTGTCTCAAGGATCAGTTTCTTTTGATATCCAATCTTCTTACTTTGGCTTTCCAAAACAATTTTCACAAGCTATGTATGCACAGATCTACTTTGGGTTTTGCTGTTGTTTTTTTAGGCACTAGAACAACAAGAATGAAGTTTTGGGGACGAGCAAGGATGTCTACACTTTAGAGCTTTCAACCTGATCTAACTCAGATAAAAGCATCCAGTGTGAGGGTTATTATCTAGTTGTGGAGGGAGATCTTGTTTTAAAACAAGTCTCCAATTACGGTTCAGATCAAAATGTTGGTTGCAGAGTTTGTGTGCGTCCTTGTTCTGGGAACACTGACTACTAAAAAAGGTAGGACATAGGGCATAGAGCAAGAATTTCTGTAGCAATCCAGCTTAATCCACTTCCCCACATGAACTGGCACCCATTTTCTTTTCTTGTTTGTTCCAGCACAGTGGGGCACTCAGTAAAGGCTTTGAGATACGCTTGTGTCACCACTCGCAATACATACATTGATCAACAACTAGCATTTGCAGTAGCATGTTTGTGGTTTGCGTATGCATGCACACAAGGGGCTATTTCCTGTCTTCCAGTCTCCATTCCATCTCCCACAGTCCCTGTACCTATTAAAAAGTGGATGTTTTGCATTGTTTTTTAACTAGGCTAAACTTTCTTGAAACTCCTTCTTTAAAAATAACATTATTTTGGCTCCATTTTCTACTGTAGAAGAACTTTATGATTTTTTTTTTTTTATGAGGGTGCCTCAACTGTAGGTATTTAATTGAAGCTTGCAAAATAGTCAAATAAAGTCTGTCTCTTTCCAGTTGACAGAGTTGTTTAAGCCTATTTGGTATCATATCAGGAGTACTAAAATTTTAGTTATACTGAACAGCAGATGGAAGGGTTTAGTAAACTATATCTGCAAGATTATAAGTAAACATC
Source organism: Eubucco bourcierii (assembly GCA_013396675.1). NCBI lineage: Eukaryota > Metazoa > Chordata > Aves > Piciformes > Ramphastidae > Eubucco > Eubucco bourcierii. The sequence goes on along the minus strand of VWZE01006839.1, from coordinate 1,176,423 downwards.
TCTTCCCTACTTAACCAGTAATACATTATTTGGATCGGCTAAAATAAATAGACAGTCACCACTTCTGCCATAAAATGCATCTCTAAAACTCACAGAAAGAGAGGACAACTGCTAGCAGCTTGTTTGTCTGGGTTGTTTATGGCTCTTCGTGCTGTAATGTTATCAGTTTGCTCTACATTAAGTAGACATGAAACTATGATGCTACTTCCTGAGTGAAATATACCCAAATTAAAGGTTAAGTAATAAAAGGGTTACATGTAACTCTTTGGTAGCGCTATTTAGTGTTTTACAGATGAAATCTTTTCTGTGGGCTAGTTTCCAGGATTCTCTCTTTGTCAGCTTCAACTTTTCAGAACAAATGTTCCTTGGAAAAATCTGAAATTTATCAGGGGTTTTGATAATGTGAGATTTTTTTTTTTTTTTAATAGGATGTAACTACACACAGCTAATAGCCAGTTTATTCCCTCTGGATACTAAGACAATGGAAATACAATGTATTATCTTTAACTTTTGAAATATATGGAAGTAAAGTAAAATAAATGACTTATGCTTTGCTGAAATTGATGTTTACACTTGGAACACTACAAAAAGAGGCTGTGAGGCATGATTTTGAAGTCAGATTAATGTTTTAAAGTGGTGGAAGTTTAGTATCTTAAAAGAAATAAACTTTGGTCCTTTTTTCTCAAGAAATAACCATGGAAGTTTTTTTTACAACTTTTGGACAAACAGCAAGACAGTTAGAGATAATAACCTATTAAACATGAAGCCTTTCACTTCAAATGTCCCAGGTATGGAATGCCTTTTTGAAGGAAACCTGAAAATTGAAGCATGGGGGGGGGAAAAAGGAGGGGGAAATACTTAGCTGATTTCAGGAAATGCTATATTCATTTTTGTGGAATTTGAGGGGCCCTGCCCAGGTTTTTCTTACTTGATGAAAGATTATTGCCAGGAATATTTACATGAGGAAGAAGGACAAAACCAGACCATTGTAATTAATTAATTTGTAGGAGCAGTGGGGGTCTGCTGGTTGAGTGATATCCATACCTCTGGCCAAAGAATGATGGTATCCTGAAGGTATATATTCCACATCACTAAACCTGTAATTTTGAAAGAAAATGTAATGCATGGATTTTTGAAAGAAATGTAAATGCAAGTTTTGTGACGTGATACAGTCCCAAGGTGCTCCTCTGTGCTTGCCTCCCAGAAGGGCAGAAAGCAGCCCAGATCCACAGGACTGCCTAGTTAAAATGTCACACTTCTGTAGTGCAAATTGGCCACCCTTCATCTGCAGGTGTCCCTTCCATGCTGCCGTTTGTACACTGAAGTGTACATTTAAGGAACCGGTGAGCTCAGGCTTCAGGTTGACATTGCTGTTGAATCCCCTGTAGATGCTAAAGCACCTAGGAGACAGTTTGTGTTGAACACTCCCTGTCATCCCCAGTGGGGGATCTAAACTTGGATACCTGTACAATTGTTACATGCAAACCTAAACATGTATGATACTCATTATGGTGTCTTCAGCATGTGAAAGCCTCCAAGAACCAATATTTTTAAAAGTACATTCTCAACAGGACAACCTCCTGTGAGCACACTGGATCTGTTCTCTTATGCTTTCACTAGGTTCCCCTTAGGTTTTTAATCAGATTCAACTGTTTCTTCTACTATGTTGCTTTGTATGCCAATGATGACATATTCCATTGCCTTGTCTGGGACATATAAAAGATGTAGAAGGGATTTGATGTTCACTACACTTCTCTGGAAAATGGAGCATTCTGTGTTAAGGGGAAATCATAGAAAGATAGAATGCATTGGTTTGGAAGGGACCTTTGAAGGTCATCTAGTTCAACCTCCTTGTAGTAAGCAGGGACATCCCAAATTAGATCAAGTTGCTTAGAGCCCCATCAAGCCTGAGCTTCACTATCTCCAGAGATAAGGCCTCCACCACTTCCCTGGGCAACTTATTCCAGGGTTCCACCACCCTCATAGTAAGGAACTAGGATTCTTTTTTCATTCCTATGGAAAACATAACTTTCTCCAGGGTTGATCTCACACTGAAATGAACTCCAGAAATTTTAAAAATCCCCACAGACCTCACTGCCTTCTGCTCCAGTTGCAAGGCAGTGTTCTTTGACCCTGTTCTCTCTAATGTAAATATTTAACAACATACATATGTCAAAAGCAACAGCAACCACAACTCTGAATCTCTACCAAGCAAAGCACAAACTTTTCCCACAGGGAGGGAGTGAGAAGGCACACAGTATTAGTGATGGTGCTTCCTGTACAACTGTAGGTCTTTGTGCATAGCAAGATGGTCTTGAGTGTGCAACAGGAACCTTTGCAGAATAATACGGCAGCTTTGGGTTGCCTTTGGAAGAAGGTTTTGCTCTGAAGGCAGCTGCTAACCCACCCTTCTTTGCATATGAATGACCAGTTGAGATGCTACTGAGAGCTGTGCACTACAGGTAGCCTGAGCCTTGTGTCCATTTGGATCTCAGAGCAGTTTAATCATGTGGATGTTGCATATTTAGAATCAAGCAGATTGGAAAAGACCTCCAAGGTCATCCAGTCCAACCCAGCCCTAGCCAATCCGCTAGACCATGGCACTAAGTGCCCCATCCAGTCTTTTCTTGAACGCCTCCAGGATGGTGACTCCACCACCTCTCTGGGCATCCCATTCCAATGCCAATCACTCCCTCTGTGAAGATCTTCCTCCTAACATCCAGCCTATACCTCCCTTGGCACAACTTGAGGCTGTCCCCTTTTTCTGTTGCTTGGTGCCTGGGAGAAGAGACCAACCCCCACCTGGCTACAACCTCACTTCAGGTAGTTGTAGATTACCTGTATTTACCTAATCTTTATACTTGAGGTTTAAAGACTTGTGTTCTAGCTAGTCTGTCATGCACTCCACACTAGTGGCAGATTTTCAGGTATTTTTTGTTGGTTCCTCATCAGAGGCCTGAGCCCAGGATTTATCAAGCTGTATTTCAAGATTGAGATGAACAAACTTAAGTATTCCCTCAAATAAGCAAAAGTATTACACCTTGATAATAAGAGTTTGACAAGAAAGCTTTTTATTTCTGCCTTGGAATACAGCACTATTACTTCTTTCTCTCCTTCCCCCTCCTTCGATTTTTCCAGGTACCACTCAAATTGCCCATAAATCTCAGACTCCTAATTTAGAAAACAATCTCTCAACCTCCACCACCTTCTAAAAAATACTCCTGAATAATGGCAACTATTTTAACCGTCATGTTACGGAGTTTGTTCAGCTTTCAGTGCTTGTGCTACTGAAAGAACGTTGGGGGAAAAAAAAGGAAAATAAAAGTAATAAAAATGTTAACTGTGTTTAGATTTCTCACAGCACATTAAATGGAAACCCCCATATCACATTACACCATTAGATTAGCTGTGATCTGCCAATTCCACTGAACTGCTACCACCTACATACACACTTTTGTCCAGTGTTTGTGAAAGGTTATACCTGGCAACGAAGCCCATGGTACTTGTGATACAGCACATATGTATGTCCTTGAGATATATGCTGTAATCCTGTGATCATGCTTCTGGTTGTACTTACAGGAACAGAGGCCTTTAGTGGTGATATGGCTTCTGGTCTAGTAACTATATAAACAAATAAGTAAGTAAATCATAATGTCTAAGTTTACATAATTCATGTGTGGCTTTTGTCCCACATTTTTAATAGACACCTTGGGAAAAAAAAGCAAAGGAACAAACGCCCAGCTTGTCCTGTCTTTCTGCCTTCCTATCATTTCAAACAGTTTTTGGTGGCAAATAATTGTCTCCTCCTGTTTATATTCCTATGCCTACTTGAGAGAATGTATATATCTAGGTCCTAGGCAGTTTGGTGATAAGTTAGGTGGAGAAGCCTTTGCCTGTGTGAGGCTGGCTGTTTGAACCCACCCCTCAGCCCTGGCTGCCTGGGCAGAGAGAGCACAAGGTGGGTTCTTACCCTAAAGGACTGTATGGGGTGCAGAAGTGCTACTACAGAACCACAAAATTGTTTTTCTTGTGCCATTGTGATCATGGTGCAATTCTTTCAAGTGGCAATAATTTATTTTAATATTGGGTTGTGGGTTTTGGTTTCATTTTTGTCTTCTGCAAGTATTTGATACAAAAGTTAAGTAAGCTAACAGTGATTTAGTGAGTGTATTTTTAGGAATGACCACTCTACCTGTGCTCAATATGGCTGTAGAGAATAGCTGGTGCTCTGGCTGCACCATAAAGCTGTAAAAATTCAAAGGGAGATCCCATCAAAAACACTACTCCTTATTCACTTGTGCTCCCTAATGGCAACTTTAAATTCTGTCTCCTCTATTGTCTTTGCTAGAGACACATGACTTTGTGTCTTTGCTGTCAAAGTGGCGTGCACTGTGCCAGCGAAATGCAGTCAGTGCCTAACATGCATCTAGAGAACTTTCAAAGACTGTTATAAATGCATTTCTCTTCTCTCTCTTTTTTTTTTTTCTTTTTGTGGAGGAGATGTGATTTCTTCTATCAGTGCAGCAGCTTGTGATGTGATAGTACAATGAAGCATGAGGCCAGTGTAGCCAGATACCTTTTTTTTCTTCATATTGTGCTAAGGGTCTGAGCCTTCTTTGATGTCAGTAAGTTAATAACATTTTAGAAATATAAAATCAAGTCAGTACTCACTAAGAAAGTAGTACTAGACTTCCTTGCTAGCCCACTTTTCTCTTGCTATAAAAGAAAAGGCTTGCAGAAAATGAGACATACAAATGAGGGACGTACAAATTCTTAGACAATATGTGGCAAAGGAGACCATATGTTCACTTCAAGCCTACACCATCTTTTGGTCATTTTACAGCACACAGAAAGGTGTCTCACAGGGAAAATCACTACAGCTGCCATCTTTCTAATCTCTTCCACACAAGTCTCAGCAAATCCAAACTGAAAATTAATTGAGATTGGGACAGAAAGGCTAATGCTATCCCCGTCTTGCCTTTGATGTGTATCTGCATTTCGCAAGTCCGCGGAGTATAAGAATTCTTAGGAAAAAAAGTGTGCTCACTGAACTTCATCACAAAGTTCAGCCTGTAGGCTAGAGGAGAGATAACAGCATGGTAATTTTACCTTTTTACACCTATCCATGCATATTTTTTAACCTGCTTTTAGTTTCCTAAGTACACACACTGCTTAAACCTAGTGACAAAATAGATACTTGGCTGTTCAGTTTTAGCTATTACATAACATAATTGTTGTGGTTTCTTTTGGTTATGGGTAGACTACACCTTGAGGTTGGGTGGTGGTTGGGTTTTTTTTGGGTTTTTTTGGGGGGTTTTTTGTTGTTGGGGTTTTTTTTTGGTTTTTGTGTGTTTTTGGGTTTTTTTGTTTGTTTGTTGCTGTTGTTATTGGGTTTTTTCCCTGTTATTTTAGGAGTAGCTCCTGGAATAAACGGTCACAAAATTTCAAAGTTGGCTTTCATTGAGTATTTGCTAGTACTTTCTTATTATGCTCTATATCATTTTGGGTAGTGATGATGATTGCTGTTATGTATCATATAATTTATAATGCACCATACAATCTATTTGCTGTGTTACTTGCAGAGATTGAAAACAGAGTGGCACAAAAATGCTTCGCTGCTGCTGTAACACGTAGTCCTGTGCATATTCCTGTCATGTTATCTTTATCTATTTCCCAAACAGAGTATGATTCTAAAGTGGCCAAATACGCAACAAACAGAAATTTTAAACCCCTGGTCATAAATTGCAATGTGTCAAATGTGTGTTGAAGTTGGTTTTGATTAATTGAAGATTCTTCCTTTTCTTCTGAGCATGATCCTGGGGACCCACTTTTTGTTTCTTACCTGTACTTTGTAATTGAGGACTTTTGCTTAGTTTCAGTCTTGAGTTTGAACCAACTTTAATGGCCATCCCTTAGGTCAGTCTGCAATATCCAAAGACAGCAATGTGAATGCATAAAGTTGGGCAAGGGAGCTTTCTGCTTTCTTTTACTGAACTCTTGTGCCTGGCATTCTGAATTTGTTACAGACCTAGCCTGAGGAAGTGTCACAAAAAAGGTTAAGAGGAGACTTGTGATGTTGTCTTGCCTTTTAGTTACTTCTGATTTTCAAGGTACCTGTAAGCATGTGCCTTCACAGTATCTGCTGGAGTTTGTTTTTTTTATTTTTAAGCACAGGCCTCTCCAGGACAGGACTGTACCTGCTGGTATCATGCCTTAATTTAAGTAAGGAGTTTAACAAGTAGATAATAAAGGCAATGACTGAAATGCTACCATGAGTATAATAACATATCCTCACACCTATTCAGCTGACTGTCTTGTGTTCATTTAAGTGGCTGAGGATTAAAATGTTGGGGAATAAGGCAAAACAGCCTTGCTCATAACATGTTCCAGCACAGCTAAGCAGGAGCTAAGATACCATGTATTTATTTTGCTGTGTAATAGTTGTCATTCAAAAGTCAGCATTGCCATGTATTTCTCCAGCTTTTATCCAGAGGGCAACATAACTCTGTCACTGGGAAATACGAAGCTTTTAAAACACCGAAGGAGGAGGAGACATATGACCATGATATCATATGATGAATGGAAGATGGGATGCATCCCTCTTACTGCATCTTACAGGCAATGTTATAGATTTAGATAGATTAGCAAATGAGACAGTAGTCTTAAAGGACAGCATTCTGAACATTGCATTTGCACGCTGGACATTTGTGTGAAGTTTGTCAAGTATATAAATGCCAGTTTGCTCTGACAAATACCACTGTAAAACTGCTAAAGAAACTGTAATTTACATGGTTATTTTGGCTGAGTATCTGAGGAATAGGCCAATTCAGATTAGTTTCCTTGCAACCTGTATTTCAATGTCTGTACCTCTTTTCTAAAGGCCAGCTCTACTCATGTAACTGTCCCATGATCTGAGTTGCATGCAGTAATCTTGAGAGGAGAATATGTATTTGGCAGCATTTTCAATGATCAAGACACTTTACATGACATTCTTGTTTAAATGGCATGAAAATCAAAGTTAAGTGCTGTGTAAATGAGGGCAGAATAGAGCCCTTTGTATCTAATTTTCCAACTGCCTGGGATCACCTGGAGGTATAACCACTAAATCCCCTGAGGATATGTCTCCAACTCTCTCCCTTAACATGCTGTTCCCTGATCACATTGGAAATCCACTCAATTTAGATTTAATCTCAGCATAAACCTACCCAGGACTTACTTTCTAAATTTGCAGTACTATTTTTTGGCACTTTTTTTTTCCTTGGGCTATTATGTTTAGCTGCATATTTGCTCAGACATCCTCAAACCTGCTTCTCTGTGAGGGCACCACTGTGTGTCAGAAAGGAAGTGGGTTTCCTAAAAACTAGAGATGAAACTGTTGCCTCAGCCTCCAATATGGGAGCATATTGCTGCTTCTGTCACTGACTGCTGCAATCCATGTTAGGACTGCGCATTCTCCCTGCTTTACTTTGCTTATCTCAAATATGACCATAATGTTTTCCAAACACTTTTTTCCTTTCTAATTTTTCCAAGCTATGGCTCTGCATTACATGGAGCGAAAAGTACAACCATTTCCCCCACCCAAAAAGGAAGCTCCAAGCTTCTAATGAATGAGTATAGCAAATTCACAAGTGAAAAATAAATGGCAAGTTGTGCGTGGAGAAAAAATGAGACACAGACAGATGGATTTATATAAATTCAGCTTTTAAAGTGTTGGGGGTGTCTTTTGGGTTTTTTTTTTTTTTGTTTTGTTTTTTGTTTTTTTTTTTAATTAAATAATTGTAAGTAGTAACCAGCTGTAGTATTATTCTTCACCGTGTAATCTGCACAGTGAAATGTAAACAGGGGGTCAGGCTCTCCTGTGGCCATATGACCCTCTCAGCAGGAAAGGGGGGCATGGAGAGAGGCTGTGCACAGAGAAGTGTACAAGGATATTCATGAGCTGGGAACTTTTGCAGCAAAAAATAGCTTTCCTGCATAGCCAATGGTGCATAGCATTCCGTTTAAAAACCCTTATTAAATTAAGAGGAGCTTTCTGCATCCACCAGCCTTTGCCGTGCTGCTGTGTGTACTTCCACAACATTGTCGAGAACCCTGGAGCTTAATATCAACTTGAAGGTTTACAAAAAATGCAATAACATTCAAATACAACTTGATTACTGACAGAACAGAGATACAGAACATGAAAACTGATGTGTCTGGGGAATCTAGCTCTTCTGATCCTCTTTGTTCCTTAAAAAAATTCTTTCTTAAAAAAATAAATGTCTATCTGTATGTATAAATGCATTCCTTTGTCAATGCAGGAAGATGGAAGGATTGGCAGCCAGGCATTCTCCAGTATGTTAATTATCTAATGTTTTCTGTTCTTTAAAATTCTCTTGTTTCTTTTTCTTGCCTTTTTTTTCCCCCCAGATTAAAAAGCTGAGCCCATCTCTTGCACTCTGATCCTAGTTCTCACGCTGTGTATTTAATACAGCATATATTTTTTTTAATTCACAAGCATCCTCTTTCTGTCACTGCTACACTCACTATAGCTCTGCCTACATTTGTGTTGTGGTTCAAACATCTTTTCTCTGCAGGATTTTTATGACATAACAAACCTTTATTTATTTCTTCATTTATTATTTTAAAAACCAATATAGTTTTCCACCAGAAACACCCGTTTTTACATAACCTTGAGCTGCCTATTCATTCTTTCTCAGGAGGAGTTCAGGGGAAAGGTGCAGCGCCCCTCTAAATCACACATGAAATGAGTTTGTTGGCTTGAATAGTATTTCTCCTTTCAACCCTCCGCACATTTCAGTGCATTCCATTAGTCATTGTTCAAACGAGGCTGTTCTCCGACCCCAGAGGCAGGGGAGGAGGGAGTTTGGGGTTTAAATGAGTTTGCCGATCAGTACATAGAGGCACATTGTTTCCTGTCTTACATTTTGCATGTTCTGTTTACAGACAATAACCCTGGTTCCCATCACCAAAATGTTTCAGGTTTTGAGCCTACTCTATGTCTGATGCAGCTAATCTAAATAAATGACTTTCACATTTAAGCAATTAAACCTGTAATTAGCACTGTTTGAATGAACTAATCAGCTAATACCCTATGACACACAGTTCTTTTTTTCCCCTCTAAATATTTTTAAAGAGAAAGGAGAGAGATTTATGAAAAATTACAGGTGATGCAGGGGGAAAAAAAAGCGCTTTGATTCATGGAAATTACAAAACAGCAGCACAAACTGTTTAGACTGATGTTCTCCTTCTGCCTTCCAGGGAATGTGGAATTATGCACACTCATTTCCTCTCAATCCAGGGGAAAAACTGCAACAAAGTAGTGAAGCTTTTTTTTTTTTTTCTCAAAAAAAGGAAGAAAACTTCTACCACTGTTAAATGTTTTTAAAAATACCCAGACACACTCCTAGAGGTACTCTGTGCTCACTGTGTTTTCAAACATGTGCATACATCCAATCGAGTGGTAGGAGAGCTGGGTGAGACAGACCCTTGGGAGATTCCCTCTGGCAGAACCTTAGCTGCTCTCAATCAGGTGGAAATTTATTAGGAGGAAATTATCCTGGTGTCCTCTGAAAAAACAGCATTTCTAATAAAAATCTTGTTTTCTGACAGCAGCCTAACAAGATACATTTGTTTGCTGGTTTTGTTCCTTGGACTCTTCAGTTAATTCTAATTCTTCTTTTGCACTGCTGTGTACTTACGTTCTGAGGCGGACATGATCTATGTGTGTTCAGTGGAGATTGAGAGGTTGAGGGTGAGAGGGCACAGAAGTTTAAGAGAGAGATAGTACTTTATTTATTTATTTTCCTCTAGTTCAAGTGGAAAAAATGCCCTTACTTTTTTTTTTTGAAGCTTGAATTTGTAACTGTTGTGCCTCTTTGAATCTATGTTACTACAGATTTCTATTACTATAGAAATGTGGATAATTTATTGTATAATTCTTCTTTTTCTTCAGCTCTCTAGTCTCTAAATATCACAATACCATACATGGGCCATATGAATCATACCACATACTAGCATTTTAATTCGACCCCTCTTCCACCCCCCACCCCCCTTTAATACCATTAAATGTCTACAAATGCCAAAAACAGTTTGAACATCCTTGAGGAGTTCAGCTGTCTGTCTTCACTACAGCTCTACTAAGGATGGGATTCAGGACCCTTCTCTCCATCCTGAGGTTTCCTTGAGTCTCTGCCTCACGTGAGGCTTAAGCTGGAAGGTTTTCAAAGAAGGAATGTGGATTTTTAATGAATGAAGCTGGCATTGGGAACCATCCTGGCAGTGTTATGACTTGCCAGAGTTTGTAGGTACATATTCCCCTGTTTCTGCAGAACAGAAGAGACAGGAGGAAGATGCCAGATGGTCTTTTGTGGTTATATGGCTCACCAAAACTTCAGTGGACTGGTTTCTATTCCTGTGTGATAACTAGCTTCTGGAACTGCTTTTTCATCTGCAGGGCTTAAGATAAGAGCTAGTTTAGATTTACATTCTTTTTGTCAAACACTTTGGGGAGAGTAGGAAGAAAGAGAGGGCTCACAGGACAGTGCTGTCTTATCAAAACTTTTTAAAATAGGATTAGATTTACCCTTGNTTTTTTTTTTTTTTTTTTTTTTTTTTTTTTTTTTTTTTTAAGTAAAAGAGATATTACCATTCTCTGCAACCAGTACTGTGGTGAAGGGAAGAGAAGGTCTGGGTTTGCAACATCACATTAGAGCAGAACCTTGTACCTCAGGCTTTTGTGCTCAGGCAAAGGATTTGCCCACCCAATCATTTCCCATGGTGATAGTCGTTCTGCCTAGTGCTTCTGAATGTTTCCTCCAACCTGGACTAGAGGAAACCATTATTTTTGTGAAGCTTTAAAAAGTAAGAAAATTTTTTTTTTCCCTGACTTGACTTCTGAAAATCAAGGGAATAGATGTTTGACACACTAATTCTCACCATAGATGAAATCTGGAGGAGTGGGTAGAGGATCAATAGTACACAGAAATAAAACCCTAGGTATTTTAAGCTGGACATCCAAGCACTGAGGTACCCCAAGCTTGAGGAATTCACACATCTTAGTCTTGCTGCACTTTAGAGCCCATACAAAAATCTGAAGCACTTACACCCAATTATCTAACAGCAAAGATATCATTCCTTCCACCTGAGACACATAGTGTACCAATGAAGTTCCTCAAAGAGCTCACAAGAAAATAGGTAATTTCTTATTCAGTGCAGCTTTTGGATAAAGGACAGTGACTGTGATATGTGTTATACTGGCAAGGTTCACATATGGGCTGAGAGATACCCAAATATGAATATCCTGTCTCAAGAACTTTCCCCAAAGGAAGAAACAGATCAGTAGAAAGGAGGTGGCCCCACAGACCACTCCATGCAGTGCAGAGGTGCCATGGATATCTAAACTATGAGCCCCATCATGTTTCTCGCAGGATGCAGATCAACTGGACCTTTTTTAGCACACATCTGCCAGACCTTTTAAGGCCTGCTAGGGAAATCAACCATAATTTTACAGATCTGGTTTGGAACAAAGTGATTTTGCTACCAGGCAGCTCATTATTTTTTTGAGCAAAATGAAAATGGAAAGACTTCAGAACTATTTTAATATAGTTTTGCTATGTAATGATCCCTGTATGAAATAAAATTACGGTTATTCTGGTTACGTATTTACAGCCATTACTACTGAATGCAATTCTTTAAATAACAGGAAATACCCAGTTAAAGCAGCTTCAGTAACATACCTAACTCCTACACAGCTCACTAACCTATCACTTTGTTAGGCTCTATGCCTCTTCAGCGCTGTTAGCATAGTTGACCTCATGCAGCAAAAATTATATCTGCAGAAAAGTTTTTAAATACTATCCTGTTTGGGTCATAGTTTAAAATTCTACTTTGAAAAGTAGAAATGCTACATTCAAATCTATTCTGCTTGTTGTTTCTATTCATTGTTTCCATGGCAGAGCTGAAAAACTATTACAGCTGTGTTTTGGGTGGTCTATTGTATGCCACTGTTGGTTTTGATTACTATCTTCAACACCCTCTTGGCATGTGTTTCACTGTCCCACTGTCTCCACACAAATAAGGAGCAGTGTTGCCTCCACCCGTTGTTGTGGTTGCAAAGTGGAAAAGCTAACTTCATTGCCCTCTTCTGCTTAAGGGGTCCATATGTACATACACTGGTTTCTAGGAGTATGCCCTAAGCACTAGGCTGTACCTTAGTACATTGTTCTGCTCTTCCTTCAGGGAAAGTCCTAAAACCATGTGTAGATCATAGAAGCATGATTCAATGTCCAAGTGGTACTGACAGCTGGCTGAGAGGAGGACACCAAGTTTCTTCTGGTTTGACTCTGTTTTATGTTGGACCATCATCAGATTAAACCCCCCCAAAACACAGGGAGTATAGAAAAATAGGTACAGGCTAAGGCATTGCCAACCTGATTTTTTAAGAGTGGTCTTACAAAGAACTACCTGAAAGGAGGCTGTAACCAGGCAGGGGTCGATCTCATCTCTCAGGCAATCAGTGACAGAACAAGAGGGCACAGTCTCAAACTGCACCAGGGCAGGTTTAGGCTGGATGTTAAGAAGATGTTCTTCAGTAAAAGAGTGATTGTCCATTGGAATGGGCAGCCCAGGAAGGTGGTAGACTCACCATCCCTGGAGGTGTTTAAAAGAAGGCTGGATGAGGCACTTAGTGCCATGGTTTAGTTAATTAGAAGGGTTAGGTGATAGACTGGACTCAATGATCTTAGAGGTCTTTTCCAACCTGGTTAATTCTGTGATTCTGCGAAAGTCAGTCCAAGGAGTACACAGTGCATTTGTCAGTGTAATGGAGGCTAACTTTCACTAACAGGTTTAAATGCCTGCATTTGGCCATTGCTTTATTGAAGGCTGATAATCCTCAGAACAGAATTATGAGTAGTTAAAATGCAGACTCTGTCTGTAAGACACACATGTTATTTGCTGCAGAAGATGGGAAACCAGAAAACTAGAGCCTCAGACTCAGTATTGTGACAATAAGTAATTGTGGGTGTAAAATGAGTGATTATCTGTACAAGATAGGAGTTGCAAAATAGTGTATCTGAGCTGACCAGCGTAACACAGCTTGTTCCATACAGGACCTAGTGAGGATCAGTCAACAACTGCATTATGGACTTCATTCTTCTGCTTTGCAATTATAGAGCATTTGATCCTCTGCAGATAAGGCAGGACCACATAGCCAGCCATAAAGAACATCCTTTAGAAATTTGAAGTGGGCTTAGGACAGCTGAGACAGTTACATGGAACCAGGAGTAAGAGATACCTTACTGAAGTCAACAGAAACCTTTCTTATGTGATAGATTTTTCCTTAAACTATGTGGTCTCATGTGGTTTAAAATATTTGATATGAGCATTCCCATTTTATTTTGGTTTTCTTTGTCCAGCTTTCACCAAGAATAGGAAATCTGTAAAGGCATGGTTTGAAACTCAAATCATTACCCAAAACTTCAGATGTTTGTCTGAAACTCATCTAAGCTTGTTGTCTCCAGGTTAGTTCTGACAGAATTTCTTTGTATTAAATATCTTTGATTCTTGAGCTGAGATGGAGTAAAAGTAAAAACAAAAGAAAAAATCCAGGACATAATTTATTTAAAGGAATTAAGGTAAATTTTCAAGCAGGAAAAAAGAACAAGATGGGACACAATAGCTTTTTATACCCTTAAAAATGATCACTAAATTTTTGTATTCTTGAGAAACCTACTTGGTTTAACAGCAGAACAAGAGTTGGTTGAGCACCCAAATGGACACATCTCTAGGTTGAATGGGGATGACTCATGCCACACAGATCACGTTGTGAGCACCATTGCATCCTCTCTTCCCTCTGTCTATATCCAGCTCTTGAATACATAGTTCAAGGAACTGTGACATGAATCCGGATGATTGATGACAGTAGTAGCAGAGTAAACTTTCAGTATATCTTCACATTGACAGTGAACCTGAAATCAAGCTTAACCTGCAGCACTTTGCATTCCTATAAAATAAAAATATTCTATCCTAAATCACTGCCTTTTCAAAAACACAAACAAACCAAAAAAGCACAAACTCTGTGACTACCTGTATTGATTTCCTTACAATTCCAAGTTTTCTTATCTCTCTGATTTCCCATGCACTCCCTCTTACCTTTCCTGATCTCCCACAAAATGCTGGCAGAATATCAGAAGATCTGATAGTTTTTTCTGGGCTGGCTGCCATTACCATCTTTTATGTACTTCAGGGTTTCTGTGGGACTGATGACGCACAATACATCATCGGACTGCTGTGACCAAACAAGGTTTGTGTGCTTGTAGCTTCACCCAGCATTTTGCCAGAAGTGCTGAGACCTATCAAGGGGCTGAAGAAAGATGAGTAAATGCTAGTGAGGGATGGAGAAATAGTGTTGAAACAGAGTAGATGCTGGGTAGGAGGAAAGGTCTAAAAACAGTGGCAGGGGATGAGTTAGTAGGTGTTTCAGAAATATTTGAAGCTGAAGGGAAGATAGAAATGTTCTGGTTCAGGCTAAGATGTAAGGATTGGGTTATCAGGGGGAAATGAAAATTGGGAATTAAACAGAACGAAAGGAGAAGAAAAAGGGTAGGATTGGGAGAATGGTGACTGCAGGGCAGGATGATGGTGAAGAGGAAGCCTCATCAGGATTTGGTACAATAAGAGGTTTTCTATGTAATTTCTTGGCTTGAACTGACCTATGCTATCCAGCCTTTGTGAAACAGCCTGTCCCTACCTGTACTGTCACTGTATGAAGCTCTTGGTGCTAACCACTCTAAGATGAGCAGAACAGGTGTATTTCAGGATCCTATGGGGGAGCTTGCAATGATGTCCTAATCCCATGTTGGAAAGACAATAGGGTGTGCTGTCTGCCCTCTTACTTCACTGCCAGCAGAAGACCAGGCTGCAGGAACTGCCACATATGGCCTTACAGACAGTTAGGCAGGCAGAGCCATAAGACACACTGGTGAGCCTATCTGCCTTGATATCCACCACCAGATTCCACTGCTCTGATGCTCTAATGATACATGCAGGAATGGCAGAGTATGATTTGAGCACAGTATGTCTATGGAAATGCCATTCTGAAATCAGCAATAAATGATGTCAAGCTGTATGCATGATATATGCTCCTGGTTTCTTACAGGAAACATCATTAACTTAAATTTTAGGTTGTTAAACTTCATTTAGCACCATCATCTATTGTAATAGTCTAAGAAATAGCTACTACAGTCACTCAGCTGACTGTCCTGGTCTCCCATCTCAGTCTCACCTCTTGCCTCTTCATCTCAATGAGCAATCTCTTTGAAGAGTCGTGGGAGATGCACGAGGAAACCAAATATGTGCAAATAAAAATTGTGGAAGAGGAGGCAGAGAGGTCTCTCCTTTTTATATTATGGCCTCGCTGCTAGACTCTGAGCCTGTAATGGCAAGTGCAATTCATGTCTCCACAAAAGCTTGCTTTTTCCCTAGAGTGGCAGGGGTCTGCTTTTGGTTTAGATGAGAAACATAGGAAGATTTTCCTGTTGTCACTCAATTTGTGACTCCTACCCCGAAAGGTTGGACTAGATGATCTTTCAGGTCCCTTCCAAACTGGTATTCTATAAATCTATGAATTTTGTTGGTTTGGATCGAGGCAGTGAATGTGAATTTGGATTTTAGAGTTCCCAAAATGGCAAAGGCTTTTGCCAAATAGAATATGCTTACATGCAACCTTGTGGGAAGCGTGAAGGAGGTAACAGCAGCAAACATACAGAAATTAGTCTGGACATATTTACATCAAGGCAACTTTATTTTAAAATACTTTTGCTGTACTGTATAGTAAAAATGAAGCTTAAGTGTACGGAATATTTTTAAAAGCTGCTCTTGGATATAACTTATTTGCAATCGTATGCACCCCCTGAAACTCCTTAGAGGAGCCTGAGCTGCAAAACAGAGATATGACTTCAAGAGAAGCGTGACCAGCAGGGCAAGGGAGGTGATTCTACCACTTTACTCTGCTCTTGTCAGACCCCACCTGGAGTACTGTGTGCAGTTCTGGAGCCCTCAGCACAGGAAGGACATGGAAGTGTTGGAGCGGGTCCAGAGGAGGCCACAAAGATGATCAGAGGGCTGGAGCAGCTCTCCTATGAGGACAGGCTGAGAGAGTTGGGGCTCTGCAGCCTGGAGAAGAGAAGGCTTCCAGGAAACCTTGGAAGTTTCCCGTATCTGAAGGGGGCCTACAGGAAGGTTGGGGAGGAACTATTTACAAGGTCTTGCAACAACAGGACAAGGGGCAATGGGTTTAAACTGGTAGAGGGGAGATTTAGACTGGATGTTAGGAGGAAGTTCTTTCCAGTGAGGGTGGTGAGGCACTGGCACAGGTTGCCCAGGGAGGTTGTGTCTGCTCCCTCCCTGGAGGTGTTCAAGGCCAGGTTGGAGGAGGCCTTGAGTAACCTGTACTAGTGGGAGGTGTCCCTGACTATGGTAGGGGTTGGAACTAGATGATCCTTGAGGTCCCTTCCAACCTTACCATTCTATGACTGCAGACCACATACAAACTACCTGATGTCTACTTTGCAAAGGGAATGGCAGCAGCAAGGAGACAACCTGTGGACATGTCCTCCCTTAAACCTGACTACACACTGATTGTGTACTCATCTCTGAAAATCTGAACTCAGTTCATCAAAATGTGAAATGATTTGATTTAAATGTTCTTTTTTAATGACAGGTTTCAGTACAGGTTTTACTGAAGGCATGTGAACATCTCTGTTTTGATCTCTGCATAACACATATTACTAAGTAGGTTGAGATGATAATGTATGTATATACATGAAATAGAAAGGTTGTATGAAGACAATAAAATTTTCAGTGCTCATGCTGTTAATGTAAAACAGCTCAGTAATTGTCCTTATTATGTTCATAATTCTTTAGCTGACTAAATGTCACTTATCTCACACTTTCTTTTATCCTTCCCCTAAATCTCAAGATTTTAAGTTTAAAAATGCAAAAAGCTAGGATGTTGTTGAGCTATAGAACTGTAATACCTGAACTCCACCCAGCATTTCCCATCACATAAAGGATGAGGTGGTTTTAAAATAATTGGCAGTATTGCTCTACCCTTTCTAGCTAAGAAACAGGAAAGTTTGACTGCAGGTCCTGTGGTAATTTTACTTGTTTTTTTGCCTTTTCAAATTAACACAAATGTCTTGCTGGTTAATTTAAAGCCTCTTACATTCTCTCCAGAATGTCTATCTTTTTATTGGATTCACATCTGTAGCTTTATTTAATATGAACCAGATGTTGGAATCAAGGCAATATTTATTGGGATGCTTGCACTGAAGAAGGCTTGCTACAGACAATACATTGTGCCAGTTCTCTGGGTATGGTGTCAGGCAGAAATAAAATACATTGGAGGTTTTTCCTGTTTCTCTAATTAGAAACAAAGCTTTCTAATCAATAACCTTCAAACATCAAACTTCACAAGCAAAAAGGTATGGACAAGTATTCCACAAACTGTTGCACTTCATACACAAACAATCATGCTGTTGTCGAAGCTGCAGGCTGTTAATGCACCAGTATAGATGGGCATGCATGGCTGCAGAACCTGTGTGACAGGATGATGCTGGGAAGACAACAGACAGCAGTGAGCAGAATGCACTCTTAGAATCAAAAATCAAACCTAGCAGTGAGAGTGGAAGCTGGGGGGATGCAGTGGTTGCCATTGAGCAGCTGGCTGGTGATGTCCTGCCTCTGTGAGAGGCAGCAGCTCCTGATGTGGGCTGAGTTACAAGCCAAAGGAGCTCAGATCTGCTGCTTCTCCTGGGATGTCAGCATCTTTCCTGGCTCTCTGCAATATGTGCATGTTGGACATGTTTAAGATGTGTTTTAAATACTGAATTAGATACCTGGTGACTTTTTTGGTCGCTGTTTGGATATAGGTCACGGAGTGTCATGCATGGGGGAGTTAAGAGATGTAGAAGAAACAGAATCTGTGGCATAGAAGAGATAAAAAAATCCATATATATTTTGCTTAGGCTCTATTTTTCTGTACAAAATCATTATTCACTAAAAGGAGAGGCACAGCCAGTCTTTCACCCTCATGAACTGGAACATTTTGCTCCTGCAGCATAATCAGATTTTCCAAGCAAAAACTCCTGGTTATTTCAGTCACATTTATGCAGCCGTACAAGGCCTTGGCAAAATTCAAGCACTGCGGAGCATGATAAAATTTCAAAGTATAAAATTTAAATCAATAGCATATACTTAAATTTAAAAGGCCACACTTAAAAATAAATAAATAAATAGAGAGAGGCTACAAAATATGCATACAGGTAACTGGTTGCATTTTTCATGTATTGAATGTGCAGTCTACAACAGTGCAGACTGTACCTGCAAGAGTGATATCCAAAATCCTAATGGATCATATTCAGTATGCTTTCATTTCCTGGCAACTTTTGGCTTGTGTTTTGCAATTGCAAAGATTTAAGCTTAAGATAAATCTTTATAAAGAATGGAGAAAGAGACGGAAACATGCAATAAAAGACTCTAGAAAAATCTGTGCAGGAAATCATGTTTTTCAACATGCATTTCTTTCCACTTTCGGTTGGGACTTGATGTTAAAATAATGGAATAAATAAAAGAGAGTGACACTGCTTGTTTAGTACTAAGGGATAACTCTGGTTCAAAGCAACAAGGTGAATGCAATATAGGCATGAGTAGGAGCTTGGCTGTAATACGATAAAGGCCTGATTGCAAGGTCCAAACTGCTGTCAGATGAATCCCACCTTGGTACCAGGGATGGAATTTCTCTGTGAATCGTTTCCCTTCACACCAGTTCTATCTGTCCATCACATGCTCTGTGTAGTATGAATGCCTGTGCTGTGCAAGATCCAAATACAGATCCATAAACCACGATTTTCTGAGGTATAACTACATTTCTGTCACTGACCTCCTCTCTCCCCCACCTTCCTCACCTGTAAAATGGGGAGAGACCCACATGCAGGAAGTTGCATGGTTTTGTCGCGGTGCTAATCACCACAGTGTTTCTATGAATGTTTATAAAGCCCTTTGAAGATGAAAATTGCCAATGAAGTGCTAGGGATGATTATTATAAGTTAATGAATAAATTTCAACGTCTATTTGATTGCCAGGTAATTCAGAAGGGACTCACCAACCCTTCCCCCTCTTCGAAGAAGAAAAGTTGACAGTCAGCTAGTTGCTAATTAGCACTCAACTGAAATGCCTCCAAAGCTGAGTGCTCCCAGTTGAGTCCTTTAAAAAGTAAGCTTTCAACTAATTGAAATATGCTGAAAGTTGAGCAGTGGATGAGGTGTGTAACAGGTAAATCAGTATGGTGCAGCTGGGTATGCAGAAAGAGCGTTAAGCTTTTCCAGGTAAGGATTAGAACTTTTTGGAGAAACACTAGCCAAAGTGAACATCTCTTTCTCATATTTACACATCTGTTCCCTTTCTGAGGCCTGGTTTGTAACCTGTCACAGGCAGGCTATGCTGCCATATATCTGTGAGAGCAAGTTAGGGAGGAAGGGTTACTTAAAGATTGTGCTGAAGTCTGGTGTTGCTTATTTCTTACTGGGTTGATGGGTGGTTATAATGATTCTTGTTTTGGACTGAAAGAGACTTAAGAGATTTTTAATAACACATTGGGAAATACACTAGAGCTGAGTTACTGTGCCACCTGCATTTAATTCATATTTAGCTTGTCTGTAAAGGAAACTATCAGAAAGGGGCTTGGACTCTTTAGGTTCATGTATCTCTGCTGGCTTGTCTGATTTTTCACTGGAGGGTCACTCTACCAGACCTTAGTCTGCTCCTGTAGCCTCCCCCAGTATTCCTTTGGGGGTTTTTTGGGTGGTTTGGTTTTTGGCTGTCTGCCAGTGCTATAAACTGCAGTACTGTCGTCTCTGCTGCTGAAGGCTGTTTTCTTCCTTAGCTGCTGGGGAATGGCTGCAAGAGGCAAGGGACAGGAATTCCATCCCTTTCTTTTCCTTGTTTGATATCCTCATCATCAGCTCCTCAGGCGTTCTTTAGGGAAAACACGATCAGCTGAACTTGTTGAGGGCTTTGGGTGAAGAATCTCAGTTCCCTCAAACAGCACTTATCAACATCAGCCTTCNAAAAAGACACAGTAAAAAAAAAACCAAAAAAAAAAAAAAAGGAAAATGTAGGGTGAGAAACTACCAAGGCAGATATTCAGAAATGATTCTTGGAAAAGGAACTCTGTACTCTGAAAGGCAGGTACATCCACAGAGGAGGATACCTGGATAACATGAAGGAAAATAGAGGAAATTGAGCAAACATGAAAACAACAGGGAGATGGAACAAAACTAGGCAAAAATATTCTTGAAATAATTGGATTCTGGAAAGTAGCCTGCATGGCATCCTCAGAGATGCAGAAAAGCCAAGGTATATAAAATACCGTTGGGGTTTTACTAGTCTGGAAGATGATCTGGTTCTGCCAGTGGGCAGGTGTCCTATGGAATCCTGGCGATACTGCAGTCCAGGGAAGACACCCTGAAAGTCAAGGGCTTCATATTTCACACTCAGGACATCATTCTCTCCTCCCACCACTTTATGGAGCTATTTGCTTAACAAGAGTCCTCTCTGGCAGGGTCATAAAGTACTTTGTAGTTACGGTGCCTAGGAGTGATGGAGCGTAAGTGGAGGCCTTATAAATATGCTCTCTGCTCAGGGTGCCACACTAGCAGCACCCCGAGGCACAAGATGAAGGCTCTAGTCCTCAAAGCCCTCATCTCTTGTGAGCTGAAGAGCGAGACTTTGCAGCCAAGAGCTCCTACAGACCGATGTCTCTTCTGCATTAGGCATAAAGGGAGGACACTTAAATCACACTGAGTACTGGCTTAACCAGAGAGCTGGTAAGTCAGATATTCTGTGATATCTTGACATGTTTAGTGGGCCCCTCACTGTTACACCAAGACATGATTTTGTGCTGTGGTGAGTTTGTCTCCTGTTTTCTTTCCCAGCTCTGCTGGAGATGCTGTACCAGTCCAGCAGACAACGTGGTCAGAGGTGGGCAGGAGCCTCAAACTGAGCATTCATAAAGTTCCAAGACAAAACTTAATGTTCATCACGATCACAGACCAAGCCATTGTGTACACTGCACAGCTAAAAAACATTTTACATTTCTTCTGGTATTGCCTGTTCAGAGGTATTTCTGGCACCTTTGAGTGCTGGAGCTGTATCTCCAATTTGCTAACATCAAATAGATGAAGAGAATCCTTAGAACTGTCATATGCACTGAATTATCATTACATGCCATTTCTGCAAAGTAAGTCTGAGTATGCAAAAAGTCTGAAGCATTTAAAAGATGTGAACCCCTCTTGCTGCACTGGAAACTCTGAAACACAGTTGTATTGGTGGGCCCTGCCTAGGGATTAAAAAAAAAACAACAGACAACCAATAAAGATAATCAGGTTGTTTATTAATGACAAGAAAGGACAATTATCACAAAGAATAAATGAGTGGACTATATGGAGAAAGCACAGATATGTACACTAAACCCAGCAAGTATTTTTGACAATAGACTGAACAGACTTCTTTAGTTTTTTGCCCACAAACTGTTTGTGAAAGGACAGTGTTTTCTGGAATATGTTTTTTATTTCAATATATTAATATTTAATGCAAACAAATTACAGCTCCTAGATTTCTTATAAATTGCAAGCATCTGGTACACTGTGTTCTATAGCTGTGGAAACTAATGGCAGTATTCAGTTCTGAAACCTGTCAAAATCCTGTGTTTGACCTCAGCAATTGAGTGTTCATTACAGATGAAGGGGTGCTGCTGGTGGTTCTTCATTACGCATCCTAACTTCTGTAGGTAAATTTCCTTTAGTCACTTCTGATCGTCCACAGAAAAACAATTTTATTCTGTTACCTAAGGTCACTCAATCAGAAGTCTTCAATGCTGCCTGGCTCTTGTATAAACAAAGGACAGTTTGAAAAGGTAGCTTTGTTATTTTTTTTTCAAGAAATGTATGTTATTTGGATATTCTCAAGAAATCTCATTTCAAGCACCTCTAGTTTTTAGCTATACATTTGCTGTGTATCTTTAGCTAAAACCGGTCTCTCCTTTCCCGTTTTTTCAGTAGCTACAAACCACCTTAAATGTATCCTTGTAAACCTGATTACTGACACAGACTGAACAGTCAATGCATACCAGGGATAAATACAGCAATTACTCCTATTTACAGCTGTATCTCTTTTCTGCATTATTATTATTATTACTAAGTGGTTATTAAAAATAGTGCAGCCGTCAGAGCTGCTTCAATTGTTAGCTCGGTAAAGCGAGGACTTTGCCTCACTTGTGTGTGGTGCTTTCAGCAGCACTGTCTTACAGGGCTGTCGACGCTCCTGGCTGGCATGGCATGGGCTGGCATGGCATGATGTGGCAGTGTGGCACGTGGCATGATGTGGCACATGGCACGTGCACCCCCCGTGCCAGAGGATCCAACAGTAGTCACAATGAGCAGGTAGTATCCGACCATGTGTGACAGCATAAACAGCAGAGATAGATGAACAAGCCATTCTTGTTCATCCCATCCTGCCTCCTGCTTACGTCCTGGAGGAAGTTTTTGCTACTGGTTTTTGGTCTGTTTATTATAGAGCATCTTGACTGCTTGTAGGCAGATAGAGTTTCACAGTGCTGTGTGCAGAGGAAGAAGACCTCTATCCTTCTGCTCCACCAAATCCACGTTTTCTCCTGAAACGGAAATTGTTCTCCAGAGCTGTAAGTCCTTGACTTAGGTGGGTCCTTCTGTTTCTGCCCAGGAGAGGGCAATCTGGCACGCAGACATCAGCCAGGTCAGCGCACCGTGTCTTGAGAATGCTTTGGGTGCCGGGTCTGCGTGGTTAGTGCCTGGCCAGAGGGACACAAAGCACTGCTCTGTCTCTGCTGATGGGGTCTGATGGCACACCTCTGCCCAGTTCCACTTCCTCAGCTGGGAACAGCGGGCATGAGTCCCCGTGCCTCTCTGAGCTGGAGTGCACTCATGCCACGCCTGGGTGTGGCACCCATGTGGGGCTGAGTGAGCCTATGCACTACAGAAGTTTGAGGAGTGGGTAACCAAGGTGGTGTTACAGTCCCCTGTTTTGGGGCTCCAGTGGGCTCATGCTCTCTGCATTGAGACACAGCATTTGACATCCACACCTTAAGAGTAACAGCAACTCCCCACACCCCATTTGCTCGCTTTCTTTCTAACCCATGAGTACGTAGGCACAAGAACATACTCGTTTTCAGATCTAGGAAGAAAAACTAGTCTCTTTCTCTTGTTTTTCTTTACTTCTTTCTTCCTCTGCTCTCCATAAACTCATTTTCCAGATGAAGGAATTTATTGATTGTCCCAAATCGTGGGCTAGATGTTTGGCTTTGACTCCAGAGCTGCTTTGGGTAGTGGCTTATGCCAGTGGTGGGGAGTTTGGAGCAGCCCAGACAACAGGGCAGCACACCCCAAACCAGCATTCATGGAGAGGACATGAAACTTTAAAGGTGGCAGATCCAAGTGGGAATCAAGTTGACATTGTCAGGATCCCTGTTAGTTCATTTTCCTTTGATTCTGCCTTCTGTCTCACTGTTCTGTGCCTCACACTGGTCTAGATGATAACAGGCAACTGAAAGTGCTGCTGGAGCCTGTAATTAGCATGCTCCTACCCTGGGACTTGGCTCTCACTGGTGGGCTGTAGGTGTGTGATAATTTCACAGTTAATCAATAGGAATTATTAAAATACCACTTCACATTTCTGCTTTGTGCTAGAACCACAGATAGAAGCTGTTATTGAAGATGTGAGGGGAGTATCTGGGGTTCCCAGTCATGAAAGCAATTCTTACAGCCCATTGGCTTGCAGTACCCTTGAGTTTATCTATTTTTTATTTTATTTTAAATCAACCTCTTCCTTTCCCCTCACCTCTGCCAAAATAAAAAAATACTAATATTGTTACCATGTTTAACATCTTGAAACAGTGAATTTCAGTCTAGTCAAAAAGTCCTTAAGACAGAGTTTTTGAGCTGTGCAAATTTCCCCCATTTTAATTACAAAAAAAAGCAGGGTGTCCCTTCTGGGGCAAATATGTTTTCCCTTGGATTTGGTTTGTAAACAAAGTCAAATCCAGTTTGGTGGGTAGATTTTTATTTTTAAACTTTAAGTATATGGTACTTTAGCCATAAAATCTGTGTCTAACAGTGCCACAACTTTTTTTTTTTTTTTTT
>VWZE01006839.1:1132185-1150071 GCA_013396675.1 Eubucco bourcierii | reverse complement strand
CCGCTCCCCCCGCCCCCCCGTCTCCCGCTATAGAGGCTCCCACAGCAGTTCCCAGCCAGTGCGTGCAGCCTGGATGTGTGTGTGTGTGCGCGCTGCTACTTTGTACTGTGAAGAACACACAGCCCATGTGCTCTGTATGGATGTTGATGATACTCTGTGTAGCTTGAATCTCTGCAAGCAGGCAAGATGTCCAGCACACCACATGACCCTTTCTATTCTTCTCCTTTTGGCCCATTTTATAGGAGACACACACCATACATGGTGCAACCAGAGTACCGAATATATGAAATGAACAAGAGGCTCCAGTCGCGGACAGAGGTAAGTCCCTCAGCCTTGTTTTCCTGTGCATGGACCCTGTTAGGTTTCAGCCCGAATTGTAGCTGAAGCGTCCCACTAGGCAGTACAGTATATGCAGGCAAGGACCCTAATTAATTTAGTAGTTTAATTGGGTAATCCCTCATTATGTTTCCACGCAGAGCAACTCTTTGAGGAGATACCAGCTTAGGCTGAAATCTTGAAATTACAGTACAGTACTTCAGGATTGATTATAATGCTGGTCTCAGGAAATTTCCCTGCTTTAGTGTGTTGTTTGCTCAGGATCTGTCCTACTGGCATTTACAGCTGTAACACTGCAAGGTATCGCCTGAGCTTTTGCACAAAACTAATTCAGAAATGTTGCAGGTTTAGGGGGAGAGACGTGCCTTTCTCTGGTTTTGTTTTGTGAACTCGTTGAAATTAAAAATGAATGATAACAGAAAACAGGAGCAGAGTTCTGAAAACTTATTCCTAGGCTGCACTTAAAGAACACATGTTCAGCACAACAACAAGAGAAATTCATGTTTACATTTAGAATGCAGTTGCTTTTAGTGGGAGAGGTGATCGGTTCATGACTTTATCATATAGCTGTCAAAAGTACCCAATAATGTAAACTACATTCACTGGTGGTTATTATGCTTTGTACAGTTTGTTAGTGGCTTCTAAATCCAGATGAGCCACCACAAAGAATATGCTGAACGGGAAGGGAAAATACTTTTTGTCACTTAAAGGGGAAAAAAAATTGAAATAGAGGAGCCTGCATCTTGTTATTTATGTGATTAAATAAAGCACACTTTTTAGTCTGAAGTGAAAAGTGTGTGGACTGAATCAGTCTGCATTTCTGCCCATGTGTCTATGTTTGTGCAGCAAACATTCTTGGTGCTGCAATTTTTCCTAGTAGTTTACTAGCAGTGCTCTGAAAACACTTTAAAAAGTATTAATCTTTTATGATGAACGGCTTTATATAGGCAAATATCTGCCAGACTCGTGCCATCAAGCTTGGTAAAGGATCTCAGATTGATCCGTTTGTTGTATTGTAATTCTTGAAGAGAACATGAGGTTATGATAAAATAAAACACACGTCTGAATTGTCAGCTAAGCCATGGAGAGTCTGTGACGTTTAACGTATATGATACAGCTAACGAGCTGTGACCTGCTTTCTGATTGGGCAGCGCTCCGGGGTAACTGCTTTCCCAGCACCCTTACCACTGCTCCTCTTCAAACACTGCTGGGGAGTAGTTGGTAAATACACTTCGTGCTGTTGGTTGAAAACTCCAAGGAGCTCATTGCTCCCAAATCATGGCAACTGTTTGTCAGTTTTGCACCAAGTTATTGGTTGCAGAGGGTCACTGCCATAAAAAAAACGTCGGGGGCTGTGGGGGTTTATTTGCTACTGTTGAAGTGTCTTGCAACTCTGCTCCTTACGTTCCTGTACATGTTGATGTATGAATGTCTAGACTTTTTCAAGTGAAACAAACCCCAGCAAATACATAGTATTAAGTGATTCCTTCAGGGTTTTATGTGCAAGCTGTTCTGAAAAGCTGTTAGTGCTAATTTAGCCTTTTAACATATATATTACTTTAGTGGTAGTTTTAATAACTCGCCATATTCTGATGGCAACTCCTTTACAGATATTACACTAGAAAAGTTTTGGAGAGATTTGTGGAAAGAACTCCACCCTCCTGTGTTGCTGAGGTGTGTTGAGTTAGACTTCAGAGCATTTAATTGCAGTTTGTGCTGTGCACATTCACATGGATTGTGGTGGGCAAAGAGCAATAACCCAATCTTCCTTGCTAGTACTGTCATAGGTTTCAGCAGCATTTTACTTTGACAGACTCTTCAGTTAAGGAAGGCCTTATGCCAGAGTAAAAATACTTTTGCCTTGTGATTGTTCAGTGTTTACATTCTGGTTCTCTGTTTTATCATTTCTGAGCGCTGTGCTGTAAGCATTGTTGTTTGTTGAAATGTATTTCCTAGCTAGCTTCAGCTCATCTCATTCATCCTCCAACTGAAACACCTTCCTTAATAAATAAAAAATTAAATTAGTTTCCTGGGACACTTAGAGTGACTAGGTGTGGACAGCCTGTAAAGAATCATGCTGGCTTCTGGGGCAGCTTGGGAGTGGAAGTTTCACATTAATTTTACGCACTTCTAAGCATGTTTGGGATTGGTAGCTGAAGGCTTCTGGAGCGTGCATAACTAGCTCTGAATTTTTTGAGTTCAGACTGATGGAGCCTTGTATGCAATGGAAGGAATGTGCCTGTGCTGTGGGTGATAGAGGCTTTACTGCCTGAACATTACTCTTCTGGCAGGCTTTGGAATAATGTAGGCACTGGTCTCTGAAGGAGGCTGCTTGTACTCTGTGAGCCCCAGGGGGTAGGTGAACACAAGCAAATCAGCTTAAGGGCAAAGGAATTACAAAGACATTCTCCAAAAGGACTGGGAGCAGTGGCAGATTGCACTTGGACCCAGCTTGTGGAGAGAGCCGGTGACAAGCCAGTTTAGGTTAAAAAATGGGAACCTCATCTCAAATATAACCCTGGAAAGTGTTTTGGGATATTCCTGTTTTCCAACAGAACTAAAACATTCTTAATAATCCTTTAGAGTCATATTGTCTGCTGTCCCAAGGCAGAATAAAATGTACATAATTTAATAAAGTTAGAGACTGGGTGAAGAGCCCATGACAGGAGCATCTATCTGTCATGTCTACCTGTTTTCTTTGGTCCATCTATAGAGCCCACCTTAGTAGTGAATTCCTGCAACTGCTTTCCAGAGCTTGCAAGTAGGTAAGAAGTGATTTTAAAAAGACCTGAAATCCCCCCAAAACAGCTGTTAGAGACAACATTAGGGACTCCACTGGAAAATGTCCTTTCTACTCCTGCTCTCCCAGCAGCAGGGTCTATGGTACGTTAAGGGAGGTAGAAGTATCCTCAAAGTATCTCTGCACTTGAGCACCCTCCCTAAGAAATCCACTGCATCCACTCCTGTTTGTGTCAGCTTTGGATGGAAGGGAATAATAGTGTGAAGGATGTGCCTAGTGTATTAAGCAGACAAAGTACAGAGTGATAAAGAAAGGTCATTTAGATGCAGCATGACTATCTGTGCTCTTCTTATTTTCTTTAGGAAGAAGTGCTGGTCATGAAAGTAAAGAATTAGCAACTCTAGCCTATGCTAGATGTGCTAACTTTTGGTCTCCAAACTTCTTACAACTTTATGGGCTCCTCAGGCAGAACCTACAATCTCCATTTTAAATTCAGGGTCAGTTTTAGGCGAAGAATTCCAATCACACCCAGGCAGGGGGTGGTTTTATGATGTAAGTTCTGGCAGAAGTCCACTACCTAGCTAATTCTTATGTGATCTAAAGTAAATTAGGGAGTCTTGAGTTACTAACTGGTGTAGAGGAACACCTTACCTTCCTCAAAAGTTGTTCAAAGGAACCTAATCTGGTCATGCTTTTCTTCAGAAGGGGAATTAATCCTTGCTTTGGGAGCATCTAGTGCCATTTCGTAATGCATCAGCAATCTTGATTTGAAGAAGGAAAATGAATATTTAAATGTTTAATAATCTCTGGCAGATATAAAGATAAATCTTATTTACTTCTATCATAGTTGATTAACTTTCTGGTTAACCAAAGTGCAGCTGTTTCCCTGCTCTGTGTGTGGTTTTAAGGGTTTCATTACCATTCACTCAAACTCGGTTGATCTTAGTATCTGTGTTAGTTTAACATGGCAAGAAAGCAATGCTGTTGGAGCATCAGCAGCAGCTTCTAAAGTTCTAGGTAGCAATACACAACCCAGGTAAATTAGTTTAAGTAGTTTCCCCTGTTTTTCATCAAACTCAATGTTTTAAAAAAGGGCTTCTTTCCTCCTTGATGCTG
Organism: Eubucco bourcierii; assembly: GCA_013396675.1. Lineage (NCBI taxonomy): Eukaryota > Metazoa > Chordata > Aves > Piciformes > Ramphastidae > Eubucco > Eubucco bourcierii. Next base: position 1,145,879 of record VWZE01006839.1, on the reverse strand, counting down.
TAAATCCCTTTCTGTTCTAATTTTTAATCATTTGTAATGGCTCACACTTAAAAGGTGATTACATCTTGTATGTAATTATTTTTCCTTAACATTACAGTGTGCTGTGGCTAGATCACTTAAACTTGCTGACAGTTTAAAGTTTGAGGTGCTGCTTTTTCTGCTAATAATCAAAGAAATTTATCAAGCCTTTCACTTGTTTATCTAGTCTGCTATATTGTTAGAACTTTTGTGTATCACCTGTATCTCTCCCTGCCACTGCAAGAGATTATGCCATGATATGCAAAACACAGCTTGTCCTCTGGCTAAGACAACAGTGTTTTAAGGGTGACTAGAAAACTTGGACAGTAGGGTATTTGTTGTAAAGACCATCAGCTAAATCAAATCACACCAAACCCTGTTAAACTCTACAGTGTATGTAGCAAAAGGCAGAGATTTCATGATGGAAGAAAATGTAGAGAAAATTAAAAGGAAAATAAAGGAGGATGTTATGATTTTTCAAAAGCTGCTAAACGAACTGGAAGCTTACACAGACATTCATATTCCACCAGATATTTGAAGCAAATCAAAGCAAAACAAATTTTCTGCAGTTTAATGGAAGTTGCTTATTTTATTTCCTCACATTGCCATCTGATGAAATAATCTTTTCTTCTTCCTGATGCATTTTTAATAGATTGGTCATAAAAATCTATGTTGTGACATCACATTTGTTCACATAGCAACTTAGTATCGCAAACAGATCTCTCACAGTGTGTACATAAGGCTGAGTTTGCTCAGTGAGTTTGTTTTGTTGAGGGGAAAGCACATGCATTTCTGTCTCCAAGTATTTTGGGGGAAATGTTCTTCCACCCACAAATATACTAATGCTTACCAATTCTAGGAGCATGAATGAAGTATTTTAAAAGAGCACTTAGAAACCATGCTTTGCTAAAACGAGAGGGTCAGTTTTAAAAGAAAAGCCTTGAACTCTTTAAGCAGACACTGGCTTCAGAATGAATTCAAGGCTCTTTTTACTGATTGTTTTTATTTCATATAGGTTTTTTCATCTCTTAAAAAAAAATCAGTTACAGCTGTTTTTAATTAAAATTGTTACAAACTAACAATTCTTGTGAGGCTGGGGGAGGAAAAAAAACCCTCAACTTCCTTTCTTTGCTGATCCGTAGCTTACAATCAGGGGGTGTCTTGCTGCCTTCCCCCCCCCTCCCCAAACTTATAATATAGAATATAAACTGCAGCTGTAAGGGGCAGGGACTGGTGAGCGAGAGAGAGAATCAGTGGGAAAGTGTAAAAATGGATCTTGTCTGCAAATGACTCTGCTGCTTACTAGATAAGCAAAGAAACCTATTAAACTATTCCTTTTCCCTTTTTCATTCTTTACTCTTCAAACCATAAATCCACTTTAAAAAAAACCAACCTTAAACTCAGTCCTTGATGTAAACAAGATTTCCTATGCAGATCCAGTCTCAAAAATAGAAGCCTCTGGATGGTGAGAAGGAACATAACAGAGACCATAACAAGGGCCCAGTCGTGTGATCTTATTTAAGCTGGAGTTTTGCCTGCAGTAGGAAAAACCAAAAACCCAAAAAAGCCAAATCCCCAACATTTGTTTGTGGTATGTACACTTTCTCTGTTTACATAAAAAGTGTATGCCTAGATTGCTAAACTCACTGCAATGTTTTTAACTGGACTCCTCATTCCAAGTGTGTTTTGGTTTTTGTTTTGGTGTTTTAGGTTTTTGTTGTTGTTGTTTTTGTTTGTTTGGGGTTTTTTTTTGGCCAAAAGTTGCATATCTGCTGTAAACAGGCATTCCAACCATGCCAGTACTTTGTTCGGTAGTTTCCTGCCCAAGAAGGGCTTTCTTTCCTGCCCTGTACTCTGTAAACAGACCAGCAGTGTATATCCTCAGTTTTGCTGGGTGCTCTTTTCCAGAAGTTGGTTCTGGGCTATTTGAAGCTTCAGAAGGGTGATCCTTGCAAGGATGTCGCAAAGTGCCTGGTCCCAATAGTTTTCTTTATTAGGTAAAAATAGTAGCAAAAGAAATCTCCCTAAACTGCTGGCTGAAATCTCCCTAGGCTTGTGGCTTTCTTTTCCCCAGTATATTCTTTCTGTACTCGGTTACTGTTAGAATTTCAGAGAGAGAGTGCTTTATGGTGAGAATACTGTTTCCATTTCTATTACATTGTGCTGGACAGCCATGCCTTCTAAACTAAAGCCTTCAAGTTACTGATTCAAGCTAAATACTACACTTGGTACTCCTGAGGTAACAGGGGATCACCTAGAACCGCTTGTAGACCATAAACCTCACTATGGGAACCACTGATGTTTCTGGCTATAACTCTTGCACTTTGATGCCTTACAGGGACAGTGAAAAAATCACAGATCTGAGCAAATGAGACCTTTGCAAAACTAAATGTGAATTAGGAGTTGGTGGCTTTCTAAGCCTGTCACTTCTTCAGGATTCAAGTGTTGTTAGAGACTTTGCAAAGATTATCCATTTCACAGGACCAGGCTGTCCTCTCCATGAGACTCAGGCTGTCCTCTGCACCACCTTGCTGCTTATACACCAATGTCAGGAAAACATATTGACGGTGAAACTGCTGGCTGGGATGGTGTTCCCATTTGCATTATACAGACTTGAAGAACAAGACTTGAGCATGACAGTTCTCTTTATCAGTAATGCTGATAACTACAGCCAAAATAAAGTATTAAAGTAGAACTTTCTGATGTCAGTATTCACATCCAGGTACTTGGCCAAGGTACAGTCACAGTCTCACAACTGACACAGTACAGACACAATTTTATGTAGGTTTCTAAATGTAGTTAAAATCTACTGGATGGTTACTGCACACTAAATAACCAGGTCCTTGCATCCTTCCAAGCAACTAATAAATCAGGACATCACAATGATCTGCAGTACCTGCTGATAATCATCTTTCCCAATTCAAAGCCACAGAGTCAGCTTGACAAGCCTAGTTAGCTGAGCAGAAATGTTCACATCTGTCCATGCTATTTGTGTGTGTGTTGAAAAAGGAAAGGGGGAAATCTAGCCTCTGGGTGCAGTTTTGTCATCAGATTACTCATGGGCAGCCGATTCAGTATCTGTCCAGATTCTTTCTGTTTCACACAACTGCTAGCTGCAAACTAAAGCATCCTTCGTGATCTAGAACAACTGGGCAGGCTTGTGGGAGGACTTTACCTGTTGCATTCAGATGGAAAATGAAACATTATATGTGCTAAGAGTAGTCATGTATGGAAACTGATTCATGCAGACCCAAGAATAGACTTCATTGCAGATCTACTGTGCTCATTCTTAAAAAAAAAAAAAAAAAAGTAAAAAAAAACTCAGGAAAAACAACTGTTTCTGTTTGAGTGTTATTGTTTGCAGTCTCTCATCACCTGTGCAGCAGACTTTTCTTTTGGATTTTAAAACATTAGAGTTTTTTCTAGCTACATATTTTATTAGGTTCTTTTCTAAAGTAGTAAACTGAGAAAATGATGACTTCCAGTAAGTCATTGTGTATTTAAAGTATTTCATGTGCCCTGTTGTGATTCTTGTTCCAGTTGTGCAGTTTTGTCTTGGCCATTAGCAGAGGATTGTATCAGAGACTGAACTGCCATCTGTCCTAGAGCAGGTCTCAAAGAGATTTCTGAAATATTAATGACCACATTATACAAAAAGAAGTATTCTGAATCTTTAAATACAGTGGTCACATGGAGAGAGGAAAATGCTCAGAAAACAAGAAAGCAAATAAAGTGATTTTTTTTCATTTTATTATAGTTTAAGCTAAAGCACCCTTAGCATACTTCATCCCTCAGAAAGGCAGTTAGCAGCATTCCTAACCATCTCCTCTTCTACAACCTGGAGATCCTCCAGGGTGCAATTGGTAAGGCAGGATTTTGCCACTTTGAAACCTGTTTTGCCGCTAGGTTTGCAAGCAGGGTAGTATTTTAGAGCTGGAAAAAGGGAATACGAAATGCCTCGTACCTAGAATGCTATGTTTTCTTCATGCAGTTTATGAAAGTCTCATGAGTGGGTTATGTGGCAGTGGAGGAATGCCTGCAACTGTTTTACTCTGTCCCCTATGACCTGTTAGTAACTTGCCTTTTCATATCAGTGTCACCGTCTTCCATAATTCTTTAATTACCAAAAATGCTTCCATGTTACTCCCATTTCACATCACAGTAATGTGAGTAGAAAGGAAAGGAACTTATGTAAAATAGTTCTTTTAGAGCAAGCAAAAATTCTTCTTCTTGTTCAGCGTCTTGCAGGAGGGATCCCAATTCCTTCTGGCCCTTGGCCAGCATTTTTCTACATTTCTTCTTCACCATACCAAGATACAGAAAACACTGACAGGATGCAGATTGTACACGTGCATTTGCCACCATACTACTTGCTGTCGTGGATGAAGGCAGTACAATATCTCTGTTGCTTCTACCTAGACTTAATCACTCGAGTATCAGTTAACCCTTAGGGTAATTAGGTAATAATGTTGTTGATATGATTTGAAGCATCGTTTTAAGCAATTAGAAGTTCAGATATAATGTGATGCAATTATGCATTATATAGCACATCTATCCATTTTACAGAGCAAAAATTACCATATGTTTTGTGGGAAGCTTGGCATTTTGCACTGACTGGAGTTCTGCTCGTATTTATGAACAGCATGCCTGTAAACTATGGTAATAACTCTTTGAAGACCACACCTATGCACATTGCTGATTATGTTAAAAAGCATAGGCCCATTTTAATGAATGTCTTGGCATGAATAATGGGACATGAAAAGCCAGCACACTGGGTAAAGGTTCATTACCTGAGTGCAACAAATACTACATGCAAAATTTCCATGACTATTCACTTGAGTTTAACAGTGAATTTGCTTTGGCTATGCTTGTGCTCTTTGTGCGTTTCTGTTAGTGTTTGATCAATGGAGTTTTATTCTTACAGATAATTGCAGAATGCAAATTTCAATTTGTTAAGCATTCTGAAAAGGAGTTGCTAAGCTGAGAGGCATTGTTTCCCATTTTGACTTTCCAAAACCTCCCAGATAGAGCTGTGATACTTAGAAATTGAACCAGAGAAAAATCGTTGATTGCTTTGCACTAAGGACTGACTGACAAACTAATGGCAATGAAGGTGTGGCAGTGGGAAAACTGGAGGTCAGTAAATATGTACATGCAAAATTTTTTTCATGGGACAGGATGCTGCTTACATTAGAAAACAATAATAAGAATTGGTGAAAAAAAATCAAAGCCTCCTGGCCTTTTAAGCTCTGTCTGCATCTGAGCTGATCCAGTCACATAAGATATGACCAATCACAGCACATAGTATTAGCAGACTATTACATGCTTACAGTGCACTGCTTGTAATGAAAAAAAAAAAAAGAGCAAAAATATGTCTTAAATTTGAATAATTAATGCATTCAAATAAATTGTTATTAATTCCTACCAACTCCATCTAGAATGAAGTGGATTTCATAAAATTTATTATTTGCTGTGAATGATTAGCTTAGCTCTTTTCAGTGCCTCTTAACACACTGTCAGGGTTAATAATGCAAAGTAAAAAGGTCGGTCAAGATGCCAGCGCACCATGTACATCTCTTCCCTGATGGTGCTGTAAAATTATTTAACACCCCCATCAAAAGCATCCTGAAGCAACTGAGTTACACCTTGACTGATCGCTTCATCCAAAGGGCTGCGCTTCTAAATGCACAGCGCAACACCGGCTTCCTGGTACAGAGCGGTGTTAGCACTGGTATGTAACCTGAAGCCACAACCTGCGTGTCTAGACTGACAAGAATCCTACCAGTTGAGCCACTGTGACACCTTGTGGCTTACGAAGCAACACAAACATCCTAGAAAACTAGCAGGTAAAAGGCCAGAGGTTCATAGATAAATGCCCTCTCAATCCAACTATCAACAGAAGTCTGTTGGTTGGGTTACTGTACCAAGTTCCTGAGATATGGTTACATTAAGCAGTGTTATGTATTTTACTGTGAAGTGTCACAAAATGGGGTGATATTTGGCTATGTATGACCTGCTGCTGTTCTCCCTGGTGCTCTAGTGTTTGCTTGATATTCAGATTACGTAAAGAAACACTGTTGTGGCTGCAGTACAGAGTAAATATTTTATTTGTTTGCAACCATTAATTTGGTTAAACAAAAGAATGCTTGAAGGGAGTAAAGTACTTTTTGGTGCTGAGTGTGTTCAAACAGTAGCAGAATTTAAAGGAAGTGAGATACAGTAAGCATTTGGCAATGGGCGTGCAACATTCTGAACCCCTGAAATTGGAGTTAAATAGATCTATGTTTCAGCTGTGGGTAGTTGTTAACTACAATGAAGCTGTGTTTAGCTGAGAAATTCTCAGTAAACTTTCAACTGGGCCGGTAATGCATGGAGCTGAGAGGGAACTCTGCATCTGTAAAGGCTCAGCCTCACCGTCTCTTGATTGCCACTTGTTACGTCTTCAAACAAGTGCCTTGAAGTTTCTTCCCATGATGATCCTGAGCATTTGAGAGGAGTTTCCTGTAAACTCCTGCATTGTGTCTGTAACACTTTCCTTGGCTCTGATGCTTTCAAAAACTTGCAACAACAGGGTTGCCAAATACTGACTTACTGCAGAGTACACTTCCTAGCAATGCACAGAGCCTGCATCCTTTTGTTGTCCCTTATTTCCAGAGTGGTGTCACGTGTAGGTAAGATGTAGACATGCGTGTTCAAACTTGCATTTAACTTGTTCATGTGGGAAACAGTAGCAGCACAGGGATCGGGGCATGTAATCTACCTTATTTCCTGTGTAAGTATTTTGTTCCTTTGCTCAGCTTTTTGCTCTTGAAAGTCAGGTGACTACTGATGCTCATGCATAACCCTATCTTCTTGATGTGTACAGAATCACAGAATTGTCAGGGTTGGAAGGGAACTCTGGTTTCACCCTCCCTGCCATGGGCAGGCACACATCACACTAGACCAGATTGCTCAAAACCCCATCCAACTTGGCCTTAATAACTTCCACCACCTCCCTGGGCAACCTGTTCCAGCGTCTCACCACTCTCATGGTGGGTGAAGAACTCTTTCCTAACATCCAATCTGAATCTACCCACTTCTAGTTATGCTCCATTCTCTCTAGTCCTATCACTGCCTGACATCCTAAAAAGTCCCTCATCAGCTTTCTTGTAGGTCCTCTTAAGATACTGGAAGGCCACACTAAGGTCACCTCAGATCCTTCTCTTCTCCAGGCTGAATAACCCCAACTCTCTCAGTCTGTTTCCATAGCAGAAGTGTTCAGACCTCTGATCGTGGTAAGATTGTTGGGGCGGGGACCATTTTCTCTGTTCTCGTACAGTGTTACCATCATGCAGTTCTGGTCTGTATCTGGTCTGAAGGGGGCCTACAGGAAGGCTGGGGAGGGACTACTGACAAGGTCTTGTAACGATGGGATGAGGAGTAATGGGTTTAAACTGGCAAAGGGGAGATTTAAACTGGATGTTAGGAGGAAGTTCTTTACAGCAAGGATGGTGAAACACTGGCACAGGTTGCCCAGGGAGGTTGTGGCTGCTCTGTCCCTGGAGGTGTTCAAGACCAGGTTGGATGAGGCCTTGAGCGACCTATTCTAGTGGGAGGTGTCCCTGCCTATGGTGGGGGCTTGGAACTGGATGACCCTTGAGGTCCCTTCCAACCTAAACCATTCTATGATCAATCTGTTTTTAATATTGTGCTCTGTATTGTAACTAACTGAAAGATAAATGTAGATAGTACTACTTAAAATACTTTCTAAACTAAACCTAAATATACCACATTCATTTTGGTTTCGTGAATCAAAATGTTTTAATTTATATTGCATGTATTTATGCACTACAAATAATTATCTGACTAGAAAGTACCATAATAGTCTAGGTTTTTGGAAGATGATTGTTTAGTGCTATTAACACATTTCATTACTTCTGAAATCATTCAGCACGCCCATGTAAACCTGCTGCCTTTGCCAAGCAAGAACAAATACATTTTAGGGCAGCATTCCGCCAGCTGATTTGTATATCTGATATTGTTATCAAATCTATTACTTTTTCAGTGTGATTCTTCAGTAGTTTCACGTCAATCAAAGAAGCTGATTTGAAGTCTGTTTTCTTTTAACAGTGGACAGACTATCTTACCCTCAATTCCACAGGAACAGTATATTCTTCTCAATGGGAACTGGTGCTGTGAAACATGTATCTTATTTCATGAGGGTTTGGGGAGAGACTGTTGTAGAGACTTTTAATAAATAAGTGGAGATGAATCAGAGGTTGTTTTCTAGGGAAAAAAGGCCACACTTATTTTTTCTTTTATTGTTTGCACTCTACTGATTTAATTAGCCAGTGAGAACAGACCCACTTTGAATATTAAAAAGACAAAATCAACTCCCCTCCTCCCCCGTCCCCACATCTGTTGCCTTTTGGAGACTATTTACAGTACCAAAACTATTCGTAGTCTAAGAGATTTTGCTGTTTAACAGACATTACCTGTGTTTGCTTGTGAATAGATGAGGTAGTCACAAATATTTTATTCTGGTTATCAGGAAAAGGCTCTGTTTAAATTATTATTTTGAAAGAAATGGGGTCACCTTAAGCAAAACCTGAGCATTTTTGGTGTTGCACAGGTGAAGGTAGTCACAGTCTTGATATACTTGTGAATGGTGGTCTAATAGCAGTATCTTAATGATTGTCATATTATACAAGCAAAAATTGTTCCTGAGACTGCTTGAAGTTGGAAGGAGTGGACTCCTGAGTGGGTCAAGAGCAAGAGAGCATAGTTTGCTAAAACTGCTGAAAGGACCTCTGCTCCATGTCGCTGTGCCACTGCCTTCTGCAGTATCAATTAAATGGACTGAATTTTAATAAGGAAGTGAAGCAATTCTCTGCCCTTCTGCTGGGTCGGGCACACCCCTGCACAGGAGCTATGGAGCTGCCTTCTTAATGGCAGTCAATCATATGCATATTAATGCCTCATCCAGACCGTGGTACTGCAGGACCAGGGTAACCCTGTCCCACTCGGTGCCCATCCTATCTTGGGACCTTGTGTCGTCTGCGGACCCCATATTTCCCTTACCTTTGTTTAATGCCACATCTAAACACAGCATTAGAAACAGGGTTGGATTTTTAAGTGTTTTTTCTCACCCTTTTTATAGATATGTACTAGCTACTTATTTAAAATACTTTTCCCGTTGACGGGAAAGAACTCTCCTAATGTTGCTGAAGGTGTCTTTTTTAGAAACACCATTACCTATATCATTTTATAGATTATTAGGAGGCATATGAAACTATTAGGACCATGGGAACTTGGATAAACCCACCTGGTGTGCAAATTTTACCAGAATAGCTGCACTAAGCTTGAGAACACTGAGTGTGATTAAAAGAGTCAACTGAGAAACATAAATTGAAAGCTCAGCCCAGCAGTCTTTCCTTTCTTTAGAGATTGATGGCACACAGATGCACAATGGCAAATAACATAGTCTGTGGGCCAATGGTGCTGTTGTGATTTCAAAAAGGAAAAAAAAAAAAGTCTTCTTTTCCCAATCACAAGCTGATTATGTCTGTTGCAGTCTGGTCTTGTAACTGCAGCTCCTCATCCCATGCAAAGCTTATCCATTGTTTCCATCAATGAAGTGAGCATTTGATCCTGTATTTGAAGGTGCTAGAAGAAGGTGCAGAAACTGCTATTGGCAGTGTTTGTTTTGTGGAGCCTACCTGTTCTAACAGGTTTGACACATTTAGGTGACTTAATTCTTAGAGATGAATTTGAAGCATGTTAAGAGGAACTAGAAAGGCATATTTAGCTTGTAAGTATTTTCCATAGTTGGCTATGTGATAAAACCACATGTTCAGGGGCTTAGATTATGTTTGCACTTACTGTTTCACAAATGCCAAAGGTGTAATAGAAACCATGGTTATGAACAAGCAGCACTGGCTATTAAGGAATATTGGGTAGCAAAACAAATAACAGAAAGGGGGTAAACTTTTTCTCAATTGGAAATTTATCTGGAGAGAAATGTATGGCTCATAAATTAGCAGAATAGGAGGTAGATCTGGCAGGCTGTATGAAGTACATCATTTAGCTGAGCTTATTCGCACACTCCTTGAAAGTGGATTCTGAATTGTACGCTGTTAGCTGTATCAATAAATAACAAATTTTGTAAGATATGTTATTATTTTTTTTTTCCTTCGTTTGTTTGGTTTTAGTACCAATCAAAACCAAATCCCGGATATTTGTAGTTAATACTTTCAATCATTTTTCTCTAGCCGCTGTTATCTTCTGCTGCTTTACTGGGAAGGGGAAAGGAGACAATTAAATGAAATTCATAGCCCTTTAGTGCCTGTTCAGCCTGTGACTGGCAGCATGTGGGGTTTGTAGCTGCTGACCTGGCAGACTTACAGCAGTTTTGTGACGTCAAGTGCACTTCTCATGGGCCTATGCAAGCTAAATACAGGCTTTAGCGCCCTACCCCTCCACCTACAACCCCCTACCCCCACCTCCCCACCCCCCACAGTTGCTTTCATTTAGTACACTGAAGACTTCTCCCAGTAAAAATCAGAGTGAAAGAAGCAAGCTGCCTGTTACAGTTGTGAACTGAAGTGCTTGGCAGCATGGCCTGAGTTACTGGGTCCAGCAGCTGGTTTTGTAGGTGCACTTTCATATAGTGCTTTATTTTTTGGCATAGCAAAAAAGAATGTTCTAGTTTAATAAGTGAAAAATGGATGCACCTAACAAGCCTGAGTTTTGCTGAAATAACTAGCAAATTCTTCAACAGTCCTACCTTAAAGTATGCATCCCTCACTTTGTTATCTATGTGAACCTTTGGAGTTCTTTTGCTGAGAAAATGAGATTGAAATAATCATCTTTACAAGGTTTTATATATGTTGACAAATTGTTACTGTCTGCTTCACACTCAGTTGCATTTAAAACCTGTGGGTGCATTTCAGGCCATAAAATAAGTTTGCAAAATATAGCCACTTGCATTGGCAGCATTTGCCTCCCTTGCATCTACTTAATGATTTATTCATTTCTAGGAATTGCATTTGAAATTCCCAGACATCTAAACCTTTTTCAACATCAGGCTGACCACTGATCTTAAAAAAAATCACCTGCATCAGCAACTCAATCATTGACAAGGGCTGGAGGAAATGAAACATCTGGGATCTATTAAGATTTTTATTTATGCTTTTAAATATTGAAGTGTGTATTGCTGCTTGCCTTTTATGCTTTGAGCCTGAATCCATTACAGAAAGCTCTCACAACACAAACAGTTGCATGGCAAAATGATTCGAACCAGAAAGCTGGGACCCCACCATGTAATTGTAGAGCGATCGCAAGGCAGACGGTGACAGTGGTGAATGTCAGTTTATTTATCGCAGTGATAGAAAGACTTTACCAGGTTCTTCCCAAAGATAACAGACTCCTCAATTCTCTTGTGGCTTCTCACAGAAAACATTTCTATTGCGTTTATCTGCTTTCTATATGCTGTGCCTTTGAGGTTCAACCTTGTTGGAGTCTTCAGTGGAAGTGATAGCCTGAATTTTCTCACTACAGCACTTCAAATAATCCTCTGCTTGCACCTTCATTGTTTTTATTATTAACTTGCTTTTGTAATCATGTAATAATTTTGGAGGAGGAAGAAGGCTGTTAGGCCAGTAGCCCAGGCTTCATCAGAAGTTGGCTGAGTTTCCACAAACTCTGCTAATTCTCTTCAGCTCCCCTGCGCTGCTCTGGAGCCTGTAGAGAGAGCGGGGCACGGGACGGGGGGATTAAGGCCTCTGAGGTGTTCTGTCACCACAGTACTGGGCAGGCTCTCAGTATGTAGTTAAAGACAGACAGACATTTGGGCAAGAGGCCGTGCTGCTGCTGAGCTTTTTCGGACGTTGGTTAAGGAGAAGCCTGAGCTGAGTGCTGTCAGGTTTTCCACAAGGCAGCTCTGCAGCTGGGAGGGAATGGCCATGTCTGAATGAGGGAACTCTTGTTTTGGGGTCTCAGCGTTCCTGACTCCTCTTGTCCATTTCTAAGTGCACTTCCTCTGCAACCACTGCCTTTAGTTTCTGAACTAAAGAATCGTGTAGGCTACTCTCGTTAATCAAGTACTTGCAGACGGCCCTTAGGGAAGGAGAAGACCCTGGAGGGGTCGGTGCTGTAGAAGCCTCCAGCAGCGCACATACAGTACGGCAGCGCTGCCTGCGTGCAGGCACCTGGGTCAGCAGCACGCCAGCACCTGGAATTCTCAGCGTCAAAAGCAAAAGCTGATGGAATGGTTTGAGTTAACAATCAGTAAGTAACTGTGTCCTAATCTCACTGGGACCAGTCACTAGAGGGGGTGAGATCTCATGTATTAACCTAGAGTATTACAGGCATTTTGGAGGAAGATTGTAAATCCTACTTAGAGTGGCTGGTGGAAAGAGGAGCTTGTTACCAGGTAGCAGTCCTTCAGCTGAGGCCGCGTCCCTTCTGTCCCACAGAAACACTTTCGTAAAAATATATTTTGGATTTTGTCTATGACTTGCTGAGTTTTCTGGAGACTCTGAGCACAGTATCTGGAAAGAATTAACTGAAAACCATGTCATTTTCAGGCAAGAGGAGGGAAAAAAGGATGCACGCTTGCAGATAATTGATGCGTTCAAAGTATGCTTCCCATAATGAGTTTTACCAGAATTTTCCATTCTTTACTTTTGGATTCAGGGAAACAGAAGAAGAAAAAAGTAAATGCTAAAAGTTAGCTTTAGGAAGTAAAAGGTTTTCAGAAGTGACTTGCCAGCAAATACACCAGTCTGACCATGAACAGAATGAATGTTTAAATACTGTTTTTATAGACAGTACTAACCCAAAGGGAACAGTAAAAACAGTTTGCTGCTGTAGCATACAGTGTCTTTAAAAGCACATTTTGAAATGTGTTGTGACCTGACACGAAAGTTCAAGATTGGATAACATCCTGCAGTGAAGACAATTGACTTAGTTAACTTCTATTACCTTGATTCTGTGATAAGCTACATTTAAAACATGCCTAGAATACGTAAAAAAATAAAATACCAAAGTAAAAACTCAGTGTAGAGCTAATATATTATTTATCTATGAATGTTCTCTAGATTGCAAAGATCTGAATACCCTTCAGAATTTCCTTTTGTATGTTTTCACGATGTACACGTGAAAACATGTCTGCACAGAAACTTAAATTGAAGTTTCACTCAGAACCTTCACTGCTGATACAGGGAACTGTAGTGAATACAGATAATTCGATCACTGATTATGATTCACTATACCAGTGCTATTTTATGTTATTTATTGATAGACTCACAGATCTTATCTATCAAAACCCCTTTTCAGGCAGATGAAGAGAATACACTAATCATGTACTTCAAATTATATTGTTTCCTTGCATTTATGCTACTGAAGTATTTAGGAAAAGGGCAAACCACAGTTGAATCTGTTACATTTTTTAGCCTTTCTGCAAATGGATTTTCATCAGCTATATCCAGCACTCCTCACCTTAGATGCAAAGAAGATAATTAGTCACTAACTGTTTCAGGCTGTAAGTATGACTGCAGATGCCAAAATTAGGGTTTTTTCCCCCCTTCTTGGCTATGTTTATTTCAATTTTTATTTCTCTTTATTTATTTTATTTTATTTTACTTTAATATACTTTTACTATATTTCAATATATTTTACTTTAACTTCTTTTACCT
>VWZE01006839.1:1120795-1131979 GCA_013396675.1 Eubucco bourcierii | reverse complement strand
ACTTTACTTTTCCCAATTTTGAATTGGTATTTTTCCTTTATTTGAAGAGATGCACAAAGTTGTACTAGCTGACAGCCTATAAACTTCTGCTATGAATGAGAAAGCCTATTTACAAAATCTCAGAGCTAGATTGTAGGGTGGCAGTCCTGTGAAAGTCTGTTCACTCAACGATTAGTTGCAACACTCTTACTAAATGTGTTTCAATTAATTTTTTTTTGTCACTGAGAAATGGAGAAATAGGTATCTTATTAAAGGCAACCACATCCTTTTATGCAAATTTAATGTGCTTGACAGGTTTATCATGATAAATGGTCAGGATGAGATAGTTCATGATGTACCTCTAATCTCTTCTGTGAAGATGTTCATGTCTTGTGGGAAGTAGCCCCTTGAGAGCTGAAATCTTTAGAAGTATGTGGCAGATGGTGATGTCTGCAGAGTCACATAGATTGCTTTGAAGTTCCTCCAAATGATGCCGTCAGATAGTGTCTTGAGTTTTTGCAAGTTCTGTTGCATCGTTTCTCTGTTGGTGCCCTCCTCTCTCCTCCATCACGTTGTGTCCCCAGGTTGTTTCTCATGCCAGGAACACAAAACAAACCCTTACAGAGTACATCTCAACTTGTTTCCCAGTCCTGTCATATCTTTGCCTGTAATGTTGTTCTTCCATTAGGTGTCTTGCATATTTCAAGTGCAGTGGTTCACAACAGGAAAACAATAAAAGAGAACAAGTGTCTTAGAAAAACCTATCTATCATTCATGCTTTCTCTTCAGCTTTCGAGTAAATCCATGGAACCAGCAACCAGGACCAGTGCCATGTTAACTGATTCATCAATTATAATCAATTCCTAATATTAATTAGGACAACAAATTAATTGATACTAATCTATTAATACTAATCTATGCTTACTAATCAGTTTAGATTACTAACAAGAAGTGGTTAAACTTTGACACTTCTGCTGGAAAAACCTCACAAGATCAAAACCCTCTGCAAATCTTTTGAAAACAGAAGAATTACTGGAATACAGCTAACACAATAGAGACAATATGAAAGCATGAAATAATACTGCTTACAGATTTGTACAGTTGTGTATTTTCAGAACTGATTGTTTTCGCTTTTCATTAGCTGGCCTTGGTTCATCTGTGTTTGGGTGAGCTTTTTTCTGAAATCAGGTACCAAAATTTTAAGTAAGTTTTTCTGTCATACTCCCTTTTTAAAGTCATAATTTAAACTCTCTGTCCTGAAGTATTTCTGTTACCATCTTCACTATACATAACGTTATGTGCGATGATTGTAATATTTAATTAAGTATACATAATTTTTTAGCGTCTAGGATTTTTTTTTTTTTGGCATTGCTTCTCTCTCAAATGTGATTCTGGTAACTTGAACCCCTTGAATATCATATTTGTAATGGTTTTTAAATCATGGCCTACTGATCCCTGTTGAAACCTTTTAAAAAACCATGTCTTAATATCTCCAGTAATAGTTTAGTTTTTATTGTGCTGTTCCACAGATTCCTGTATGCTATGTGACAGCACAGCTCCTATTAAGATACATTGAATTATTTCTGTCTACATGACATTTTTACTGTTTAAATCATAGAATCATAGAATGGTAAGGTTGGAAGGGATCTCAAGGATCATCTAGTTCCAACCCCTTGAAGGGGGCCTACAGGAAGGCTGGGGAGGGACTATTGACAAGGTCTTGTAATGACAGGACAAGGGGCAATGGGTTTGAACTGGCAGAGGGGAGATTTAGACTGGATATTAGGAGGAAGTTCTTTACAGTGAGGATGGTGAGGCACTGGCATAGGTTGCCCAGGGAGGTTGTGGCTGCTCCCTTCTTGGAGGTGTTCAAGGCCAGGTTGGATGAGACCTTGAGTGACCTGTAGTAGTGGAAGGTGTCCCTGCCTATGGCAGGGGGTTGGAACTAGATGATCCTTGAGGTCCCTTCCAACCTTACCATTCTATGATTCTATGATTAATTTTGTTGTAGATTTTTTTTTAATTATAGAAAACAAATTCTTTCAGTATTATTCTAAAAATTTTCATGATAGTCATATCTCAAGGTTGCAAATTAATATCCAGCACAGTGGTATCAGTCAACAATGTCCTGAATAGTACATCCACACGTTGCGTGAATCATAACCCAAATCTTTTATCTAGGGCATCTTTTGGCTGTGCTGATGGGTGGATTGCTATCTGGTGATCTAGTGATCTTCAGAGGAGAAAAGCTGCTTAACTACAGAGAAAATAAAAAGATGAAATGGGGTGGCGGGGAAGGGGAAAGGAAAAAAAGATAATGTCATCAAGACAACATGCCTCCCCAATAGGTAATATCTGTGCCCAGACAACTGGTGCTACTTTTTAATCAATACTGTGCATTGGTAAACTGGATGTTATGTATTCGAGCATGGAAAACCCAAAATATTTGCTCAACCGTCTGTTTGCTTTTATAGTAGCAACCAATCTAGACTTTTATTTGCAAACTGTGAACAAAGATGAAATGCTAAAATAGCTGTGAAGTTTTTGTTGATTTTTTTTTCCCCTCTTTTTAGTTTTGAAAGTCCTTTGCAGAACTGTTGGTTTAGTAAACAGCCACATTTTTAAACTTTAGGCATCGTACATGCTAACTGTATAAACTAGCCAGAGTGTTTTCACTTACAGGAATGCCAACAAAGCTCTGAGAGCTAAAGCAGACCCTAAAGCTAGCTTTAATTGTCCTGGCCATGTGGGCACAAACACAGAGATATGGTGCCATCGCTTCTGCAATGCTTGGCCAGCTTGGCTGAAAGAGAAATCAGGAAAGGGCAGACTGGCACAAACCCTCATGCTCTGTTCCTGGGAACACCATGAAAGAACACATTCAAACTCAAAAATACTGTGGGCCAGCTAGAAGAGTAAAGAAAATATTGGCAAAGAACAGCTTGGGTTTTAGAACAGACTGAAGGCTCTTATTTTTGTTAGAAACTGAGAATAAAGATAGTTGATGGATGCTGTTTAGATTAGTCAGCTTTGATGCTCTCTTTCTAATGCTAAGGAAACTTTGAGTAAATATCTTTCCCTTGTTTTTTCATAGAATAACCTTCCTCCCAACTTAAGTGATGGGTTAAGAAGGGTTGTCTGGTGATTATTAATAGAGTACCTCTTGGATTTTTAGCAATGTAATGTAGTGATGAGTGTGTATGGTTGGCCTATGTGATCACCGTGTTTATACAAGGCCAAAACTGATATATGGCTTGAAATACATTACTGGACCATATTCCATGAGCCGTACAGCTTAGAGGAGAAGGTGAAGGACAGATTCTACAGATAGAGCCGATAGCTGTATAAAACTGTAAAAGGAGAAGTTACTGCAGGATCCTTCTCTGCCCTCTCCAATATGTAAGAAAATTATGTATATATGAAAGAAGGCCAAACATTATAAACTAGGATGGTCTGCAGCCAAAAAGTGGCAATTCTGCTTACTGAAATAGAATAGGCAGTGTGTTCTCAACAGGAGAATATTGCCAAAAGGAGCAACTGAATACATATTCTATAAAAAGTATGGGTTAAGTCCTGCGAATTTCTTCTAGTTGAATCCAGTATCACTTAAGAGAATGTAGAGCACTTGAAAATGCATAAAAACAAAACCCTAGAAAGTTCTCTTGTCACTTTTCCATCCACACTCCCCATCTGATTTTTTTTTTTTTAAGATTCATATTTGAAATTTTAGTTAAAAATAATACTGTCATATATGTGTGTATATGTGTGTATATATATATATATATATGTATTTTTAAAAAGGCAAGAAACCAGAATTCCTTGCCAGTAGCCAGTAGTCCTATAAATAGAAGAAATTTATCCATATGTGTGTGTGTGTGTGTATGTATGTATGTATCTGTGTATAATAGAGTCAGTCACAGGCAAATTTGCAGATGACACCAAACTGGGGGCTGATGTTGCTGGGTTGGAGGGCAGAAGGGCTCTACAGCAGGACCTCAACCGCCTGGACAGATGGGCAGAGTCCAAGGGGATGGAACTCAAGAAATCCAAGTGCTGGGTGCTGCACTTTGGCCACAACAACCCCATGCAGAACTACAGGCTGGGGTCAGAGTGGCTGGAGAGCAACCAGCAAGAAAGGGATCTGGGGGTGCTGATTGACACCCGCCTGAACATAAGCCAACAGTGTGCCCAGGTGGCCAAGAAGGCCAATGGCATCCTGGCCTGCATCAACAATAGTGTGGCCAGCAGGAGCAGGGCTCATTCTCTCCCTGTACTCTGCACTGGTTAGACCACACCTTGAGTACTGTGTCCAGTACTGGGCCCCTCAGTTTAAGAAGGACATTGAGGTGCTTGAGCCTGTCCAGAGAAAGGCAATGAAGCTGGGGAGAGGCCTCAAGCACAACCCTATGAGGAGAGGCTGAGGGAACTGGGATTGTTTAGCCTGGAGAAGAGGAGGCTCAGGGGAGGCCACCTTGCTGTCTACAGCTACCTGAAGGGTGGCTGTAGTCAGGAGGAGGTTGCTTTCTTCTCTCAGGCAACCAGCACCAGAACAAGAGGACACAGTCTCAAACTATGCCAGGGGAAGTTTAGGCTGGAGGTGAGGAGAAAGTTCTTGAGTGAGAGAGTCATTGNAGAGACTGTATGTGTTTAAAAAAAAAAAAAAAAAAAAAAAAAAAAAAGGTATATATATGTAAATTCCACACACACCTCCCCACTCCAAAGCAAGTCTGATACACCTGACACTGTTTATTATGTAGTGGTTAAATTTGCATTGTGTTTTCTACCTGGTAGTGAAAATATATTAATCCATTAAGAGGGGAAGGAAAAAAAAAAAAAGTCAATTTGTGGTGGATTTCTGGGAAGGATTTTCTGGAACTGGATGACCTGCAGAAATATTTAAGGACTTCATAAAAGGCAGCTAGGAAGAGCAAACTCCCTGTTCTCCCTGTTTGAAAGTCTTTTATTTGTCTTCCAGGGACTAGCATGCCTTCTGTTTAAAATTTGCAGGTGTCTGCATTAAAGAAAAAAAAAAACAAAACAAAAAAAAAAGGAGAAATGACACATTGTTTGGTTTCATTGTCACATTTTAAACACTAACTCCATTGTGCAGTGTCTGGATTACAAATAAACGGATTCATTGTCCTCCACTTGTGTCCTAGTATGCAGGCTCAGAGACCTCAATTGAAGTTCATTAGCTCTGACTGTAGCTTCCAAGCTTGTTTGCTGATTGATGAAAATATGAAACAAAGCCTTAAAAAGATCGTCATGACTCTTACCACAAAGAAAAGGAAAGAAAAAGGGAAAAAAAAGACCTGGATGTTTGAATTTAACTGCCAGACATTATCTGTTTAAATCTTGAAAGGTAGCGAGTGAGATCTGCATAGAAAATCAGAAAGAGCATCTATAGACTGAACACTTTCTCACATGCCAGTGCTCTCACAGGCTGGCATGTCAGAAGAGTCTTTGCAGTTTTGTTTTTTAAGGTGACACAAGCTAGCAGAAGCATGCAAACCTTCTACATTGCATGAAATTTTAAGAAGAACTGTTCTGCTCAGATAAGAATATGAAGGAAGTAGGTAAATTCTGCTGCTCTCCTTCCATTCGTCCTTGGTCCTGCTCCCGTTCAGAAGGTTACATTTAGATAGGTAACTTAGACCTCAAACATTGTCTCCTTCATAAATTTGAAAGATCAGTTTAGGGTAGGGTTGCATGCGATGTTCTAGGAGACCTTCATCCATGAGGTACCACTGAGAAATTGCACCCACATACAAGTCTGTCTTGGTGCCTGACCTCATGCTAACAATCTGAGGCCTAAATGGTGGGGTCTGGTTGGTAGGTTTTTTAGCACAGACTGTTGCAGTGAAGTTAACTTTTATTATAGTTTTGTTGTACTTGAGCTTTTAGAAGACTTTCCTCTTTCCGTACCTCTGCATTCACACACCAATTCATTGTTTCAGTCATCAAAAATAAGCATTAATTTGGATGACTGCATAAATGGAAGAAATCTCAAGGCTTGCAGTGAATTTTTAACATCTGAATTGCATGTGTCTTCCTTCAGCCTATCTAACTATCTTGGTGCCACAGCAAGAGCTCATTCACGAGCTGGCAGATCTCTCTCTCTTACAGTGAAAGAATTTTTGGAGAATGTCCTAATCCTCCTGTCTTGAATCTCGTATTGACACTTATTGCCATTGTATCTGAGCACTTCCCAAGTGTCAGAACAACAATGATATCTCTCTTCCTTCCCCACCAGGGATGGAAACAGTTAGTTTGTTCTGTCTTCGTAAGGGGTCAGGGAACCAGGATAGTTTAACAATATGGTTTTGTAACTTAGCTGGATGGGTGGATTTCATACCCATTGTTGCTTTCTTCCTGCTTTGTGGTGCTCGCATGCTTGCTTGCCAGCTTCCCTTCCTGCTTATTGGCACAACTTAGAAGAGGAAAGGAAGGCTCTAAGTGGCTGGTTGCAAAAGTGAGCCTGGGAAGAGGTGAGATGTTGCATGAAGCAGACTGATAAGGAAGAGGTTCGATGACATGGTCAGATAGAGGAGCTTTAAAAGGCTGAAGTCAGATCTGCTGAGAAGGATTTATTGCAGTACCAAGAGGTCATGTATTTTTCTCTTATGAAGGCCCGTAGGAATGGGCTGTAGCACAGAATTATGTGAAAAGCCTGATAGCAAAGAAGATGAGTTAGTTCTCTCACACAAACTGGAGGGGAAAGAGTGATACACTGAACTGTGTGGGCAGGCCCCAGCTTGCTCTAGTTGGGTGCTGTCTAGTAACTTCTTTTCCCAAAGGCAGTGACTTTAGCAGAGCTCTTCTACTAGGCAGGTCATACTGCTGGAAACTGACTGAAGATATTTTTTTGAGGGGTAATAAAAAATCTACTTCAGAGCCTATGCCCCTGGATAAATGCTTTATTTATTTATTTAGCTCAAACATTTTACCAATGTCCATCTACCTGTTGCATGAGAACTCTGAAAGATTTCATCCTTTACTCCCCAGAGATGGACTTAATGACCAAGGGAAATAGTGGAGGAAAGGCAGGGTGGTGCTGAAAAGAGGACTGTGGGGCAGAGGATGGATTTGCCTCGTTGAGGCAAGATACATCAAACATGTGAGATGTGCTGGTCTCATGGTCAGATCAGAGGTATGGCATTCTATGAATGCTACATCCTCAAGTGTTAACTTCTGTTAGGCTTTTCAGAGTGTGTGAAGTGCAGGAAGTTTGTATTTCTTCTATGAGGAGATGATATTGCCATGCACTGTTTGGGCATCCTGACCCTCCATACGACCAGCAAAATTGCCTGCTAAGCATACCAACACAGCACTAGGTATGATGTTTCTGTTATGGTCAGTAGTTCTGCAGGGCTTTCAGTGCAGTGGATATTTACAGTATGAATTGCTACCAGAACCATAGGAACATTGTTGATAGAACCACAAACAGCAAAGAGTTACAAAATGCCCTAATCTATTGTTGGGTTGAATCTGAGAACTGGGTCAGTTTTTGAAGGACTTCCTCATGCATAACCAATTTATTAGCATATGCTGCTTGATGTCTACCTGTTGGAGCCCTTTACTTTCTCAGTTAATCTAGTAAAGGATTCCACTAGTTCTACCATATTTCTTTTCAGAAGGAGAGTCCTTGGCCTTTGTGAAATCTTTGCCTCTTCTCCCTTTGTTTTTCAATCCTTTCTTAGTTTCTCTCACCTTTGGTTCACAAATGCTGATGTCCTTAGTAGCTGTCAATGCACAGGATGCCAGTGTTGGCTTGTGATTGATAGGTCCTTTGCTGAACCCATGTTGTCTTTCTACATCCCCTTCCTTTTCCGCATTTCATTTCCTTTCCCCCTTGGCTACACAGTGGTTTCCAAACTGGATATCCTTGGGATTGCTTTGGCTTTAAAAATACCTCAAATTTACATGTTTTGGAAGTTCTGGGAAGGAAAAGAGGATGGTTGAGGGCTCTGTGTTCCTCTTATTTTCCGCAGGAGTTTGAATTCTCTTTAATTCCCATGGGAAAGAGAACAACTTTCAAAAGCAATACCTCTGCCAGGCTGACCAGGAGTTAGATCCTGGGAAGTTGTGTAGCTCTTCACCTGTACTAAGAATGCACCAGTCAGAGTATCTTGTATAATCTCCTTTGTCTTGCAATTTAGAGCTTTTGCTTCAGACAGCAAAGAATGTGTAGTTCAGTATCAAAAGACTTGACAATATGTAGATCTCCACTTCTTACTGGTTTTCTGAAGCTACCCGAGTGAATGAAAAGCTTTCCTTCTTGCAGCTGCCCATGCAGTGGTCCCTTCTCTCCTTTGCTGAGATTTGCACTGTTCTGGAGAGCTCTACCTGACATAGGTTCAAGATACTTTCCTGTAGGTATCTTCTGTCTGAGTTTTGCTAGGTAAAACTTCACTCTATTCTCCCATTTTCCTTTTGACTTCAGATTTGGTTCATGTATTTGTTCTTTCATAAAGTGTAAGAATCAGAGGCAATTCTTCTTTCCCCATCACTCCCTGTGACAGCCTCCCCTCAGTCATGTTAACAGCCTGGTTGGCTGGTTAAAACCTCTCGTATGACAATCATTTGTAATTGTTTAATTTACATTATTGCAACTCTCTAAACAGTTTCCATGTTCCCAAACTGTGGTTATATTTTCTACATTTTCTTTTGAATGCTGCACTGTTCAAACGTCATACTCCCTGGTACTGATGAGATGCTCCTGAGAACTCCCTGGTACTGATGAGATGCTCCTGAGAACGCAGAGTTTTAAGGCAGTCTTTCTCCACCTCCATAACTCTAAGTGATAGCCTGAAAGAAATGGAAAGCTGATTTATACAGCTCGAGAATGATATATCTTTGCATGCAAATCTGTGTATGGCTGTGACAGCAGCAAATTCTTACAGGACTGTGAACTAACCCCTGCAGTATTTTGGGCAAAACTACTGATGGCAGGAAAAGGGAAGTGTCTCCTGACTACTCTGTTTTCACGTGATGGAAAACAATGTTGGTCATTACATATTGAGTGAAGATGTAGCTTTGACCCTGTTGGCCATGGACACCAAGAATAGAAGTAGCAAGAACTTAATGTGACTCAGTTACAGACAGTTACTTGCTACACTAAATAGCAAAGTCTATAAAGATTTTTCTTCCCATCTATGTATTAGCTTTCACTGAAGAGTTAAGAAGGATGATCCAGAAAATAGCTCTCATGCTTTAGCAATTTCAGGTAATGTTTATCTATCTCCACAGAATTAAGAGCAGACTGAAGCTTATCCAAATAGTAAATATAGTTCCCTCACACATGCACAAACATTTTCTACAGTCTATTGTATTTGTTAACATGTGTATTAAAAATAACACCACACAGAAATGTTAGTCAAAGTTTTTTTTTTTTCTTGGACATGATCTAGCTTAAACCTTCTCTTCGTGGTGGTCTGTTCCTACACTCCATTCCCACAGGACTTTCCTGTCTTGAGAGTTGCTGTAACGACTGCAGATACTGGAGTAGACCAACCTGATCACTAATCATCACTCGGCATTTTCCAGGTGGAATAGCACCTGCTATTTAGGTGTGGGGAATACACTGCAAAACCATTCCTGCTGGCCTGTGACAATGAAAAATGTTTTGTTAGCTTTGAAATTAGTCGCCTAAAACATACAAAGAGCTGAGGAAAACTCTGGGCATATGGCTGTTCAACTCACTTTTCTTAGTGTGCATCAGCAGAGCTGATAAATGCTGATACTAGGCTTGTGTGATTGAACAGGGATGCAGAGCTGACCAACTGAAACAAGAACAGACCCTGCCACACAGGAACTTTCCAAATGCAGCTTCCTCCTGTAGGACCAAATAGCAGTTTTAGCAGACAGAGCTTAAACAAGCTCACAGCTGACCTTGTGTACTCCTAACCCGCATAACATGCAACAAAAAACATCAACTTAAATGCTTTGTGTTAGCAGTTTCCATAATGTGCCTTACCTTGAGTTTGTGGTAGGCTGACAGTATGCATCCAGGTACTGTCTGACTTATGTACAGACATGCTGGATGCTGCTAAGTTGTCCTCTGGCTCTAAACCCCAGGTAATGTAGCAAGAATAGGTTGTGTTTAGAAGACTGGGAATGAAAACAGTGGTCCTTAAAGGCATTTCTTGCAGGCACTTCTGCTGTAAGTGCTCTCTCAGACCAAGGTTCTGTAGCACTGTGATGAACAGTGGTTAGTTGACAAAAAATAAGAAAACATCTTTACAAAAGGTAACAATCCATTAGATTAAAAGCACTACTTTTCAGCCTGGAGAAAGAATAAATATACCTGATAACTCTTGTGGCTCCCTGAGCCCTGTTTTTTCACTCTTAATATTCAATCTGAGATTTCTGGATCATAACAGATTTTTCCTACCCTGATATTTCCCCAAATACATATTACATATGTTATATGGAAATATACATAATAAGAT
This sequence comes from Eubucco bourcierii, assembly GCA_013396675.1. NCBI lineage: Eukaryota > Metazoa > Chordata > Aves > Piciformes > Ramphastidae > Eubucco > Eubucco bourcierii. The sequence goes on along the minus strand of VWZE01006839.1, from coordinate 1,121,549 downwards.
CATGTTTTAGTCTAACTTTGATTTTGTTGTTATAATCCCTTCAAATGAGAGAACAAGGGAGAGATGATACAGCATCACTCATGTCAACCTGCCATGATCTTTCATTAAACAACCCAGAATGATGAAGAAAAAGCAGGAGGAAATGGTTTTGTAGAAATTTTACCCCACTCTGGCTGCTCGCTGAAGTCTTCAGCCTGTTGATCAAGACTGGAGACCTGCTACCCTACGCCTCCTGGCTTTTACCCTCCTCCTTTAGGCCACCTCTGGATTGTGTTAATTGGTTTTGTTAGTGTTCTGCTGTGATTTTCAGCGTTTTTAATCAGTCTACTTTCATTTAAAGCATCTGATTCAGATTTAGTAATGTATCAGCAGTCAGATTTAAATATCTTGGCCATAATGTTCATACTGCACTGAAATATTGAATCTGTTCTCACTAACAAGGCAGTTTTTCACACATTAAAGGAATATGTCGAATGTTGGATCTGTTATATTTTTGAAGTGTTGGATCTCTCCCCTACTCAGAGCAGCAATCCTTGTCATATATTGCAATTCAACAGTAAAATATTGAAACATTACTGAATCACATAGATTCTTCCTGTGCTTCAATTCTATAAAACCAGAAACAAAGCTCAATTTGCCCTTTGAGCCTAAGACAATAATTCATCAACACTGCTAAAAGACATTGTGTCTTAAAGTGCTAACATAATTTTTTTTTTAGCTTTATATGCCCTCTACAAATAATTGAAGGGAAGAA
>VWZE01006839.1:1069959-1119731 GCA_013396675.1 Eubucco bourcierii | reverse complement strand
AAAAAAAAAAAAAAATTATACATTTTTTTTTTAAAATTTTTAAACTTTTTTATGGTTTTATGGTTCTCTGGGACTTGAGTGTTCCCAAAACAGCTAAATTTACCAACAGTGCTTTTCAAAGTGAGTCTGACATAGGGAAACCATCTCATCCCGCAGTATTTGACATGCAGATGTAGTCCTTTTTCATGTGAACCTGTGGACTTGTTTGTGTGTCTTTATGTGCTCTCCTGTTCTCCACTCATCAATGGATGTGTGTCTTACTGCCTCCCTCTGTGCTTTGGGCACAGTGGAACTGGGGCAACTCTCCAGCCAAGGCTGCAGCAGCACATGGGTGTGAGCCTCAGAGGCCCACGTCTCACCTAGAGCAGGGCTGCTGTTCTCTCTGTTAAGGAATCATGTGAAGGTAAAATCCTCCATCAGTGCAGGGTTCTGCAGTCTTCAGGGAGAGCAGCCAAGTTATTTTTTTTTCTGTCTGTCTACTAATGATGAATAAGTCGATTTATCCTCATCAGTTAAATTATAAATACAGAGAAAATAGAGTAAAAATGTCACCACATAGAGACAGCTTTGCTTTTTTTCCATTCCCTAAATCCTGGTTTATGTAAACTGAGATAAATATTTATTGAAAATGCTGGGCACAGTAAGCCTCTTTTTAAAACTATTTGGATTAGCTTGTGAGATGTAACTATTGATAACACAATTTGGTACCTTTGTAAATAGAGTTCTGCTCTACAGCTATGTCTTCCACTAGGTTTCAAAACAAAAGTGTTTTGTTTGAGCCGTGTCAGAAAGGAACTTGTGAACCAGTCAGAAGATTAATTTTCATAATGTGTATCGTGATTTAAAAAAAAATAAATAGGAAAAAGCTTTAATTAGAGTCAAAATGTGATCCCAGACCAAATGGGAATGAATGTTGTAGAGCTCTTCTGTGATTCCACAGCACGTGCAGGATTGAGCAGGTGTCAATGCAGGTGTGCTGGTCTCATCCCTCCTTGGCACATGTGGCAGCTGATCAGCTCCTCCTCCCATAGACATCAGTGCCAGAACTTGTATTTTCAAAGGAGCAGTGTTAAAGCCTCTACAACAGGCCCTGAAGGTTGTCCTCTGGTGAGACCACCTTGTGCCATCCCAACCTCACAGTTACTGCATCTGCTGTAGTAAGTGCACAAGCCGCAGGAGTTTGTATAATTTTCATCCCTAATAGAAAAATGCAGTGAGAGCTTTTGGTATTCTATGATGTTTTTAATAATTAATTGTTAAAAAACACAACAAAAATAGATGGAGCATTAAAGCAAATTTGCAAGCCATTGAAGTAAAGAGCTGCAAATAGAAGCAATGCCTGTAGTCTATCTGCAGCTATCAGTATAAAATTCATCAAAGTAAACCAGTTTTATTTAGACATCTGAAAAATGTACTTTGACAAACATCCACTTGATGACTGTCAGTGCCTTATAAAGAGACTTTGATATCAAAGATCCTCAGAAACTGTCAGAATAAATCTTTTTTTTTTATGACAGAAGGATGTTTCTCAACCATGATTTGTGTTCTGATTGATATGTTTTTAGTATCTTAATACAAAGGATTATTTTTACAAATGTTTTTTGTATCTACTTGTGCAAAATAATGTGACGTTAAGAAGCTATTTTTCAGAAGTTAAGCAAACTAGAAAAACCAAGTGTGTATTTTTACTCCTTCCAGCACTCCTAATTGTTCTGGCCTTTGGGTTAAGGGGTAGCAACTTTGGAGACTTTATGTTTTTGATAGACTCACAGAGCTTATTTATCAACACCCCTTTTCAAGCAGATGAAGAGAATACACTAATTGTGTGTTTTGAATTATATTGTTTCCTTGCATTTTTGCTACTGAAGTGTATAGAAAGAGGGCAAACCATGGTTGATTCTGAAATATTTTAGCCTTTCTGCAAATGGATTTTCATCAGCTGTGTCCAGGACTCCTCACCTTATATGCAAAGATGATTAGTCACTGAACTGTTTCAGGCTGTGAGTATGACTGCAGATGCCAGAACTAGGGTATTTTTACCCCCTCTTGGGTATTTTTATCCTATTATTTATTTATTTATCGTTTTATTTTTTATTTGTCTTAGGTTTTATTTATTTTATTTTATCTATATTTTATCTTATTTTATTTTTTAATCCAGAAAGGAGGTGTTGCCTTACAGTCTTACTGGAGATGCTGAATACATTAAAATAGGAAGATGAGAGGAATGCCTTGTGGGGACTTCTTGTAAACATGCAATGTGATTGCTTTTTATTGGAGAAGGCATTTCTGTGATGTTCTGTGCAGTGCTGTACTGCTATGGATACACTCAAAATGCTATGAAAGCCTTAACTGTTTAATTCTTGTAATCCATCCGTGAGCACTAAGTGATTAGTTGCAGTTTATCCCACTGTGGAAGCTGGTCTTGCTACTCGTAAGCCTGCCCTGCAAGGTCCTGCAGCAGACAGCAGTGTCTGCTTGGTGTAGCTGGCAATACTTGTCTTGGATAGAGTAGAGAGCTGGCAAGGTGGTCCTGGGTAAAAAGAAAACTCTGCAAGAGATGATCAGTTTAAACTGATTGGAGCAATAACATTGTAGTGGCTCAATGACTGCAAGGATGTTAACACTGCTTTATTGTAAGCACCAAATTTAAGAGTGTTGTTTCCTGTATTGCCAAGAAACAGAAACTTTTCATGCAGGTGAATCGGAGTAAGAGACAAACTAAATTGTAGGCTAATGTAGACATCTCTGGTCTTTTGTTTTCAAGCCTTACTTGAATAGTTTGGCATTTGCTTAAATGTAGGTTTCTGCATGTGTCTCTCTCTGATACCAAAGGAATACCACAGTGTATCTCAGCGTCCCTGCCTTGGGAGAGTATCTTGTTTGCAGAAGGGTGTTTTATAGGCAGATAAAAGAAATCAAAGAATCTTGAAACAGTTTGTTTTAGGAAAGTAGGCTGCCTTGGGCTGGATATCCTGTGTGGAGTCAGGAAGGTATAGGAGGGGACAGGAGATGCTGTGTTTGCCGTGGCTGTAGATCTAGAAATGGATAACAAGGGGTGGGGGGGAAGTCAGTTGCTCTCTTGCTCTTTCTGTCTCACACATAGGCTATTTCTGTCTAACAAATGTCGATTCATTTGCATTACAAAGCAATCCTGCTAAGGAAATACCCAATATTCAAGGTTGGGGTTTTGGAGTTTGGTTTGGTTTTGTTTTTTTGTGCTGTGGTCTCAGAAAGTTTGTCAAACTTTGTCTCAAAATCAAGTGATTTATTTACTTTGTTGTTTACTCTCAGGATTCATTTGACTTCTAAAACTCTATGTCAGAGCATTTGCTGGTGGTACAGGCAATTGCATGATACAGTTCCCTTGTTTAAGGATGGCTGTTCAGGGAATCACAGGTGGCATACAACCATCATTGGCTGCAGCCTGAATTTGAGCTGAGTTAGAAGGTGCCTGTTTCTACCTTTCAAAATCTGTTTTTCGTAGATAGCTCTTTGAGCATCCTTCCATGTTTTAGGGTCAACCTCAGATGGCATCCCCGGAGAACAAACTTCAGCTGAGTCTGAACCAAAGGGCAGCTGTAGTCTGCTTTTTCCTGGAGGCTAAAATGTCATTCTAACTCCATTGTCTCTACTGTTGCTTGGTGGATGTGTGTATTTACAGGTGTACAAAACACTTAGTCTAGAAAGTGAAAAGAAATCATCAGTAGCTTAAATTTTAACTGGAATCATGCAAAGTTCATTCAGAAAGAGGTTAAGAATGTAAATGTATACAGGTAAACTACTGGTAAACATTATCCTGTGAAACAAGACTACGTGAAAAACTTTTTTGACTGTGTGGAAAACTTTTTAAAGCTGTAGGTAAGGCTCCACAAAAATAGCAGGTGTCTGGGATAGTTGCATAGACAGTTTTTCCTTCAGATGCAGGAGACTGAGAACTCACATCCTGTTTTTTTGTTGTTGTTTCTGGGGGTGTTTGTTTGTTGTTTTGGGGTTTTTTGGATTGTGTAGGGTTTTTTTGTTTGTGGAGTGTTTTGTTTGTTTGTTTTGGTTTTGGTTTTTTTTTCTTCTTGATTTGGTTGTCCATTATTTGATTTGGCAAATAAATTTTTAAGAAGGGATGCATGATAACAATTGCTGCTGTTTTATCAGCTTCATATGTCAGTCATTTCTAGCCCAGCCTTCAAGAAACCTCCTTCCATGCTGTTCCTCTTCTGACTGTTCTGCCTTTAGTTTCCTTTGAGGGTTTTGTTTGTTGCCTGTTTGTCATCCTTTCAGTTATGATTTTTCATCCATCATCTCACTGATTTTCTAAGGCAAGCCATGAAACTGCAATAGTTTGCACCTACAGTCGTTTAGCCTCCCAGAGATTTACATCTTCGAGCTTCCAGATGTAATTTGCCAGCCAGTTCTCAACTTCCTTTCCCTCTGTATGAACAACCTGTATCTTTCCAAGTTCTGATTTGGGGATACTATNATCCAGTCTAAATCTCCCCTCTGCCAGTTTAAGCCCATTGCCCCTTGTCCTGTCATTGCAGGACCTTGTAAATAATCCTTCCCCAGCCTTCCTGTAGGCCCCAGGCCTACAGACTGCAGTGCCCATATTTTTCATCTCTCTGACTCATAACATACAAAATTAGTGCCTGTGAAACTGGAAGAGCAGGGAGAAGTTGCTGTTCTCAAGAGACATTGTTAGCAGGTGTAAGCCACTGCTGTCACTGAAGATGGTAACTTTCTTCTTTGGGCTTATCCCTTTTGCCCGCCCTGCCTTTGTTTTCTTACGCCAGAAGAAGCATTTGTGTAACTTCTCACATCAGGGAATAACTTCTCACATCAGGGAATGATTTTAGGTGAAGCAACAGTGAAGAATAGAAGGCTAATTTCTTGGGGTTTTTTGTTGTCAAAGGCAAAGATTTATTAGTTGATTTGTTCCTTCTTTTTAAAGGAATTTACATTAATTGTTTTAAATTTATTTTTTCATGGATTCTATGATGACAGAAAATGCTTAAATCCTGTGTTCATTGCCAAAGAAAATGTGTAAAATTTTACATTATAAATCTGTCCAGGCTTTCCTGTGGTAGTCAGAGACCTGCCAAAACATATAGATTCCCTGGGAATTTCCCAGGCCTCCAATGAAATCTCACATCAGCTACAAATCTGGGGGGGGGAAAAGTTGTTTCTTTTACCACATCGCTGAAGAAACAAAAGTTATTACCCCACAGAAGGATTCCTAGTTGGAAACTACTTCAGTCTTCGGTGGGAGATGAGAAGCTTGATGTACTCAGAGTATTAGAAGAGCAATTTACAGACTCCCCAGAGAGATATTGGAGTCTCCTTCTCTGGAGACTCTTAAGACCTGTCTGGATGCTTTCCTGTGTTACCTACATAGGATTGTATGGTCCTGCTCTGGCAGGGCAGTTGGACTCCTCCACAGGTCCCTTCCAACCCCTGATAGCCTGCAATCCTGTGAACTGCAGCTAAAAATGCAGTTTTAAAAATATTTTAAAACAGAGGAAAAAAAAGTTACCATGGTAGTCTGCATCTAAATCCAAACTAGGCTTCTTGTCTGACTAAACATTCAGAACTGTTATGCTTTCCAGTAACTGTATCTGACATGAATTAGTGCACTAAGTGTTTAATTATCATCCAGAATACCGAAGCTTTACAGTTGGTACAACTTAAAACATTCAACAGTCTAAAGAGTTAAATTTTCAGTTTGGGATTGAAATATATATACACACATATGTATATGTGTGTATATCTGCTTATGTATACACCCTTTCATAACAATGCATTTTTCTGCTATATTTAAATAACATTGGAGCAGAATGTTAGTTATAAAATAAATAATGTAAGAAAGATGACAATTTTTAATTCAAAACTGCATAGTTTTGCCCATTTCAGAGTTAGGACATAACAGAAATTTATATTTGTCAGCACAGTTTTCTGAATTCAACCACATTTATCAACATTTGAAACAGCATGTAATGTTCACTGCTTAGGGATGCTTTCATAGATGTCTAAGCCTGCTCCTAGCTGCTAGTGCAAGAGCTAGTTATAGTTCAGCTGAATATTCACAAGTGTATGGATCCACATTTCTGTGAAATAAAATCCAGTGTACCTTTCCACGGTGCTTGCTCTGCCAAGAAAAATGTAATTTCCCACATTAGCTATTTGTAAAAAATTGTTGGATATTTTATGGTTTCTAGTGGTAGAGATGGAAAAATATGTCAAAATTGGTCAAGTGAGGTAATATTATTTTGAGCTCAGTCCCACATAGTACTGAGTATCTTCATCACTACTCCTTCTGTGTGGGAGACAGCTGGGAGGGTGGCACAGTGATACTTGCTTTTATTGTGTCCCAGTTGGGACTGCAGCTCCAGATCTAGAGCAAATGGATCACTCTGTAACCCCAGCTGGAGGTTGTGCCTATTTAACACTCTCTCTGCACTCTATATCTCTTTGCAAAATCATTGGCTCTTATAAAAAGGATTTCTTTGGTTTTGGCTGGAATCAGCTCATTTCTAAACCAGTTAGTAATGATCAGTTAGACATTGATCAGACTAATGGTTGTGCCATGTTTCTGTGATGCCAAGTTAGAGAGAGCAGTGAGTTGGGGACTTGTAAGGAGATTGTGAAGAAATGAGGGAAGGCTGTGGTGGGTGGTGCTGACTCAGGGGGCTGCTGGCCAGAATGTTTGGTCAACGATTGTTTCTTGTGGTTTCCCTCCAGCCATGCCTTGTAGTAGCACATCTTGAGCCCCTCCATGTATTGATTCAGCTTGCTGAAGAAACTGAAAGCTGCCTTGGCAAACCAACAGACAAATCCCCAGAGTGTTTTGCCAGGTGAATAACCTGACCTGGCCCACAGAGGAGTCAGATAAACTTAAATGCAGGTGATGGAGTGCCTGCAGAGCTGGGAGAGGATAAGGTAGGAAGAGAAGGAAACCAATAAAGAGGCTGCTCATCTTGACACGAGAAGCTGCTGGGCTGGCTCAGCTGTGCTTCTTAACCACTCTCAAAATGGCATTTGTGGTAGTTAGAACACTGCAGGGAACCTACCAGCCTAGTCACAAGGTAGAGAAATAAGGAGCTATAAGTTCTGTCTTTGCTTTGGTCAACAGGGAAAGACTAACCTTGGTGTGGAACTGTCAGCTTGTCTGCTTCTTGGAGTGGCCACATATACCTTTATGACCCCAATTTACTTGCTTGTCTTGGCATAAGGTGCTGGTGATGAAGATGTTCCTCAGCTGTCTGGTTTATGTTAGGCAAATGGCCCCAGAGAACCACATCCATGCTTGCCATCAGGATAAGGTTGGAGAACAGACTCAGGAACACAGGTTAAGGAATAGGAGACTCACCTGGATGCAGGGAAATCTGGCATCCAGCCTGTACTGGCTACTGTTCTGATTATGTGTAGAAAAAGAGACTTTTACAAACATGAGGGATTTTCATGTCCAAAAGTGCACTTTGTGCTGCACATTCTGATGGCATTAAGAGCAAAAAGCCTAGCATGAAGGAGACATAAACCATCAGAGAATAACTGCTTACCAACTGAAACAGTGATCAGGATTTGCTTTGTGCAACTCTTTGTCAACTTGAGCATTTGCCATATCATTAAGATGTGTAAATTATTTAAACTGTGGGGAAGGAAAAAAAACCAACATATTGAACAATAGTCTGATAACCAGAAACCTGGGAAAATGTTTGCAAAGTTTATCAAATAATTTCCCTTGAAATAATGTAGCCTGACCCTGCCAGTTACAAAACTCATTTTGCTTCCAGATTGGGAAGATAATGGCTCACCATAGCTCACAAGTCTTCTGCCAACAGAAAGGTGGCCATTGCACACCAGGAGCAAGTTCTTCACCTCCAGACTGGTGTGTTACTGCATACTGGGCCATGTACACCTGTGTGGACCAGGAACAAAAAAACCAAATAAACAAACACCCCCCCTCCCAAAAAAAACAACCAAAACAAACCAAACAAACGAAACCCCAACTCAAAAAGAAGGAAAGAGAGGAAGAATAACTTCCTATTCAAAAGGCATGACTGTATCTCTAGAAGTAAAGGTGTAGTGAAGAGAAACTGTTTCTAAATTCCTAATTTTACATCTTCTAAAATAGTGTTCAGGTTTACTTCTGATTTTATTTGCTCAGTGTAGACCTCTTATGGAAATTCCAAGAGAATTAGAATATTGAAAAACTGAGCTTGAGTTTAGGGGAAAAAAAAAAAAAAAGTAGCATTGCTGATTGCAGCAAAACTGTTCCCCTTATCAGGCTCTGCTGCTGTGCCCTTCTTAAATAGAAGCCACCAAATTTCAAGCAGTAAAATAAACTCTGGGATACTTGTGTTTCTAAAATGTGTGAAGTGACATGACTCTTAAAGTCTGTGAAGGTTTCTTTTCAATGGAACAGCTCTAATAAATGCTAGTTTGTCTACAGAAAGAAATAAACATTTCATTTGCTTAAAAACATACCCATCTCATATAATGGACGTGCTTGAGGTCTAAAAGGGTTGGTGTCAGGGATTGTAGCGTGTCAGTAAGATCTACGCAGGTCCTAACAGGACCAACAAGTATAGTCCTCGCTCCCTTCCACAGAGGATCACTAGGCAATGACACCTGGAGCCCCCAACACAAGAAGGACATTGAACTGTTGGAGTGGGTCCAGAGGAGGGCCACAAAGATGCTCAGAGGGCTGCAGCAGCTCTGCCATGAGGACAGACTGCAAGAGTTGGGGCTCTGCAGCCTGGAGAAGAGAAAGCTTTCAGGAGAGCTTGTAGCAGACTTCCAGTATCTGAAGGGGGCTACAGAAGGGCTGGTGAGGGAGTACTGACAAGGTCTTGTAATGACAAGATGAGGAGTAATGGGTTTAAACTGGCAGAGGGGAGATTTAGACTGGATGTTAGGAGGAAGTTCTTTCCAGTAAGGGTGGTGAGACACTGGCACAGGTTGCCCAGGGAGGTTGTGGCTGCTCCCTCCCTGGAGGTGTTCAGGGCCAGGTTGGATGAGGCCTTGAGTGACCTGCACTAGTGTGAGGTGTCCCTGCCTACAGCAGAGAGTTGGAACTGGATAACCTTTGAGGTCTCTTCCTAAACCATTCTATGATTCTATGTTTTCCAACCAATGTCATTCTTAAATTCTCAATTTAGGTCTCAAATCAACATTTCTGTTTTTCATTTGAAGAGTAGTAGTTCAGTGAATATGGGCTGGGAGTTTTAAGAAGAGCAGATATGCATTATTACAAGCATCTGAATAAAATTAATTCAGGAACAAGCAATCAAATGTCAGTATTCTGTAGTTATGTATCACATAATGTTATGTAGTTATGTATCACAGTGTCATGGACTGCAGTCCTCCTCAATCAAATAACAGTTGCTTTACAGTGACTACAGTACTAATTGTACTGAAACAGCAGGTGAAAATCACAGTAATTTAATTAATTAAACCTCGAGCATTAATTTACCCTGTGTCTGAGTCATAGTTTTGGGAAAGAATAGCAGAAAATTTATGTTTGTTATTGGTTGTTGCTTCTGCACAGCAGCTTTGTTTTATCTATGGTGGTTTGGTTTTGTTGGTTTTTTCTTTTAGTTTTTTTTTTTTTTTCCCAAATCTTATTTTCTAAGCTTCACACAGTGGTTTGATTCTGATTAAGTTAATGTTCAGCCTATTCAGAAGGGTAAAATTACTGGGGTGAACTTTATTGCTGTAATGGAGGTCTTGAGAAATTTAAATTGAGAAGTATTCTAATGTATCTCTGCAGAATATTATCTGCCTCACTTCTGAATGCTTTGCTACTGTGTGCAGAACATGGAACATAAGTGGCTTTTGGGGTTTAGTGCCATTTAGTGCTTTTCCTTGCTGTCTCCTAATACAACAAAAAGACACTTGAAACCTCTTCTTGGGGCTTATTTTTATTATTAACTTAAATGTAAAGAGACTAAAGTCCACCACAATGCGGTTGTAGGGTGTCAGTTTTACCAATATAGATGTTGTGATCTTCAATGAAAAATTCTGTTGCTGGGGGATTGTCGAAGTGAAGGTTTGTGAAAATCTATTGTTGAATATAAGAGGCAAGATTAAACAAAATTATTTTTGCAACGTGCCGGAGATGGAAATTGTTTATAAGCTTGTATTGGCCAGTCAGGGAACATAAACTTCATCCTGTGCTTTAGCCAGACAGTTCTGCAGTGCAAATGTTGAACTACAGCTAATGAATTAGCTAAGGAATATGCTCTGTGAGCAGTTGCAAGCGTTATATGCTGAGATGTGTTCAATACACTGTTCATTGAGCAACTCTGAAGAGTAATAGTAATAATAATAATAGGAACCTATTTGCAGACAGTTGCAAGCAGGAGAAATAGCTAAATGCTTCAGTTAAATTATTCCTTATTTGCCTTGTCATACTACGTGGTAACAGTTAATAATATAATGCATTTTAGTAATGGCTTAGTTTGGGCTTTTTCTCTGTATTACTTCCTCTGGTGAGATTATTCCCTTCCATTAGCCCTTTCTCAGTGGTTTATTTATGTGAGGTCCATCCAGTAATCATAAGCTGAATTCAAACTCTGCTTTCCTACTACATTCAAGTGATGAAATAATGTCTTTTTGTGGACATTTTCCCATCAACTCTACCAGTGGAAGAGTTGTTTCTATTATATTTAAATTCTTTCTGGAGGTAGTAGCTGTGATGAATACCAAAGCCGACTGTGGAGGATCTCCTTAACACATTTTTCAGGAATTTCTAACCCCATTTTCTGATCTTTAGTGTATAAGATACCTTAACATATGTTATGATTGAGATTTTGAAACAATCAGACTTTGGATAGTATTAGGTCAGTTTCAAATCACATCAGTTTTGTAGTTCAAGTAGAAGACTTTTCACCTCACTGAGCTTTCCTATTTGTATTTAACCCATCTATTACTTTCTGTATTTAAGCTGGTAGAAAACTGCATCTTCTCTTAGCTGTGTGTAACAAGCTGATTAATGTAATATGTGACAAATAGTGTGGTGTTCAGAGTTTTTAAAAAACTAAATCAGTTCCTGTCAGACTTTATAAAAATGCTAAAGATGCAAAGTATATCCAGAGACATCCATCTAAAAGCAAAGGAACGTTGTGCATTAAAGTGAAACAAGAGGAATCTTACTGTATGCAGTGGATATTGCCACTTGCATAACAATTCACCTCCCTCTGTTGCTAGTGAATATTCATATTCCCATAGTAGGGCTCTTTGTATTTACTGTTCTGCTGAAGTGTGAGATGGCATCCCAGCCCTCTAGCGTTTTATGGGAGTAGGCATGTCATTTGCAATGTTATCTTAAACCTTCCTAAACAGAACAAGTGGAAATGAACAGCACTCTTGTGTGGCTCTCCTAAAGGTCCTTACTACTGAAATGTGGTGTCATATAGGCTCCTATAGAAGCACCTCGGTTTGTAAAGTCACTTAATGCCAACTTCGCTTGGAATAGGAAGTAAAGATGGGGATAAAGATGAGAGAACAGTTCTCTGGACCCAAGCAGCATGCATGTGTAATCCAGAAAGCAAGTTCCAAGAATTACCCATGACAGAAAAAGTAGTGTCTAGTATAATAGTCTGCAGGAGAGAATTATACACAGAAAATGAATGATGTAAGTTACAGATGATTCCATTCAAGGGTCTTATTTGCTGTACAGCTGGAGTACAAATTTCCCCATCATCATCACTGCCTGCCTGTAGAAGCACAACCTGTAACTGAACTATAGACTGCTTATAAAATGTGATCAGCATGATTCTAGGCAGTCTTTCCTGCTCTGGCTAGTTTTCCTTCCTTGGCCCTCCCTTGCTCCTTATACCATCCTTCCTACCTGCGCTCCCCCTCAGGCCTCTTATGCTCACTCTTGCTGCGCTTTTCACATGCTGCACTCTTCACTGTTCAGCACCAGAGCTGTGCAGGCCATTGTGGCAACTGCATCTTTTCCAGGAAAACAGTCCTTGATCCCTCCTCCAATAGCCCTGTTTCACCAAGAGATACTGGCTGTTTGCATCCCTTTCCTTTCTCTCCTCTGCTGCCTTCTCATTCCAGCATCTTGGCAGGTTAAATAACAACCAAGAGGAGCATGCAGATCTTAGCATATTTTACAGCCACACTGACTATGTTTCACTAAGGGAGTCTCACTAGAGCAATCTGGACCCAAGGCAGGACAACACTAGGTGCTTTCCTTGGCTTTATGGGGGATCTTCTCTCTCTGGGATGGAGGAGCTGCTCTCTGAATAGCCCAAGGTGCAGCCGAATTTCATGCAAAGCCTGCAGTCCAGATGAGACCCACATATTGAGCAAGCATACAGCACAACTTTAGCTCCCACATTTCGAAACGGATGTAAGTAACTTCTTTCCTGAAAGGGATTCAAACCCAGAAGCATAGCTGCCTTTATCAGCTGGCTTATTCTTGTTTGATTCTGCAGTGTTTGTGTGCAAATAGTGCTTTAAAGTCATCAGGCAGCGTAATTAAGCAAAACTGTGCTTTAGAAGCACCAAGTGAGTTTCCTCTTCATCTTGGTGGGAAAAGGGGAAACAGCCATCATGCCTCACTCTTCAGCACTCTAGAGTCTAGGACGCCTATCACTGCTCTTCAGTGCCTCTCTAATCAAGGTGCTTCTTTCCAGATCACAGTAAACGCTTTGGCAAACCCTCATCAGCCTTCCAGTGCACTGCAAGGACTAGAAATGCAAACAGGGAAGTAATAACCTGTTGTTCTGACAGATCGTTGTGTACTGTGCTGACAGGGCACCTACAGATGAGGGCCTGGCAAGTGTACAGAATGAAGAGATGGGTGCTGGAAAGTTTGTTTTTAACAGTGCTGGAAAGGGCTGAGCTCAATCAGGAGATGCCCGATGCCTGGGAGCAGCTCTGTGATTGAGGGACTGCCAGCCCAGCTTCATGATGCAGCCCTACAAGCCGTTCAGAGCTTCTCTGGGCACTTTGGGAGAGGAATTCAAAGCCTGCAAACAGCCCCCACTAAGTAGTGTAAGGAAACTACTTGTCTGCTTTTATCTGCTATCATTATTATATATTAATATTCCTAAATACATGGAGACAGAAGTTTTGTTCAGAGATTTTACGGTGACTTCTGTGAACCATCTGTATTCTCTAGCAATAGTCTGTCAGCAGGCTCTGGTCACAGCCTGCTATTACATGTGGGCTTGTACATATAGGTGAGTATTTAGTGCCTATGCCCTGATGAAAACCTCATTGCCACAGCTTTTGGGCAGGGCTAGGGATATTCAGGGCAGCAGATGGGAGCTGAGTGTCTCATTCCAGTTGGGTTCCTTTACCTTTTTTGTGTATCCTTTGGTTTTTCCCACTGTGATCCTGTTGGATGTCCTTTGTTCTAGAGTAGTTGCCATAGAGGGTTTAAAGGACTAATTTTATTTAGGAAGTGTTGTTTTTTGATAAAAATAACTGTAATCATTTTCTTTCTATAATATTCTAGTTATTCCGTGTGACAGGCTTATATTTGCTATTTGTGGTTTTTTGGTTTATTTTGCAGTCTGGTAATTTGAATCTGATTTTTGTTACTTTATTACCATGTTCAGCAACCACTGTATTTTACACATACAGATGGTTTATGACTTAAAATACTTGAGTGGGACACCACAACTTGTCATTTTGTATTTTGGAAAACAGATTTTCATGACTTTTGTCAGGTAAACCTCAAACTAAAATGCCCCTACCTAAATGAACAACATGACTTAAATTGTCTGGGAGAGCAGAAGTAATCTGAGTCTTATACTGGTGATCAAAAATAGTGATTTTTAGAACCATCTTTTCATGTTTGTGGTTTTTTTTCCCCTTACCCTCACCACATCAGCAGATAACTCACTTTGCAGATGTATACATGTGTGTAGATAGGGCATAAGCATGGGGCTGTGTTTCAGATGGCACCAGCTGCCTCTGATGCAAGAGGAGGGGAATGCAATTACTTCTGCAAAAGTCTGTACATATTTGCCAGAATTTATAAATGTTTACAAGTAACTGGTCTTCACATAAGCAGGGCCCTCAGGGAGTGCTAGGCCCCCATCTGCTGGAGAGTTTTATGTCAATTCTGGTGATTTTTAGGTTCTTTTCCCTGCATTTTTCTCTAAGAATATCATCACTTGGCTTTCTTACTTAAACGTTGATAGTGCCTGGAGAGGCAAAGGCCTGATTGTTCAAAGTACTCTACATACATATGGTGAGAGACAGTTCCTCTCCCAACAAGTTTTCTATCTAAATAAACAAGGTTAACAGGGCTGGGAAGAAACAGTAACTCTCCATTTCATGGAAGAAGCACCAGAAAGTGAGAGGAGCTGAGCACTGAGCCCCAATCCTGACAGACACTGAGATGCTTGCTCCTGGCAAGGGCAGAGGTTTTTGGAAAATATTTTCAAGTCGAAAACGTACTTCAAGGAAAACAAACATTGCAATCTGCTTGGATATCTAAGGAGGAATGGCACAGAACTTGGCATCCTAGAGGTTGTGGGGATTAGTGGCTTTCAGCTGCCTTTCTGCCCTTTTGGGGATACTCTGTGGCTTCCTGAGTAAATTTGGTAGCTTAATTTGGATCTCTTCCATGTTGTTGAGTTGTTCAGAGCTCCACTTTTGGCTGGAGCCTTTTCACTGTACTTACATAGCAAAAGCCTTGATGTGACCAAACTCTTGACTGTGATGTGATCTCTTTCTTAGTAGTTTTGAGGGTCTTGAGAAGACAGCTGAGCTATCTGCCTCAGTGTTTGTGAGGAAGGCTTTCCCAAGGAGCTTCTCTCATGCCTGGCTGAGGAACAAATGGGGATACTCTAAGATGCAGTTTGTCTTCTATACACTGTTAGTTGGAATGTAGGAGGATGACATGAGGGTGTAACAAAGACATTGAGAACAGTCAGGCTTATGTAGAAATCCCCTCCTTTTCCCCAGCATGGCCACTGCAGAAAGCAGCAGTGAGGAGTGCTTCTAGGACCAACTTCTGCCAACCACCACAGGGCAGTGTGTTCCTGTGGCTGGAGTAAGATTAACTGCACACTTGAATTTTGCATGTGTCTTTAAGGCACCTCTTAATTATGAATTACAGTTAAAAATCGTTAAAAACAAAGTAGGGGGGGGAGGGGAAAAGACTTCCAGTTGTAACATTGGGAATGTTTAAAAAGAGACCTCTGATATGCACAGGGAGATATTTAAGGAGGTAAATCTTAATGTTATTTTTTCCCTCATCTCCTGGGTAAGAACAGGAGTGAATGAAGAGGGAAGACCCATGGTTCCATAGAGGAAAAGACACTCTTCACAGAGATGGCATTCCCAGGGGAAAGTATCCAGATTTGGGGATTCTTTGGGAAATCTGCTGCTTCTCCTCTATGAGATCTAAGAAATCTTTCAGAGATTTGCCTGAAGAAATTTGTGTGAAGATGGGCCCAAGATGTGCCAGTGAAGAGTAGTTACACTTCATCACACAGTGTAGTTTGAAGAGACCTGGTTGTACGAGTGGGCTGGTTTGCAGGGAAAATGAATCATATTTAGATAGAATCCCATTTATTGCTGCAAATTACAATCACTTTGAAAGTGACTAGATTCACCTTGTTCCTCTGAAGTCCTGCTTTCATTCTGTGACCTGAAGTGGTGTAGAAAGGATCAAACAACCTCNACACACAAAAAAAGAAAAAAAAACCACAAAAAAAAAAAAAAAAAAAAAAAAAAAAAAAAAAAGAAAGAAAAAAGAGAGAGGGAGAGAAACTGTACTCAAACCATATAAAGGCTTTTGGTTTCTTCAAAAGAAGAAAGGCAGTCCCGCCGTAAGTCCGGTAAACTGCATTTATAGTGCTTATGCCCACAGATTTAGCTCGTAACAGGGAACTATGTTTAAATACCCAGAAGGAGTCTGGAAGACAGATTTGTCCTGATGGCTTGTCATTTACCAAAATGGGTAGTGATAATTGGACACAGGAGACAGTTGCAGATCAGCCCTCAGTGACAGTGCTGATAGTTACTCAAAACATAAAATCTCTCATGGTGCAGCTTCAGTGTCTTTTCTCCATTCAGCCTGGACGGTGTCCCCAGCAGACACCATATCCACCACTGCCAACTGTATTTTTTTAAATCAGGATTTTATCAGTTTGATCCATTTCTCATTCTTTAAAATACTAACATTTACAGAATATTAATGAAATCAGCAACATGTGAGCTAGGGATGGACAAACCTTCCCTTCTGCGGCTCCTACAGGCCCATCAATCACCTGCCAGGTTTAAACCTGTTTTCCAAACGTTGGTGCTCTTTATCAACATTATACCACTGACCTTCACCTTTGGTTATTTTGTGCCATGGAGCTGAAGTTCACTGTGGTGGAATGGAACAAGATGAAGAAGAAATTATTTTCTTCAAAGAGTGAAAAATGGCAATTGACAGAGAATTTGGGTACCAAAGATCCTCCCAATCTTTTTGAATTAAAACCTTTTCTTTTGCATTGCTTTTAACTATCACTTACTGCAGCTTCTTTTTCATTTAGTCTGTACTGTTTAAAAAATGTGTTGTTTGCTAGGTGACTGTACACAAAACAGTAGAAATGTGAGGAAAAGGTCATGTATCATTCTGACTTTTCTGACTACAATTCTGCCTGTCAAGTAACTTATAGGATCTGGGTTTTTTTAAACTGTTTTTCACATGCTTGTATGCCACACCTTAGATGCATGATACTTTACCTCCTTACTCTGCACTCTCTCTGCTGCATTTTAACTAGTCCTTTGCGTACTTCTCACATAGGATACGCAACACATGCAGTGGGTGCCCAGGCTAAGGGTGCCAAAGGAGCTATTGAAAATGACATTCAGATGATGCTAAATTGCCAGCTGAATATTGAATTGAGGAATAGATGATGAAGTCTCATGTGGTATTTTATTATTAATCTAATCAGGAGGTTGTAAAGAACAATACCAATAATTAGTCAGCCTTCTAGCACCGCAAAACAGAATCTATTAGTTACATTACCATTCACGGTGTTTTTCATTAATAACTTCCTGATTTCCTCATCATATATTATGATGTGAGAAGGATTGGTGGATCTTAATGAAGGTATTATGTGAGTTAAATAATACAGTTTGGCCAAAGCAGTTCAAATGTTGTTATTTTTTCAGATTGAAACCAGTGCTCAATGTTAGTGTGCTTGGCAATTTTGTTTCTGAAATGAGACCTTGGACAACTTTTTGTGTTAACTTACATTTTTGTAAAATGAAATCTTGAACTAATGGATGCTGGAAAGATTTAAGAGCTTACTTTGCTGCCTTTCTGCTTATGTTGTTAGCCTAGATATAGGATAGGTAGACTGTGTGTTATATTCATATCCATTGCTTCTAAGACAGATGACCTGAATGTAGCAAAAGGATAATTTTATAATATAATGGTAAGAATTTATAAGGATAAGAAATGAGGCCAGTAGCTACCATGTAATGAAGGTTCTTTTTGAGGAAAGGAACTTGTACTGGAGACATATGCTAAAGTAAATTTGATTTAGTCATATACATAAAGTTTAGTGTTATTATTAATCAATATTGGAAAGTTTGCTGAAGTTGATAATTGCATCAAGAGAAAATATTTGAGTATGTTTCCCTTGACTTGTTATGGCTTCAGTAAACTCCGTGCTGGAATCACCTCATTTTATCCAAAAGTTACTGGGAATAAACATCCAAGGGAGTTCAGTAATACAACCTGGCTCAAGCTTTCAGGAGAGCACAAACACTAAATACATTTAGAGATTTAACTTGAAAGAATTTTGTTTAAAAATGCTTAATTTAACATTTGTTATCTAGTATAGAAATGGTTTCTCTGACTGCATTTGATGTATGTGTGAGTACCAGGTTGGATCCATGCTTTCAACTGATAAATATTTACTCAAAGTTGTTGGGCTTTTCTCTGTTTTTTTTAAGCTGACGACTGGTTAGTATAGGTCTGGTTTGAGGAGAAGTGCCATCTCAAACCAACCCTGCTTAAAGCAGGCTAGACACTGAGACTGTCTGGTTTACTACTGTCCCTTCAAATGCTTACCACAAGCCACAAATTGTCCTTTCAGGAAAGCAGAGCAAACTGCAGGCAGCGGTCATCAACTGTGCTTTAGCAAAAACAGTTTTTAAAGTGGCTGCCAAACATTAGTGTAGACAATGACACAGAGACAATAAAAGCTCCACATTAAAAATAAAAGTAAACAAAAAAGCCCAAACAACAACCCAACCCAGACCCCAAAGAGGGTAGTATTCAATGTCCAGTGTGACCTGTCAGGATTTCAGTTTAGGGTTGGAATCCCATCTCTAGAATTAAGTAGAAGATAAACCCTGATTTTACTCCTAGGGATCTTCATGTTTCAGTTTATTCTTCTGTCTTTAGGACAAACCAATGATAAGCTTAATGTTACTCTATTTTTTCCCCCCCAAAAAAAACTTTTGAGGAAACGGAGGGGTACTGAAGCTTCAGGGATTACTTTTATCTTCTTGTTTGTTTTGTTTGGGGTGTTCTTTTTTCTTCTGAGATTACTTTTTTGTTTTTCGTGTGTCTAAGTCGCTGAGAGCCAGGCTAGTGGGTCTCTGAGGTACCTGACAGACATTGAAAAGCACTGTAAACTGTATTTATTACTCTGTGTAAGATGCAAGGCTAATGGAATGAATCGATAACGCTCTGCATACACACACTCTGTTTACCTACTTCTGCATAAGCATGAATGAAAATTCCCCTTGTTGTTTAACTAATAATTAATTAACCAGCTGTATTAGTTCTGTGTATTGGTTTTGGACTAGTAGTAAATTTGATAAATCTTTTTACAACCATTTAATTGTTTGTTTCTTTGTTTGTAGAAAATGAAATTGAAAGTCATGGCTGAGGCATTCAGCTGCCAGCAATGGGCGTATACCTGTACAAACCCATTAATAACACTTTTCTCCCAAAATTCTTTGAGGCATCAAATCAAATTCTCATCTCTGTACCCACATGTATCTAGATGCTGGATCCTTTAAAAGCTGAAAATAATAAACCTCTAATAGGGGTCTGAATTTGGAGTAAAATCCTCACTGAGGGGTCCTAAAGAGAAGGTGAAGGTTGCGGCCATAACTAATTGTCCTGTGACTATTTTAAATTGAGTTAAAAGAAGCATAAAGGTGTGTTGAACCATTGCGGGGTAGAGGATGAGGATCTGAACACTAAAAGCCTACACAGACCCTACTTGAACTTATTAAGTTGGAGTCCTGACTTACAGTTCTGTGAAGAAACATTGTTCCTGTGAGGAACAGTGAAGAAAAGCTTGTTTGGAGCAGTGCTGGTTAGGAATGATGTCCTGCTGCTCATTTAGATCATGAACTGTTCATCAATACTAACAATTAGTGGGCTAAAGATTCCATTGACCACATGACAAGAATCGATATACACAGTACTTGTTAGTTATTTACCACAGAGTGTATTAAAGCATATAGATTCACTATAAATCCTTTAAAGCTATCCTGCTATGATCCTTGCCACAACATGCATTGACACATCAATAAATCCTTTTGACAAGGGCGATATGTGAAAATCAATACCAGTTTATCAGCTATTTCCATGTAGTCTTTTCTGCAGAGGTTTAAAGATCTTTTCCCAAAGCTGGATAACTGACACGGTGTAGGGACAGATCTTCTATCATATGGTGACCTTGATTAATGCTGTTCACTCAAAGAATTTGTAAATCCCATACAAGGGACATAAACCCATTTCTGATGAGGTTCACCATTCAGAAAATGCTTTCCAAAGCTTTACTGAAACTGATTGTTGTTTTCTTTTTTTTGTTTTTTTTTCCCATCAAAGTGAATGAACTTTCTATATGTACACAGAATGAGTTAGGCTTTTTTTTCCTCAAAGAAAAAGAACTTTCTTCTGCTGATAAAAAATTGCCAGGTGTTTCCTTTTCACTAAGCTATTTTCTACAACATAAAGGCCATCACTGAAGGCTATGGTATGTACTTATTCTGCTATACAAACTTTATTGCATTATAAAAATGGATTTTAAACATATATATAATGCAAAAGTATAAAACCTAGAGAAAGTAGAGCTTTTTTTTTTTTTTTTTTTTTTTTTGAAGCTGGTTCTTATTTAGTGCTGAAGAAACTGTGAGCTGTTCCCATCTGAGTTTTCAGTGTCAAGGAATCTTTCTAGGCTTCTTGGGCTTTCAGTGCTTAGTTATCTTTAATCTCTAAGTAACAGGTAATTTAGATTTGTACAGGGATTCCTTCTATATGTACACTTTCCTCCAAAGGTATGCAGTAGTTTTTTCCTGGAGTTGTATACATTACTTGTTTTACCAGCAAATTTTAGTTGTCCTGGAGGATGTAATAACCTTGAGATCCACTGGAATAAAGGAAATCTCCCTGAAATACAGACACCTATCTGAAACAAAACTCAGACAGAAAATAATAGCTACATTAATAACAGTAATTGCTATTCATTTATTTATTCTATTATGTATTGGTGAGACCCCACCTGGAGTACTGTGTCCAGTTTCTGGAGCCCCTGTTACAGTTATTATGGATGTGGTGGAAGGTGTCCAGAGAAGGGGCATGAGGATGATCAGAGAGCTGGAGAACCTCTCCTATGAGGAGAGACTGGGGTAGTTGGGGCTGTTCAGTTTGGAGAGGAGAAGACTCCCAGGTGACCTTATTGTCTCTTAAGGGGACCTACAAGAAAGCTGGAGAGGGACTTTTTAGGCTGTCAGGTAGTGATAGGACTGGGGGGAATGGAACAAAGCTAGAAATGGGGAGATTCAGACTGAATGTTAGGAAGAAGTTCTTCACCATGAGAGTGGTGAGACCCTGGAACTGGTTGCCCAGAGAGGTGGTGGAAGCCTCATCCCTGGAGGTGTTTAAGGCCAGACCGGATGAGCCTGATCTATTGTGAGGTGTCCATGCCCATGGCAGGGTAGTTGAAACTGGATGATCCTTGTGGTCCCTGCCAACCCTGACTGATTCTATAATTCTGTGATTCTATTTAAATGAAGCTCTTTTCCTTCCTTTCTTGCACAAGTTAACAGTTTGCATTCCAAAGTAAGCAAAATAGTTCTGTATCTTGTATTCAGGGATGTGTACGCCACACAGCAGCTTAAAAACCATCTCAAGGCCCACAAAGAGGACAGGATTAGGAAGGCTGTTACATGACTCTTTGGGAATAGCTCTGCTGGAGTCAACTTTGATAGAAGCAAATCCAACTCCCAGTTTAGTCAGTGGGAGCTGGTGTTGCTAATGGTAGGGTTTGATTTTTTTCGTGTAATTTTTCCGTAGAAAGCTGAGTGTGTGGCATGTTACAACTCCGTGCAAATGTTTTCTGTAAAGTTTTCTACACATACTGGCCCTAAAGGAAGGAATAAGAAAGCTTTGGCATACCTTGCAATGGTTTGAAAAGGCCCAATTGATATGAAAGGTAACTGTAACGTTTATGATAGGACATTCTAGTCTCTCAGCCTCCTCCTGCCCCATGTTTTACAACATATAACTGTAAAAACTTTACCTAAACCCTCCCCTCTGGAATGTCAACAATTCAGCTATGCTTATGATCAAATATATGCTATGTTATCTGTCTTCCTTTCTCTTTATCTTCCTCATTTCTCTGTCATTTCTCCTTTATGTTGTTCTCACTGATGAATCTCAGAAAGTACTGAAAAAAAAATGCTAAATGGCAGGAAAATATAGCAGAAAATGTGTGTTGTTTAACTACCTTGTTTATGATGATAAATATATTTAGATGGCATGATACATGAAGTATCCTTAAAACTAATTAGTGAGCTTTTGATGTTTCACAGAGGATTGGTTAAATACATTCTTTCCATCTCTCCTTTAAAGAGAAAAAGTGTTTTCACTCAAAACTGCTCTTTCCTATTAGAAGAGTCTGGATTTCCCCATGCACAGTCAGGATGGACTTCTGGCATGTACTGTAGGGACTGCAATGTGAAAAGGGAGCAAAGCATGAAGAAAAGAGTGGAATAAAATCCACATAAACAACCGAAGAACAATGATCACTGAATGAAAAACAAGGTAGAGTAGCCTCAGGCAACAGATAACCCAAGCTCTAGCTGACCTTGGCAGCATGACAAGGTCTTTATATAAGGACAGAATCCTCCAGCAATTTCATCAATTTTGCTCCAATGTCAACCTTGCATCTATTGTTATTTTCTTTTTTCTTTTTTTTCTTTTACTTTTTTTTTTTCTCTCTGCTCAGGTGTTTTTATTGCAGCTAAGAGAAGGAAAGCAAGTACACACAGGCTCTCACCAGTGTCTCAGACTCCAGACAACTGCTGATATTCAGGACTACTGGGGTTTTTGTGTTGGTTGTTTCAAAACTCTTGAACCAGGGAAAACCAGATACTAGTTCTGCACTGGCAGGGTTGAATTTTGGGCATAAGAGTGGTCTTGCTTTTCATTTTGGCATAGCTGCAGAGTATATTTTTCACCCTTTCTGCTGTGAATATGCAGTTAAACTAACAGCAGAGGATGGAAAGGCAGCCGTTTGGAGCACGTCAGTTGGCAGCGACAAGACCTTAAGCACGAACAGATTTGTTGAGGCAGCTTTCCCAGCCTATTCAGTAAAGGCAACCAGTTCTGAGCCTTGTGTACTATGAGCTGATGGGGTCTATTAAACATCCTCACGTAAAACACGCCAGGGGCCAGTGTAAGGGGAAGAAAGAAGTATTCATTTAGAGACCAAAGTTCAAAACTGTCAGCAGTTCTGTCTCACCAAGGCTATTTGCTTGACAGTTGGTTTGCAAGCGATGTTTAATTGCACCATACTTTAAAATAGTTAGGTCTGCATGAATTTTCTTCATAAAATAATTTTGCCATTCCTTTGACTGTAACAAATGATGAAGGTGCTATACCCACAGCTGCCATATACAGCTGAAAGTGTGGCCAGCTGAGAGAGGAGGGTTGTTCGGTGATGTTTTTGTGGCAGACTATATACTATATCCTATATACCTGTGTTGTTGCATGAGCAGGATTTTCCGTGTGAGGGACAATATGTCAAGAGTCAAACGCTTGTGAACTAAGCTGTACAGGACAAAAACATGTTATAATGATGTTTTGATGTTTTAGCAGTTTTAAATGTTATTATCACTTGAGAGAGTGAATTGCAAGTTTTAATTAATCATTGAAAAAGGATAATTTCTACTGATTTGTCTGAACTGTTCTGTGTATCTCTTCGTTTAAGGCTGATCAACTAATTTCCAATATGTTTTTTTTATTTCAAAAGAGTGAGTCCTGTAGCTCCAGAAAGCATGCTGGGAAAAATGCTGCTGATTTGTAGTGCTGCTGAAATTAAAGGGATCCTCTGGTCACATAGTTAAAAAGGAGACTGTTGTCATGTTGGTTGGACTGATAAATTATTACATTGAGTGCTGTTTGCTGTTTTCAGAAGCAGAGAAATTTTGTCAGGCTTCTGCTGATTGCACTCATCTTGATCAGATTTTGCTGCAGAGGAGGTACAGTGGAAGAAATGTGTGCAGAAAGACCCTGCAGGAAATATTGCTGCACGACCATGAGATCTCTTCAGAAAATTATTGTCCTTAGTGTTGACAATTTGAGTTAGGAGCAAAGTTTGAACAAGCAAACAGATAGCAAGGAGTAAGAGAGAGACCTGAATTCTTATGATGCTACGTATTAGGTGAATTAATGATAAGGTGTGAAAGCAAACCAGAGTCTGTTAGATGGGAAAACAAGCAGCACATTTTGGTTTCACCTTCAGTTATTGTGTGGCAAATCCAAACTACCCATTTTTCAATCTGTGCTCTCTGCAGTGGAGATGATGGAATATTGTACTTCTTCCCAAGTATACGATGGTAGTTTGATGGTAAAATGTTCAGAGCTGTTTCCTCCTAGAAATAATATTTTCTCAGCTTCTAGCATCACAAAGAGAACAAACTTTAAACAAAAAAGAAGCAACACCAAAAATCCTATGGAAACCTGGGCTGTGTAGTCAGCTCATCTATTAGATGTGGGTTTTTTCCTAGGAATTTGTGAGTTTATAGAATCATAGAATGGTAAGGTTGGAAGGGACCTCAAAGATCATCTAGTTCCAACCCCCTGCCATAGGCAGGGACACCTCCCACTAGTACAGGTCACTCAAGACCTTGTCCAACCTGGCCTTGAACACCTCCAGGGAGGGAGCAGCCACAGCCTCCCTGGGCAACCTGTGCCAGTGTCTCACCACCCTTACTGCAAACAACTTCCTCCTAACATCCAGTCTAAATCTCCTCTCTGCCAGTTTAATCCCGTTTCCCCTCATCCTGTCATTACAAGACCTTGTAAATAGTCCCTCCCCAGCCTTCCTGGGATTTAAGCATCCCTTTCATACTCTGGTTAAGATTGGGTCCTGGAAACAGGTTAGTATCAGAAAGGCTTGCTCCTAAAGATGTCACAGTGCACATTTTGGCTGTGGGCCTCTCGGGAGTCATAGAGAAATTTGGCAGGTGAAATGCAGTGGTCGTTTGCAAAGAGGCTTCCTCATGTTTGAACAACTCCTATGGCCAGTGCTGAGGAGGGACAAATGCCAATCACTGCTAAACCCTTTTCAACCTTTTCTGGGAGAAACTGATGTCATGATTCATCTTCACATGAGGCAGTGCTCATGTTTCCCTGCTGGTTTATGTCTCTGCACAGGAGGAGGTTCTTTGTTTTCTCTCCCCTCGCACTCGCTCCTTGCAGTCCCATGCAGGGCTAAATACTGTCTGACCCATGGTGGAGATTTGGAATCCATTTACTCGCTCTTCTACAGCTTTCAGTGCTTGCCAGGAGTACTGTGGGAAGCCTGGAAAATATTAAAGCGTTACTCTATCCTGAAACTTCTCTGCAAAAATGCTATTCTAGGCTCCCATGTTTATTGTTTCTCATGATTCTCTGTATGAAATTTGATGAGTTTAAAAAACCAAAACCAAACCAAAAAAAAACCCAACCAAAAATACATAATTAAAAAGTAAAAATTCCTGGTTACCTGCCCTACAGATTCCTTCTGTGAGCAGACATCCTAGATTTTTTTCTCCTCCATTTGAGAAAAAAAGGTTCTTCAAATTAGATGTAGTGTCAGTGGTATGCATGCTGGTGTAGGGACTCAAAGTCAGTTGAAAATCTGAAGCTGCTTGACAGCAAATTCACTGTGCAAAGATGTTTTAAAGATTAGTGTACTGACTAAAACATAGGGAAATCTGAGGACTGTAAACTATGGAGCTTCCTCCGAGCAGTATTTTTGTTACCTGTATTCTGGCATCATTTATTCCGCCTGCAGAGTAACTTCTCATGTTTCAAATGCAAATCACAGACCATTTCTCCACTGAACACTCTTGCAACAGCCTGATTCACCCCTGTTTTAGTTCAGTTGGACTGAGCCCCTGGAGATGTGAATACATTATCTCTATGAAATTCAGTGAAGTTTATCACAGACTCTCCTTTAGAACCTTTTATTGGAAGGAAAAGCACATAGCATATAGCTTGGCTTTACCTTTAGGCTAGTAACATAGGAGCTATGCTCTACTGAAATGGTCCCTATGCCTTATGTCTAGCTAAGTGCATCACAGGTTCTGTAAGAATCTGGATTATAAACAGTAGATTCCTTAATGGGCAGATCTAGTGAGTAGTCTCTCTAATCTCTGCAAAGTCCATTTACATGCACAAAGCAAACAAGTTAGTTTAATCATGTTTTGTGCTGTGAAAAATAAAGCTCTTCTGGCCTACAAAAAAAGAAGGCACTCGAACCACCAGGGGTCTAAAAGTTTGACCATTATTAGTTAGTTGCAGAATGTACTTATGTCCTTAAACAGAATTGATAAAGCTTAATGGATCACTAGTTATTTAAGCATAGAAAAGCCAGGAAGCTCAACAGTCACATGTGTAAATCTGCCCTGTGTTCCTTTCTTTATCCCTATTCAATATCTCTGCATAGTCCTGTACGATAGACCAGGGAAAAGGGAAGGAATTTGTATATGGCCTTGCAGCTGGCATCCCCTTGGACCTGGCCTCACAACCTAGCCTTAGGAGAGCTGATAAGTCCTAGTAGCATGTATTTGACTTCACCTCCTCCATGCCCGTGCTGTGCCATGTGGGCAGCTGGAAAACAGGTGCTTGGTGCTCATTGCCAGGAAGGTGAAGCCAGGCTCTGCTGTACTCAGTGGGGTAAATTACTGCCTCAAGCTTCAGTCTTCGCTGTGAGTCTCTTCACTTATATGCATTTAAAAGTGTTTTTTACCGCTAGAAAGGCACATTTTAAAAAGGACTGTTTTCCCTTTTCTGAAAATCAATCATATTATAGCCATTTAAAAAAAAAAAATAAATGAATAAAAAGGATACTTACAAACAAAGAGAATTTCAGGGCATTATTTGTTGCAGTCGTTGCCAGGGCTGCTGTTCTCATTACTTTTGGTTTTAAAAGTCCTTTTGGCCCATGACAAAAATGATTTTGCCAGTTTGATGGCATCTTGCAAAACAAAATAATGCACTCTTTAAATAATGTGCAGTGAAATGATTGCAAAAATCTATCACAGAAGGCTATGCTTTCATTACACCAGAAGCATCTAATCACAGGTTCTGTACTATGTTTTGTGCTCTTTGGTGGTGTAATAGATGATGTTTTGCTAAGATTGTCTAATGCTATCCATGATAACTCCCTGTTTGCAGTTGCTGGTAACTTTACCGAAGTTTAACCATTTGGCATCTCTGTGGGGCGAAGCTTAAAGCTTTCCATGCTGCTTTTCTTCATGGTTGAATCTGTTTTGGAAAAAAATCAGGCAAAAAAATGATCCAAATATTTCCAGGCATTAGGCAAGGGGAAAATATATTTGTTCTGACCACACTGAAAAGTTCTGGCAAACCTCATTCTGAATAGCTGTAGCTTCCCCTCCCACTGTCCCCCATCCTATTGTTTTGGAATAAGGATCTGAAATTTGGCAGGAGGGTGATCTTTATCTTATAAAAATTTTATGAAAGGGTGAAGTTATAAATCTTTGAGAAATTTTAATGAAGGCAGGTGGGGGAGTAGAATTAGCCGAGAAAAGAAATAATGCTCCCTGGTTGGTGCCATTAGGAAGTAACCGGGGAAAGGAGTAAGAACAAAGAACCACTTAATTAGGAATGAGACACTGATTTGAAAGTGGAAACCAAAGGGAGTTACTGCATTTGGTATTTCCTACACCAAGGAGCAGGCCTTGAAATCAACCTTTGCAGAATAAAAGGTTTGTGGGGAAGAGGAGTCAGATGTCCACTGTCTTGCCATTAGCAGCAGATGGTTTGGGAAAGTATAACCAAGCAAAACTGGGAAAGGACCAAGCACTTTGTGCTGATACATCAGCTCATTCCAAATGGGATGCTATGCATGGAGCACTATGTTCAGGAATTACCAATGCACTCTGCTTCCACTAATACACCTAATATGTTTAAAATTTGTTTATACTTGTGACTTACATGAAACCTGGCAGTAATGACTTCTGCAGCTTGTGCACTATATGCAAAATGACTTCCTCTGACTGGGCTTAAAAACTCTGAGCTAATTTTATTAGATGACACCAGATACATAATTTAAAAAAAAATATTTATTACAATGCTGATTGTTAGACTAAATAATCATTTCTTAATCACAGACAAAGTCCAGAACTTTTATATCTTGCAAACCTCTGTTGTACCCATCCCCAGTTAGCTCTTTTCCAAGCTGAAAGCATGCGGTTGGCCTTTTATATCGCTACATATCATTAAACCAACATTTCCATGGAATTATCCATAATGGTTCTGAGATCTTTGTGCCGAGTGATAATAGCTCGTGTCCGTTGTGGTTTAGATCTAATTAGGATTGCTTTCTCTCATATGCATTATTTTGCATTCATCAATACCCTCTGCTGTTTTATTGTTGTTTGGTATTTTAAACCTCCCACAACTTTCAGCATTCAGATCAGCTAGCCAGAGTGACATTCCATGCCTGGTAAACTTTCTTGTGTTGTTATTCATCTTATTTCAAAACTATACCTAAGATCTATACATAAGGTACAATAACTGCCTGAAACGAGGCTGTAGCCAGGTGAGGTTGGTCTCTTCTCCCAAGCAACCAGCAATGGAACAAGGGGACACAGTCTCAAGCTGTGCCAGGGGAGGTATAGGCTGGATGTTAGGAGGAAATTCTTCACAAAGAGAGTGATTGGAATGGGCTGCCCATGGAGGTGGTGGAGTCTCTGTCCCTGGAGGTGTTCAAGACTGGATGGGGCACTTAGTGCCATGGTCTGGTTGACTGGATAGGGCTGGGTGCTAGGTTGGACTGGATAAGCTTGGAGATCTCTTCCAACCTGGTTGATTCTATGATTCTATCTCAGGTCCCTGGGAGATGGGCTGGTTCTTTTGTTAAAGTTCATCAGTTATTTCTGCCTCTTGTTTGCTGTCTTTTAGTGATTTCTTAACCAATTCTTTGGTTTTCATTTATTGGAGCATAGAATAAGATAAAAGCTGTATGAGTTTTGTAAAAAAACTTCAATGGCACCACTTGAAGATGCAGGAATTCAGTCTGCCTATGTAGCTTTAATGGGCATCTTTCAGCTTTTAATGAATTGCCTTATTAACTTATCACACAATACCTGATAG
Source organism: Eubucco bourcierii (assembly GCA_013396675.1). Taxonomy (NCBI): domain Eukaryota; kingdom Metazoa; phylum Chordata; class Aves; order Piciformes; family Ramphastidae; genus Eubucco; species Eubucco bourcierii. Next base: position 1,091,128 of record VWZE01006839.1, on the reverse strand, counting down.
TGCAAGTCCTGCTTTCTTCAGTTAGACAACCTGGCCTTGTAATGGGAACAAATGAGGATAACACAGGGGAAGAGAATATTTGTGCCAAAACTTGGCAACTGTACTGTGAATACAATAGGGAAAAAAATGTCCCTCGTTTAAGGTAGTTAAACATTAAGCTGAACAATTGACTGCCTTTTCATGTCTTACTAAGGTACTCACACATGCAAATAGTTCTCTTGCAACAGGCTAGGATAATTTTACAAGAGATTGGAGCAATGAATATGGTGGCATTCTCTAAGTAAGAATTCTGGATGAAGGAGGGCACTCATGCACAGATACATGGGCAGATAGATGTGTGCACTTAAGGTCCTTCTTCCAGGTGTACTTCAGAAATTACATTATTAGTATCATTATTATTACAAAATATCTTTTGTCTCCAAGCAGCAGCAGAACCACTGTCCACTATGGCACCAAACAGTTGCTTACAAGTGATTAGGCTTAAATGTTGGCAAAGCAATATCTAAACTCTCAAGACAACTCTGATGTTTATAAATCAACACCAGCTGTTCCTCTTTATGCAATACTTTTTAAAAATACAAGAATAAAATAGAATCTGGTATGACAGCTTATATACCAAGATTTGCTTTCTGCAAAAACAAACCAGGCCATTGAAAAATGTGAGGTTTATTTCAGATATTTGAATGGAGCCAACTGGTCTCATGATAATAAATGTAACAATCTTCCTCTAATGCCTTCAGGCATATGGCAGGTACTTAGCAAGGAGACTTCTAAAGCTGAGCTGTCAGAGAGGTTTTCTTGCTCTCCCCCTGGAAGGAATGAAGGGGAAGACCCTCCCATAGGCAGCACCTGTCAAGCATTTCTGAGCCATGTCAACCTCAAATTTGCCCCAAGTGCCAAATTCTGACTTCTGTCACACAGATTCTGTCTCAGAAAGTGAAGGGATTTTCTGAAGTCACTGGCGTTTGCTTTAGTTTGTCCTCAGAATGTAGCCCCAAATCTCTCTTATGAGCTGGGTGTGTAGTACTGCTGCAGTGTTAACTCCTGGCATAATTAACAGCTCTTGGGTTGGTGAATATTTCTCATGTGCAGAGTGGCCTGGATGACACAGATACCAAAAACTAATCAAATGGGGGAAAAGGTAAGATTTAGTCGCTTCACAGCTAGGTGTCTGACCTTTGGAATGGAATCAAGTGTGATTCCATGTAAAGCACAGGGTAAAAGGCAGGAACCTCAAAAGTGTTTTCAGACAAGCTATTTGCTAAGATCAACTTTAAGCTTGTGATGGGGTGATCTTTAAAAGGGAAACTAGCTTTTGTTTTGTTGTGAAAGCTCAGCACCTCTCAAGAGGTGGGATTCACCCAGATACAGCTGCCCACCCAAATCCCAGAGGATACCAATCTGTAATTTTCTTCTCAAAAAGAAATTGAAAACTGAGAGCTATTTTTCTTTTTAATTGTCTCTGGAGGAAGTAATTTGGGCTATATTTTCACTTCTGGTAGTGTTTTAGTCTGTACTTGGGTTGCCATTTCTGAAGGAAATTATCTGAGCGTCTCCACTGGCTGTGTGCTCGGTCACATAGCAAAGCAGTCTCGGCATGTGTGAATTGGACCTTAAGGTCTCTTCTTGGCATTTGGCCCATGAGATTAGTCTCGAGCTCAGTGAAATTAAACTCTTCTTTCCTCCTCCCTCACTCCCCAAAATCCATATATTGCGGGCACTGGATCAGCAGCACCAGCTGTTCTGCTCTTATTGCAGCTTGCTAATGCAAATGTGACTAGAGACCTTTTATATGAAAAGCTATTGATTAGTCTTCAGAACTATCTCCCAGAGGTGCTCAGCTTCCATTGCTCCAGAGTTCCTTCTTGCTTAGTCCCTTCCTTGCCCTGAAAGTTTGTATTCACTTCTAAAAACAGTGACAGAGCTTCAAATGAGTGGCTAAAATGAAATAAATGAGGCCTCTTTTCTACTCTTGGAAGTTAGAGCACTGCCTGGCTGCTAGAGAGGCAGTTTTGAAGCTCTGCAAGCTGTAGAAAGAATTGAACTTGGTAAATGCAGGAATTACTTCCTTTTTACCCACACTGACCCAGCCCTTCAGGGGTGTAGGTTCTTTGCTGTGATGAAACTGTTCAGGGAGGAGAGGACTTGGACCAGGATGGCGCCAAAATCCAGTCTACTCTTGATGTGGACATGAGAGTGTTTTCAGAGAGGGAGAGGTGGGATTGCGAAGACTCTGTTATTTAAAACACAAATGGATCTGGACTTCAACTGACCTACTTTGTTTTAGGTGATAAAGGCATTCTTTGGTTTTGGCTTCCTATTCTTTCGATGGCATATCTGTAAGTTTTTCATTCATGGAATGTGCAAAAGGAGATCATAAATTTTTTTACTGCTTTTGAAAATCCTTCAGATAGGTGTCATATCTCACTGTTTATTGTTTGTGAGCTGCTTGTAACAGATTTCCTATCTCTGTTCAGATTTCATTCTCTTGCTTTATAGTTGGTCACCTTTCCTCATCACTTCATAGTATTTTTTTTTTTTTAAGCCAACAGAAATCTCATCATGTGGCAGACTAACTAGTAGCAGTAGTAGGTTGTCATCCTGGATTTTCTATTTTGTAATTTTGCAACTCTTTTTTTTTTTTTTACAAGCTACCTTTGTCTCCACTGGAAATGAATTTAATTTAATCACAAAATGGTTTTTCTTTTGATGATTGCATTCATCTTGGCAACCTGCCCCTAAATTCATTGTTTATAATTGCTTGTATGAACTAAACTTTGGTTGCAGAAATCTACATAAACAAATCAAATTGAGACCAGATTTGTAATTTAAAAAATTCTCTATACTTTTTTTTTTAATATTATTCAGCAACAACTTCTGTTGGCTGTTCACTGCAAACAAGTGCATGTAGATTGTTCAGCAGTGCAGTGGTAGTGCAAGACAGCAAACTGAATACTTGAGAAGTGGGATGTACTTTCTGTGGCTGAAATTCATGGACTTTGCCTTCATAGAACTGTTCTCAGAATATTTACTGTTCAAAAGCCACTTTTCTTTCTAAATAGCATATAGTACCAACTGTATACACACACACACACAAAAATCACCTTAATATTTTAAGGCAGAGTTCAGATGATGTTTGTCATGGTGATTTAAAGCTAGTCCGAAGGGCTGGATGAAGTGAAAAATGCTGTCCTGTTAACAGAAGCTTGGCCCCACAGCAGAGCAGAAAATACCTACCTGGGAAGAGAGTTATTACATCTTGTTCTGCATCCAAATGCTCTGCTCAGTGCCCACCACTTTCAGAGTGTCTGCCATAGAATCATAGAATGGTTAGGTTTGAGAGAGACCTTTAAAGATCACCTAGACCAACCTCGCTGCATTCAGCAAGGGCATGTTCCACTACATCAAGTTGCTCAGAGGCCTGTCCAGTGTGACCATGGAAGTTTTCAGGGTTGGGGCATCTACCACTATTCTGGGCAACCTGTGCCAGTGTTTCATCACTCTCGTTGTAAAAAATTTCTTGCTTTAATCTGAATTTTCCCTCTAGTTTAAAACCATTACTCCTTGTCCTGTTGTGACAGGCCCTGCTAAAATCTTTCTTACAGGCCCCCTATTAAAATACCAAAAGGCTACAATAAGGCTCCCCAGAGCTTTGTTTTCTCCAGGCTGAACAACCCAAGTCTCACAGCCTTACTTTGTAAGACAGATTTTCCATCCCTCTGACCATTTCTGTGGCCTTCTCCCAGACTGCCTGCAACAGGTCCCTGTGAGGAGGACTGGAAAGCTAGACACTACTCCAGGTCTCAGTGGAGTAGACTGAACCACAGAATCCCTTCTCTCAACCTGCTGGCCGCACTTCTTTTGATGTAGCCCAGGGTACAGTTAGACTTGTGGCCTATGAGCACACATTGCTGGCTCACATCCAGATTTCCAGTACCTCTGAGTCTTTCTTTGCAGGGCTGCTCTCCATGTTAGCAAGCCCCAGCCTGTATTCACAGTGTAGCTTGCTCCAACCCAAGTGCAGGACCTTTCACTTGGTGTTGTTGAGCCTCAGATGTTCACTTCACATAGACACCCATGAGCTTGTTCAGGTTCCTTTGAATGGTGTCTTGTCTCTCAGACCTCAAATGTGCCACTCAGCTTGGTGTCATCTACCAGCTTGGTGAGGCTGCATTTGATCCTGCTATGGACCTCTGAAAGACGCTACTCATTAGTGAAGAGGCATAGAGATGGCCTTCCTACCTACCAAATTTTGTGCAACACCTAGCAACTGAAGACACAAAACTGTGAAATCTCAACTTTCCTGTTAGGAGATTTGCTGGGAAACAAAGTTTTAGTGGTGGAATCTACTAAATAGAACACATTACTTTGGAACTCTATTTTTAGCTTATTTATTTAAGACTTGGCAGACTCCTAGTCAGGAGGGGATAACCCTGGCCCTAGTGATAAGTTTTAACAACTGCATGTTTATGCACTGGTAGGTATCAGGAGGTCAATCATAAAAACCTGTCAGTTTGTGTTACTTCTCTTTTGATTTTCTATCAAAGCATGAAGGAAGGGGAGTTACCGTCTTTCTCTTTGTACCAGTCATGAATTAGATAAAAATAAGCAGGTTGGTTTTTTTTCTTATATTGGTGCAAAATGCTGTCCTGTTGGGAACTGGAGGAAAAAAAATGTTTTTCCCCTTGTATTTATTCTGTTACTGAAGCAGAAATACTGCTTTCTCTAAGTGAACGGCGTGGAAATAACATAGAGGATATGCTGCTTCTGGGCCTCTTTAAAAACTCTTTGGCAGTTCTCTCAGGCACTTGTCATATCTAGTGCTGAATTCTGATCAGGTCTCCCTAAAGCAAGTCTGTTTGGATATTAATGAACTGTTAATTTTTAAGTCATGTGCAACAGGGAATAGTGAAACTTGCATCGTCTTTAATGTGTTCAGGTCACTTTCTTTTGATACTAACACTCAAATCAAAGAAGCTGAATGAAAAAAAGATAATATCAAAGATGATCACAGTTTCTTCTGCTCCAAATGAGAAATTTGCACTCTGCTTAACACCCTGCCTTCAAGTGAGCTTCCAGTTACCTGATGTTGATAGCCACGGGAACGAACGTACGCAATTAAAATAGACAAGCCACTCGGCGATCCTACCCAAAGCAGAATCAAACTCTGAAGGATCTTGCAATTAAATATTGAAGAAGAAAAAAGAGTTTGGAATTCCCTTTATTCCCTTGCATTTTGTCACACTCAAACTTCTCTCTGCAACCATGGTTACCAACAGGGTAGGCTCCTTTTCTTGAAAAAAAAAGAACACAGGTTACTATCTGTCTGGAGGACCTGAGAGCTTTGATTTCAAGATAATTTTTTGGTAGGACAAACTACACAGTGCACAGTCTGTAGCAGAAGAATAGAGGACCTAGTTGTTCTAAGCTTGTAGCAAGGAAATAGATACTAAAGACTGACAATGTCAAATATTAAGCTATAAAATCTATCTGCTTGCTCCCAGCGCTACACCATGTAGAACAGGCACTGCTGCATCTCACCTGAGGTGGAACCTATAGATGGGGAAGATATCCAGAATGATTTTGATCATTAGCTGAGTGAGAAATAATACTTTTTTTTTTTTTTTAAACGCTGTCAGAAAATGTAACATTTCCTTGGAGATATTTATAGTAGCAGTAGTCAAAGTGAACAAACTGTACACCTGATTCTCTTTATTTCGCCATGGGGAAAGTTACTCTTCGGTTTTTTCCTCTCTAAAAATCCAAGCGGCCACCTTGGAAGAACAAAAGTACTTGATTCAGTCTAAGAAGTACACCTGGTAACCAGGCATTTTCTAGGAATGAAAAACAACTGTTGTCTTTCCAATAGGAAACATCAGTTCTTAGACCTATTGTTGCTTCCTACAATATCACCTTTTCACCTTGCATTTCTTAGGAGACATTCATTGCTCCTGACTGTTCTGCTTATTATCATAGGGACACTGTGGAACATAATTTCTCCCTTTTATGTTTGCAAGTCACTGCTACTGTTTTGATAGGTTCAATGAGGAGTAATGGGTTTGAAGTGGCAGAGGGGTGATTGAAACTGGATGTTAGGAAGAAGTTTTTTTACAGTGAGGTTGGTGAAACACTGGCACAGGTTGCCCAGGGAGGTTGTGGATGCTCCCTCCCTGGAGATGTTCAAGGCCAGGTTGGATGAGGCCTTGAGTGAGCTGTACTAGTGGGAGGTGTCCCTGCCTATGGCAGGGGGTTGGAACTGGATGATCTTTGATGTCCCTTCCAACCTAAACCATTCTATGGTTCTTGTGAGACTCATCCTGCAGGCTGTAGAGGACGCTTCTGTTTTCACATCTCATCCTGACCACTGGGTTCAATTGGTATATATCAGCTGACAACCCCTAGGATCATGTGCCTACAGCACATTGTATAATACACTTGGAAACATCCAGTAGCTCTGCAGTTTCTAGACCATTTCCCCTGGGTAGTGTTCTATCACCTCCTCGACTGCTACTAACGAGTGCTTGGAATACTGTCAGAGGGATGAGGAGAATACTGGCAGGATAATCCTGTTTGTGGTCCCTTAAGATCAAGGTGCATGAGTATATTCAGGGAGAGAAGAGGAAGCTACTTTGAGTCTGTACTGTGAGTACACTGAGATTGTAGGACATGAGGGCTTGCAGTTGTCAGCTATACTAAAGAGTTTTGAATCAAGTCACAAGGAAGTCAGCCCAGATCTGACCCCTACCAGATGTTGAGCCTTACTGAACTAGAACACTCACAGGAGTCTGAACAAGCAGTTTGCTTAATATAAAGCATATTTGATTTTCAATACACTCCTTTGTCCTTGCTGATATGCTATAAGATACATGGTGGGCTCTGTGCTGACCTGGCAGTTTCTGATGGGCCTCTTGCAGCTTTCAGACCTCACATGTTGTGGAGGTTATAAAAAGTTCATGTTCATTCTAGAGTGCCTCAGCCCAGAGATAGTGTAATTTACTGTGAGGCAGATAACCTGATCTAGGTGATGCTACTGCAGAAGCTGAGAATATCAACAAAAAGTGAACGCATGCATGTCTGTATCAGTGCCTCTCCTTGTGGGAAAAGCTAAGAAAGCAAGAGGGAGAAATAATAATAAAAGAGGAGAAATAATTTGTTTCAGAAAAGAAAGGTGATCCTTCAGTGTGGCATGCAGAAATCAGGTGTGAAAGTCATGCTGATTGTGGAGGAATTTCTTTGGAGAAGGTGAACCTTAAGATGTTCGAAAAGTCAGCACCTGAACCCTGCACCCTCAGAGAAGTATCTGCAATATTTTGCTACACTCTCTGTTTGAGGACCTAAAGAGAGATTCAGCTATGATCAGTTTTGTAGGCTATGATTAAACATAGCACACAGAAATATGATAACATCTCACAGAGATTGTCACTGCATTGTAGAATCCAAGCTGCTTGGTGTGGAGCCATATATTCTAGGCTGAGCTTGACATAAGCTTCCCCCAGTCTAAGAAGACATTAGCACTGAATCTTTTCTGACTTTGTCTCATTCTCAGATGACAGCTCCTCTAGCAGTTACACATTCCCAGAAATGGGACCATGTAGCTTCTTGGCTTTGTCAAAAAAGCCTTCTCAGGCTTTTTAGTAGTCTGGAAAAAAAAAATTCAAAAGGAGCTCTGAAAGGAAGAAAAAAAGAAAAAAAAATCCAAACAGAATTTTTGCTTATTTTTAGTTAGAAATACACAACTCTAGCAAAATAAACAAACAAAAAAACCCCCAAGCCCCACACTACATGCTTTTAAGACACAAGACATGAGGATTTACATCTTTGGAAATAAGTCTGAGCTGCCTTAGCGGTGGATTCCTATACGTAGCTTCTTTAAGTTCTTTCACTCTCCTCTGCAGCGATTCTCTTCGTGATTCACCATGTTGTGCAAAAATGTTTTCTTTCTTAAAGTAGTTTTCTCTGTGTTTGAGCTTTCTCCCAGACTTTCTCAATGGCTATATCAACACTGGTATTTTTGTTTAGGCTACAGATGTGCACTGTGTCTTTAGATACTTAAAGAAGGTTGGAAGGGAGGAAACTTCTTTTCCCAAGGCTTTGCTTGCTCTTTGTCAGAAGATACTTTCACCTGGAAAGCAGTGACGGTAAAAATCTACCTCGTAGAATCACAGAATGGGAAGGTTGGAAGGAACCTTAAAGATCATCTAATTCCAACCCCCTGCCATAGGCAGGGACACCTCCCCCTAGAACAGGTCACTCACGACCTCCTCCAACCTGACCTTGAACACCTCCAGGGAAGGAGCAGCCATAACCTCCTTGGGCAACCTGTTCCAGTGTCTCGTAGATGTCACTCTCTCAGCTCACACACTACTGTGAAAGTTTGAAATCAGAAAGGCCAATGATTTTCATGATGGATTTTGTTGACTGACATGAACACACTGAGAAAAGCCACAGTTTCCAAGCAAATCTGCAAACTTTCTGTAAGTAAGTTTTCCAAAATGTCACATGCATATGGTCCTTTATTTTTTGTACTGCTGTATGTCATACAACTTATACAAGGACATTCTGAAAGAACTGGAAAATAGGGAAGGCCAAATACCATCTCTTGAAAGCTAAGAAATCTCAAGTGAATCAGTTTTACTGCTCATATAAGCGGTCCACAGCATTTGAAGCGATAGGAGGCTACTGCTGTGATGAAAAGATGTTTAAAATTTCATTAGATGTTTATGAACCCAAAGGTGAGGCCCCAGTGGATTATCATATACAACGTACAGATATTATTTTAAAGAAAAAGGGCTAAACACTGACCTGTTGTGATCTTTCAGCTAGATCATAACAGGCCTCAGCTGCAAGGATGACCTTAGTGGGTGATTTTTCTGACATGTGTAGCTCGCACTTGGCCTTGCTTACTTTGTTTAAATTTAGATTTATACATTTTTCATGTTTAAGCAGTGGGGTAGCTAGTAAGTAGACATTTTTAGTAAATAATTGCTCATGTTGCTGCTAGTTGACTGACAGCAAATGAAATCCTACAAGGATTTTTATACATTTTGGTGGTAGTGATACAGCTAAGTGGCCACTTGGTAGGTGAGAGCTTTGTTTGTCTAGGGTTTTAGCATAATCATTAAATCACAGCTTTCTCTAATTGCTTCAACCTCAGCCAAACTCAGTTGGATGGGATTCTGTAGCAAATGGAATTCTGTCACATTCAATATCAGTGTTTGCTTTATTAAATAGCATTTCTCTGGGGACCTGCATAGACTTTTGGAGTTTTTAATTTATTACAGTATGTAATAGCTGGCTTCTGTGAAGGAATTGTTCACCAAAATGCATTCTGATTATTACTACTGATGCCTTTTTACTTTAAATGAGGTAGACAAGATAAGATATGTCGTTTAGAAGAACGCTGTACTTACTTTGCTCAGTGCAGACTGAGTTTGGAAAGTGAGCACTTCTTGGCATGCATAAATTCTCCCATTTCTTTTGAAGTGAAAATCTAAAGTTAATTATTAAAGCAAACACAGAGAACCACTCTGTTGTCACAACCTCTGAGTTTCCCCACGGTGTGCTTTATTCTCTTTACATTTCTTGTGGTGCCTTTTCAGGACAGAAGCTAAATATCCTTTGATTTAGCACTCTCAGCACCCCTGTCAGTGATCTGTTACTGTTGTACATTGTTATACAATATTATAGCAGCAGTAATAGTAAAAGTTTTGGTTCTAAGTAGTTTTTGCCATTGTAAGATATCTCCATTTCAATCAGAGTTTTTTAATTTGTAAATGCAAATGTCAGTTAAAAAGGTTCACTGCCTTGTACTTCTCACCATCAAAACTTGTAAACCATGTATACTGAAAAACTGCAGTTGTCTTAAGCACAACTCATCCTCTCTTGGAGCGTGGAGCAACCTGAGTTCCTCATTACTGTTCTTTCATTAATCACTTGCTGTCACGTGCTTGTTAGTGAGCGTTAGATGCTTGAGAAGGACAGTGCCACATGATGGAAACAGGGACGAACAGAATGATCTGATGGTAACAGAATAGTGCATGAGAAATGTCAATATTTGATATATGCAGTCTAGACTTAGGATTTCCCTATAGTTCAGATGTCTGAGAATGTAGGGAGACATGTATGGACAATTCTGCCTCTACTTTAACTGTATTTGTACAGGAGCTTTGTATCCAAATAGAAGGCGAGACGAAACGCAGAATTTGAGGTCCTTTATTGGCAACTATTGCTAGCCAGGGAGTGAAGTTAGGAAGCCAGGCAAATAACCACATCTTCTTCATTTAAAACATTTCATACTGGCAGGAATCTTTAACCAGTGCTCCAACTTCTGTCTGCCACTCGGAGCTTTTTATATGAAACAGCAGGAACCTGGCAGCCTGGAGATCTTTGAGCACTGTGAGAAAAAAAACTTGAACATCGTTTATAGGGTTTCCTGCCAAGCCTGTAAAAACGTAGACAAAGTAGATATGGTTGTTTCACCCAGCTTCTCACTTATGTTTGTCCTTCACTCTGTAAGCTCTCAAAACCTCAACCAGTTTTCTGCCTCATTTTTAAATTCTTGAGAGGTTCATAGAATAGGATTTATCTTACCTACCTTTATCCCTGTAAAAGTTGCACTACTAAACTGAACTATTCTCTAGGCTCCCTCTACAGTCAGTGAAGAGACAGATATCTCCAGGAGGCTTTTTATCTCATATGAATTTAGACAACTGTCTTGGGGTGAAACGAATCCCAACCCTGTTGTCACCCTCCAGCTTTGATTCAGCAAATGTAACAAGCTCCATTTCTATGCTGGGATTTGGAGCCTTGCACAGAACATTCCAACATCTGATTGCCACAGAATTTAATGGAAAATTAATGCATAAGCCTTTTAATTAGCTTTGAAAATCTCAACCTTAATGTTTGATTAATTCTGAATGCACATGTGTTTGTGTATCAAATATTACAAGCAATAAATGTAGCTGTATTATTTTCACAAACCTGAACATCTGACAGCTACAGTTGATTAGTGCCCCAAATGGCTGATAGGGATGATACCAATGCTGTGGTGTTGAAAACTGGACCAAATAAAGAAAGTCTAAAATATGAACTTAACAATACCTCAGCACTACTTTTTTTTTTTTCTTGTTTATGTCTTAAGCAGAGTTTAGATTCTGAAGTACGTGTTTAGCACAGATAATATTTGCAGATAGAGTAAGGCTACCTATTGACAAAAAAAAGCTGTGATTACTAATGCCTAAGTACTGAATGTATACAGGAATTAACTTGAAATGTGCTTTTGCTATACTAAAGAAGTAATCCTTAAAAAATATTACAAAAGGGAGGCTTTTGAGATGAGCTGAATAAACCCTGTGAACGAACTGCTAAGGGACACAATTTGCAGGTGACTATATGGTTTTGATTAAATTATTTGTTCATTCCCACAGTGGGTTTTTTGATTAAAGAATATGCATTGTTTATGTAGCAAAGATATAGTTGTGTTGGGTTTTTTTTTATTAATGACACATAATGAAGAACTTGATTTTGTTCTTTACCATTGCTTCTTACCAGACTTTCTGTAAAGCACTGTAATGTTTGCTTCTTTGCAATACCTGAAATTATACAGAGCTGCTGCAATTTGTTTGGGTGCCACCTGAACACCCAGAACCACAATAATATTGTTAAGCATTTAAATGCAACCATCAATATATAATTCAATGTGTAGATATGCTTGTAAGTAGTAACAAAAGGGAGTGGTCTCTTAAATACTTCCCTTTTAAATGTCTTTTTTAAATTTTCCTGACTAGTTATTGCTAAATTAAACTTTTGTGCATGAGATTATTTGTCCTCTAAAGGAGATGGGACATAGCATACACTAGATCTTTCCCACTTCATGTACCTTCCCAAGAACTAACAACTCTTTGGTTAAACAGAGCTGCCCAACATTGTGCTATGCTCTTACCTGGTTTGTAAACCTTACCAAGTCATAACCTTTAATTAATTTGACTTGCAGGCTAATAAATGCATACTTGGATCCCGGTTCAGCAAAGCATTTAAGCATAACCTTAATTTTAAAAGGTTTCTGCCGAGTGTTAAGAGTTGTCTCCAAGTTTTGTGAGGTAGAGGATGTGCAAATGTTTTCAACTCATTCAATATTTGTTTATGACAAAATCAACTCTTCCTTGCTGCATTACTTAGCCTTCTTTCTCACTGTTTCATACCTCTCCAGGAAGCTGGAACCTGGGTAGAAGAGTGTTTTCTCTTATCTGAGTTTCCCTTCCCTACCTGGGCCAATCCACTTGCACTAGAATATGGCAGAAGAGATAAAAGCAGTGTGTTTTCTTAACTAAGCTCAAAAGCTCTTTCTTGCCTCTCAAAATACAGTCTCTTAGGTCATAGTTTAACTTGTAGTTGTTCAGTAGCAGGGACCTCTGAAGGTCACAGCTTTGTGTTTGGCTTTAATATACGGGGTATTCTCGTGAGACTTCAGTGAGAAAAGAGGTAGTGAGGGCCCAGTGTGAAATAGAGGAGTCAAGGACTGTCTTCATTGTGTTCCCACTGTAGTATTTAAATGTTATCAGTAATAATTTTCCTTGTGTTAACAACATTTTAGAGTCTTGAGAGTTGGTGCGGTTGAGTAGATAGACCCAGAGAGACTCTTTTACTAATGTGGCTGGGAATATGATTTTTTTTTTTTTCCTGTGCCCTAGTGAGATGGGATGTTTGATGCTCTATATTCACTGATGGCAATACTAGTTATTGCCTTTTCATTGAGATGGATGGCATAGTAGCTTCCATTTACTCATATAGGTGAAAGCAAACAAGGTAAAAAAGAAACCAGGTCAAAATGTCAGAATAAAATAAGAACATTCATGTGACTGACGGCAGTACAATACATAATAGACACACTTAATATTCCATCTCTGTAAACCATTCTCCAAGGCTGAGGCTGTGGGGTATTCTGTGGCAGAATAGAGAGGTGTAACTATGGTCCCTTTTTTGATAAACACAAAACTCAAGTCTGTAATTTGTCTGCAGTGATCATGGATGGAGAATACTACTAAGGAAATCATTACTGTTCCCAGCCAGCTAGAGATATCCTTATGCCCCTTTTTCAATAGGGCTCAAATTTAAAACAACTTTGAGCATGGATTTAGCATGCAGTGTACACACCAATTCCAAACAGATTTTAGGCTATGGGTGGAAGCGTCTATTTCTGTTAACAGCTGCACATGATTTAGTTGTTAATGCCCAGGTTTCTTGTTAACACAGCCAAAATATAGGTCTTATCCATAGAGACCAAGTACAATCATATCCCATATACTTAAAAAGGACAAAAAACCATCTTCTGCTAGTTACTGATAATATTGCTGTGAAATATCAGGGATGATGCCACGGTGACTATGAGGAATTGGCAGTGGAATATATCTTGAGCTCAGCTTCGTTGCTCTTTCCCCCCCTTTCTTTCTTCTAACAATTCTTGTGCACAACTTCCAGGAGTGGAAATAATGAATTCAAATTAAAGTAGTAGGTGAAATGACACGTTTCATAAATTAACCCTTTCTGCTCTGTACTGCTTACAGTGCAGTATTAAACTCTGCAATCTCTCTGTCTGCTGCAGGTGAACAGTGAAGCAGAGTGAATGTTTAAAGATTCATTTCTCTTTTGTCCAAAAGCTGAAGTAAAATTTACACAGTGACAAATAATAGGTTTGCAGCCAGACATCCTTTGTTTATTAGACTAAACCACACAGCTCTGTCTTCTCCTTTACCAGAAATTTAAGTTAGAAAATCTCCCATCATTTTAAGGACTCAAATTTTAAAAAGACATCCAACTTGCAGCATCCAACATCTATGTAGATGGAAAAACAATGTGGCTTAGATGTAATTGAAGAAATGCATTTTAATCATAGAGTCGCAGAGTTATTTGGGTTGGAAGGGACCTTTAATAGTCATTTAAGCCAATCCTTTCTCACAATGAGAAAGGACATCTTTAGCTAGATGAGGTTGCTCAGAGCCATGTCCAAACTGACCTGGAATGTTTCCAGGCACAGAGTTTCTGCTACCTCTCTGGGCAACCTGGGCCAGTGTCTCACCACTGTCCTTGTAAGAAACATTTTCTTTATAGCTAGTCTACATCTTAGTTTAACACCATTATCTCTTAACCTGTTGCAACAGGCAGTGCTATAAAGATTGTCCCTCTCTTTCTTATGGGTTCCTTTAAGTAATGAAAGACTGCAGTAAACTCTCCCTGGACCTTTCTCCGGGCTGAACAACTCCAAGTCACTCAGCCTTTCTTCACAGAATAGATGTCCCAGCCCCCTGATCATTTTCTGTGGCTTTCCTCTGGATCTGCACCAGATTATTTTTGTGACTGCCCTCTAGTTCCTTCTTGTGCTGAGGACTCCAGTTTTTGATAGGTTTATAAAGTGAGCTTTCTATTTGCCAACCTAACAAGCAGTTGCCACAACTCTAACAAAAAAAATCCCTAATTCAGGCATATGTTAGTGGCCAAGTAACAAGGAAGAGGTCAAACATCCTTCTAAATACAAGAATGTGGCTAGTAGGTTGAGAGAGTTTCTCCTGCATATCTACTCTGCCCTGGTGAAGCTGCATCTGGACTACTGTGTCCAGTTATGGGCCCCTAGTTCAAGAGTGACATAGAACTGCTTGAAAGAGTCCAGTGCAGAGCCACAATGATTAAGGGAATGGAACATCTCTGTTGCAAGGAGAGACAGAGGCAGGTGGGGCTCTTTAGCTTGGAAAAGAGGAGACTGAGAGGTGACTTCATCAATGTTTATAAATATGTAAAGGTGAGTGCCAGGAGGCTGGAACCAGGCTCTGCTGGGTGATGCCCAGTGACAGGACAAGGGGCAAGGGGTGGAAGCTGAGGCATAGGAAGTTTCATGTAAACATTAGAAGAATTTTTTCACTGTGAGGGTGACAGAACAATGGAACAGGTTACCCAGGGGGGTTGTGGAGTCTCTCTCTCTGGAAATATTCAAAAGCCACCTGGACGCGTTTCTGTGTGATCTGGTGTAGGTGCTCTGGCAGGGGGGCTGGACTGGATGAGCTTTCAAGGTCCCTTCCAACCCTTGACATTCTGTGATTCTGTGAATATTTCTCTTCTTCATATCAGTGTCAGCATGTACCTCTGGTATAGCTACCTGGTGTGGATGTGCTTCTTGAGAATTTCAGTGATGCTATCTCAAAACAGTGACTGCAGAGCCGAGGTGTATGGCCAGGTTCATTACACCACCATTGTTTTGCTGTAGTGATGCCGATTCCCACATCGCCATGTTCAGGGTACATCAAGAAAATGGCATGAATCTATTTGCATATTTTACAAACCCTTTCTTTGTTTTTGTGTTGTTTGCTTCTTCCATTTGTATCTGATACAAAACAATTGTTTGAACTTTACAGCTGTCTATGCAGAAAACGAGCTGTTGCACTGCTTCTCCCCACCTCCCTGTGTTTTGTTGTAGTGGTTTGTATGCAATCAAAGTAGGATCCTTGAGATATAAGGAACTACCAGTGCATCTGAAAGAGTAGATTCTATCATTATGGAATTCCATTGGATTCTTAAAGCTACAGATATATGTGAGATGCAAATATCTTGCCCCCATTTTGCATCCGAGTCTGTCTAAGGCTCTGGGGATTTGTTACATGACTCTATTCTGCCTTTGCAATAAAACAGAAACTTGGTGTTTTTTCTTTACTGTACAAACAAAGATAAGTTCTGAAGTGGAATGTAAACAATAATTTAATTAATTATTAAGTAAGCTGAAGAAACTGATATGTTTTGGGCATTGAGCAGAGTTTTGGCAAGGAGTTGCAAGTATATAATGGAACAGAAAACTACTTCTGACCAAAGCCAAGTCTTAAAATCTTTCTGCCAGTTTTACTACACATTGTATGAGAGATGGCACCCAGCCACACTAGTAAGTGAAATAAAAGCAAGCAACACCATTACAACTGTGAATATGTGTGAAATAACAAATGGAAGGAATGGAGTTGGGCATTCCCAGCAGGGGCAGGGAAGCTGGAGATTCTCTGGGATTCCACTAGCCACAAGGTATGTTTTAATGCTCTGTACACACCATGCTTTATGTTAAAGATTAAATAAATGAGCTAGAACAGCAAACATTAAAGCAACGTGAGTGGTCCTTAAAAACCAGCCTTGGGCAATCAAACTACATTTTCAGATGCTTTTAGTAATTGCACAAGGTACCAAATACTGCTAGCAAAGATGCTCTGAATAGAAGATGGGTGTGCATCTTCTTGCACCTGCATGGCAACAGGCAGCCATTTTACTATATGGGCTTCTTACCTACATACTGTGTATGAATATCTCACTTTTTCACTCTCCTCACACTGGATTCCAAGAAAATGAGTTTAAGACTCAGGATATTGGTATTGCATATAGAATTTATACAAATAGCAACTCCCCCCTAGGCCAGATCATACAATCGTCGTGCATTTCAGGGCCAGACCTACACACCGGTACTCAAATCTCCAAATATAAAATTAAGATATATGGATCCCTATTAATTTGTTACTCCTGTGAAATTCATATCAGAACCTTAAATATGTTGAGTAGACTCAAGATAGGTCTAATTTAAAACTAATAGGGAAAGTTACTGGTTTCTTGTTTTCAGGCATTTTGTTTCTAATGGTCTGTCAGTGTTCTCTGAGTACAATCATTAGTATCAGAATGTTTTTATGCTGTCTTGTGAGTTTCATAATGTGTAATGGCTGTACAACTTTTACAGCTGTGTTTAATGGAAATCTTATCTTGAACTTCATTTTAAAAGCTTAAGTGTAGTTTGATTTGCTGGGAAGAGGAGGAGAAGAGGAAAGGAAAACCATTCTCTCCTTGGGGAGACAGCAGTTTCCTCATGCAGCATTAACTTGAAAGAATATGAGAACTGTGTCTGCTGCCAACAGCATTGTGGATGTATAGAGTTCTGAAAATAGTAAGTGCCAGCAGGGAAGGGCTGCAGGTGCCAGAAGAAAAATGTAAGGTCCCAAAGGCACTGTCTCTTGTTCTTGCCTTGTCCAATGCCAAGCCCCATAGGTTGATGCTCAAAATCTCAGTTCTTCCTTGAAAAGTGATTATATGTAACAAAAAAGTTCCCATTTCAGAGCAGATGTGTTTTCTGTGTCTATTCAGAATCACATTTGTTTGTTTCTGTAACTTTAATATGCTGTTTACACCTGTTACATGTGTGCAGCCTAAAGCAATATGAGAGAGAAAACAAAAATCCTCTTCTCACAGGGTATGAGGTGTGGAGCTGCTGTGATGGGGCAGCCTCTCACAGGCAGTGGTACCTCTGCATCTGCTCCTCTTGGGAACATGGTAGCTATGCTCTGTGATTCCTTCCCCTCAATTTACAGAGCCTAGAAATCTGTAACAGAGGCTTAAACCACTTAACCCTAAATGGCAGCAAACAGAGCTGGTTATTGCTTCTTCTGTCCTTGCTAGCCGCCAAGGACAAGTGATTGCTCTTCTCTATAGCCTGTTGCTGGAGACTGTCAACATGTTCCATGTGAGCTGCTTCTGTCTTGTACTAAACACAGCTAGGTCCTTTTACCTTGCTTCCTATGAATCTTTTGAGGTTGGTTTGTTTGTTTGTGTTTTTAACTCAATGATTGCTGTTCTTCTCAGCTAAATTCTTTAAAGAGTGGGTGGCCCAGAACCTGACCACAGTACTCCAGAAATAAATGGACTATTCCAGTTGAAATCTTTCCAGAGATATGTTTGCTGGAATGAAAGGGAATTATATACGAGACATTTCCCTTATTTTCAAGAGCAGCATATTGCTGCCATATTTGCTTTATGATCTGGATCATTTTCTGCAGTACTGCTTAACCAGTTGCTCCCCCTTTTGTATTTGTGCTTTTGTCACTTCACTTTAGTGAACTTCATCTTCATTTCAGATAATTCCCTGCAATCTATCAAAATAATTTTGAATTCCAATTCAGGCCTGCAAGGTATCTGCATCCTCCTCTCAAGCATGGTCTCATGAACTGACTTTTTACATGAACTCCATTTTACCTTCCAAGTCATTAAACAAACAAACAAAAAAAAAATTAAAAAGGGAATTTGGGGAAGCAGCCATAGGCACAGTTGGCCGTATATTCTACTTGCAAGATCTATTTTGGTTCAGCAATCACCAGCACAGGCAAGTAGAAAAGCCTCATTTGGCCTTCAGAATCTTAATCACATAAGTGTGTAAGGTGTAAAGAAGAGCCCAGCTTGACTCTAAGATCACACAGAGAACATGCAGGACTATTAGACAGAGGGGGAAAAAGAACATCATTGTACTTAAAATCTGATTATATTTGCCAAAGAAATCAGAGTCAGGAAAAAATATTGAAACCCTAGGATTCCATTTACTTGGAGACCCTATTCAGAGTTGAGCCATGCTTCAAATTACAAATAATACCAGGGGTGGAGGGGATCAGAGGGAACAATGACAGTTGTGGCAGAAGACGTTTTGCTGCTTCAGAAGCTGGCCGCAGCAGCACAGCATCTTCACTTCTGACCCTTCTTGCTACCTATCTCTGCCGCCTTCTCTCCTTTGACCCATTCCTTAAGTTTATTTTAAAACAAAATATTCTTAAAAGTATTAATATATATTTTATATTATGTTTAGGTCATTATTTCAATGTTTGAGCATGTGAGTGCACTATGTGAAAGGGAGGTTGCCATGGTAATTTCTCATTATTGTTGAATAGAAAAATAATTACTCTGGCAAAATCCCCCATAACCTGTCAGAGCATAAGTTAAAGATGCCTGGGGGCAGCCTTGCATTCACCATCCCCTATTTGCAAGGAAAAGGGGGTGATTTCTCTTTTTTTCTCTCTCCTTTTTTTTTTTTTTTTTGTAATAACTGGATCCTCTTTCAGCTTGGCTAGTGGACACCTCATTTGGTTTTGTTCACCATTTGGCTGTCAGAGTGCTTGGGCCCACCTGTAACAAGGGTGGAGCAGATAATTAATCAGCAGAGCTTATCCAAGCTTGACAGAGGATTTATATATTCTACTAAGGTTTTCTTGGTTTTGTTTTTGGTTTGGGTTTTTGTGTGTGTGTGTGTATGTGTGTGTGTAGGGGGTGAGGTGTTACATTTTCTGGTTTTCCTTTTCCTGGCATAAAATATGCAAAAGGGTGAGATAAAGACTTTGGACAGTATTCAAAGTGTGACAGAATCTGGGTATTTCATCTATTCAGAAAGGGAATCCACAGTAATTCTGTCTCCGCATTTCCTTGCCCTCAGACTTCTTGGAAGCAAGAGCGAGTGCAAATATGTGTGGTTTTGAGGTGAGGCCCTGCACTTTCCCAGTTCTTCACTTTCCCCTGTGCATTTGCATCCTGACTGTCTGGTGCTCCTCTTTTGCCTCCTGTACCATTGCATGCTGCACGAGTAGCTCCAGTGATACACAACTCCTGAGTTAGGAGGAGCTGCAAAGGCAGCTTGTGACATTGCTTCAGACCTTCCCTCCCCTCTTTCTTCCCTTGGACAAATATGTCTGAAAGATCCCAGCTAAGCTCTACTGCAGCCTGTTCTTTGGCAAATGGCAGAGTGTGGCAGCCCATGATTCCTTGCTGGGCAATACACTCTTGTTTGGGTTTATAATGTCACCCACCAGGCTGTCCTCAGTGAAGGGTCAGAATGCAGAGGTGTGTGGCTGGAAACGGCTTGCTGGATTTCTATTGCACACCTATATGTGTGTGTGTGTGTGTGTACATGCACACACATATATAAATATATATAATATATATTAAAAATATATATTATATATAAAAATATATAATATATATTAAATATATATATTATATATATTAAAATATATTTTAGAAATATATAAATATGTATCGTCTGTACTTACTGTTGTGTCTACTTGGCTAGTTTATGTATGTTTGTAAGTGGAAACATTCATCAGGTTTATACCAGCAAAAAATGAAAGAGCAGCAGCTCTCTGTGACAACAGATTTCTAAGATGTAGGAAGAGCTTTGGTACCTCTTTGTGTAGACTCAATTTCGAGCAAGTACCACAGGGCCATGTTGCTGCTGGGTGGGATGAGCGTTGGCAAGGAATGTGAATTACAGGCTGTGACCCAGCTGAGAAATCTCTCTGGGGTCTCTGGCAGGAGCTGGAATGCTAAAAGTTGTCCATACCATTTCTTCATTGGATGCCTGGCAAAAATCAAAGTAAAGTTGTGAAACAGCACAGAGATCCTGCTCAGCATTTTGGAGTGAAATCCAGTAGTAATGTTTTCAGGAAAAACAAGAACAGAACTCGACATTTCTCTGCCCGTGTAGATACGATGAATATGATAGATGCATGCTTTGTCTTAAATCAGCATTTTATCTCAGAGGGTTTTTTTGCTGTGGAGGTAACAAATGTTTTCTGGCATAGTTACACATTGCTCAGGCATTAAGAGGTACTCAGTGCTCAGTACACTGAATGAGCCTGGCCTTGAACACTGGGAAGGCAGCTGCTGTAAGCAGGATAGAACGGCTCTGAGGAGTGTGACTGGGGCATCTTTAGAAGCGTATTTCCAACTTGTTGCAGATCCTGTGTACTGCAAGTGACAAATCTCAGGACCTCAAAGGAGCAGAAGAGACCACACCAAATGTTTTGTATCCATTAAAAGATATAATCATAGCTTTTGACTGGGAAAAAAAAAAAAAAAAAAAAGAGGGGGAATGTGTGTTGAATAAANNNNAAAAAGAGGTGGAATGTGTGTTGCCTAACTTCTGTGAAAACCCTTGCACAGGTGCTAAACACTGAGGTTTGGGTGCTCGTTATTGGTCACCCAGGTCTGAAAATGCCAGGTCGAATTGTCAGTGCTAAAAGAGCACCTGCAGTGGTGTATTGGTATATGCTTTACACTGTACATTATATTCATAATTACTGAAAGTGTAAGTATGCACAGGTCATCTTAAAATACCGTTTTCACTTCATGTATCACACTGAAAAGTAAAGATTTCTTGCAACAATTACATTTAAGTAAGTAGCTGGTATTTAATTAACCTGCAGTAGCATTGTATTTATATTAAATGCATTGGAGTGGAATGGCTATTATATTTAGTTTCTAAATAACTTTCTTGTCAGCTCATGCTGATAATCAGGTTATGTAGCATTATAGAATTAAGTACTGAGGGCTTTTTTTTTTTTTTTTT